>RQTK01000210.1:490801-537142 GCA_003991915.1 Elysia chlorotica | reverse complement strand
TTATTATTATTATTATTATTATTATTATTATTATTATTATTATTATTATTATTATTATTATTATTATTATTATTATTATTGTTATTATTATTATTATGTGAACAGCTTGCACTAAAACATACGCAGTCAGTAGCACCAGGTGGATGTGTTCGATTGACTCCTAAATAAGTTTTTGTTGTTGTTGTTTTTTAAAGAAAAAAAAATCAGATTTACCCGATGCGATCGACTGCTTGAAAATGTTTGGAAATTGCCTCTTTAAGCTGTGATTGATTACATACATAGATGCGCTGAACATGTAATATTGTTTTTGTTTAATTCTGTAACATTATTATAGGCATAGGCCCACTTGGTCTAGCTTAGCGCATCATGTCTTAACGCATCCAACCCCAACCCCTCCACCCCCCCCCTATTTTTTTGCTCTTCCCAGTAGCATTCAAGTTCCACCTTGATGATTGTGACGTCACTGAGACATCTGTGGTACGGAAATAACTAGCAATTATTGTAGACATGAAAAAAAGACTCTGGCTACTTTATTCTTAAGATTAGGAACTATTTCCCTAAGGATTTCTCGAGAAAGTGACTGTTTAACCAATCAAAAAGCAGAGAAGAGAATAACCAGCGAAGCATTGTCTACTAGGTAAATTGTCTGATAAATCAGAGACAAAAGACAAATACCCACTCGTCTCGGATAGCGGAAAATTGTCTGAAAGCACAATAATGAGAGGCAATTTTTCATATTTAAAACGAACCACGGTTATTTCGTCTTTTTAACTGTAAAATTGGTCTATCTGAATTTTAAAATAGTATGGCTTTATTATCAATATTTTAGGCAACTAAAGCGCAGATTTATTTAAAACACATTTTTAAACATAATTTTCTATCAACGTGTCAATGCAAATGGTTTTGTACTTTTCCCATTTTTCATTAAACTTCAACGGGTCACATTCATATGTCTTACAAAAAAAGGGGCTATTCATTTCATTATTTGCCTCTAAAAAGTATTACCTTTTGTATCGGTTTACATACGATAGGATTAGAGATGTTCAAACTATATAAGTCACCAGATGGTTAACTACAGAAAATAATAAAGAGATGGAACAGAGCGGTTCTGAAGAAACGAGATGGAAGTCAATGAACTCTATGAAAATTTCTTTGTTAGCTTGCCAAACAATTATTTTATAAATCAATGTTAAACGGTGGAACGGTTAAGTTCCTGAAAAGTTAAAAAAAAGATGATGAAGTTGTAAACATTAAAAAGCAGCGCAAAGATTTTCAAAACTCTTCTGTTCTAACGATATGCAATTTTCAAAACTGTTGTTTTAAGAGGACGTAATTTGTCCAACCAAGTAGCACACCTATTTGTGAAAGCAAACATAATATTAAGTATTTGTACTCGTAGCATTTATAAATCTTTGATATAGACTTATTGGTCCGGTTCTATCTTTCTCCAACCACTTTTTATCTCTCTTGCAGCTCACGTAGTTTCGAAACAAAACAAAAAACAAAACCATTCGTCAATTAAATTCAATAGAAAATAGAGACGTTTAATAATAATAATAATAATAATAATAATAATAATAATAACAATAATAACAACAACAACAACAACAGCAACAACAACAACGGCAACAACAACAACCATAACAATAAAGATCGTGTCAATATCGAATTCATTTTGCACAGGTATGGCTTTGCGTAGGCGTGGCATACAGATCAGATGCAATTTGTTATATAAACACACCATTCCACAGTCATTGCAATGACGATTGCCATTTCAAATAATTATGTATATAGCATACCCTTAATAAACGTGATTAATTCTAAGCTATGCTTGGTGGTCTCTGATTAACATATAATTTTTCATATTCATATTTTAAAGTCTTGGTTACTAAAGACGTTAAAATGGAGAAGTATTATTATGTTCAGATACTAGCTTTTTCTTCTAAGGATTAAAATGCTGGTTATATCACAGAAGACGGTTTGGACATAGACACTTTAGCATTTTTTTAGTCCTTGGTTGCTGTTGAATAGAATTTTTGAATATCATTGTCAGTAAAGGCGATTCCCAAATTCTCTCCACATTAATTTATTTTTCAATGGTCATTGTTTGACACAAATTAGATTGTTCTTTGTGGTTCTTTTTCTTTTAATACGGTTGTGGTTACCAGACAAACAAAACACCAGAAAACCTCAAATTTCGCCTTTTAAAATGTAAACTCTAGCCACTTCTCTGAAAAAAAGTGTTGCTAAAATTCAATACTTGGATGATCATCTATAGCCTCCAATGACTGCTCTAAATGCAGTTGTAGTTAAGGAAGGTTTGGAAAATTTCAGATAGAAATGAAAATAACTGATAAAAAACAAAACGAACACCCCATAACACAAATTTCCTATTTCCTTTCAACACCAGGTGACGAACTTAAAAAATGAGATTGCAAGCTAAAGGGAATTTCCACCAAGGTGATTTACGGTATGAAGACCATGGAAGACTATGCACTGCTTTGGCCATGGCTACTCTTGCATTTGATCACATAAAGAGCGTTGCGGAATATGACAGAGATGACATCAACCTAGTCGTGGAGCAATGTGATAACATGTATATAGAAGCAATGAAAAAGTATAATTCGTCTGTCACAACACTCATACCTAGTGATATTGACAAGGATTTTACCATAGCCAATAGACACATAACATTGACAACCCAGCAAGTTGCTAGTGGGATTCTTGATTTCCCAGAGTTTGCCAACGCCTTGAGTTTAAAATAACCCAAAAAGTTGTTCTATCTGGTCAGCATTTTTTTCTTATGCTATTGGATGTGTCAATCTTTCACGTCCCTGTTTTTGAATCGCATAGTAGAGATGAACATGGTGTATATATGCTGTTGATGGTGCCGTATGTGTTACAAGCCATGATAATTTAAATGACTTGTCTGTGTTTGTCAAAACGGTGTCTACTGCTGTGGGAATGGACAGTACTTTCTACTTTGACATTGCCAGCGTTTCAGTCTCTGAAGGATTCGCTCAACCTGACTTTGTAACTGAATTCCTGGAGGAGGATGACTTGCCTTTCGTAGAGCCTTGGGGATGAAACAGTAAATGCAATGCCGAATTCAGACTCAGAGAGAGAGAGAGAGAGAGAGAGAGAGAGAGAGAGAGAGAGAGAGAGAGAGAGAGAGAGAGAGAGAGAGAGAGATGTACCGCTTTCTACATTGATTCAAAGACAAAAAAAAATAGTTTAGATTCTACATAATGTCATGCTGACCACAGAAGTGATATATAGGAATTAGATTCCTTCATAACTTGAACGAAGGTGTGGAGAGGTGTTTAGCCCCAGGTGACAGTATAAGGGCAGGCTGGCAAAACCATTATGATACAGTGAATGTTGAGAATCTTTAAGAATCAGAGGGGGGTGACTGCTGCAACACAGGGGGAGGTTTGCTACAAGACCGTACATAACAATGAAGCTCTTTCGCCGTAAGCCCACACGTTTGTGACACACGGATAAGCAGAAAGAGAAAGAGGGAAAATTCTCAATGGAAAGTCAACACGAGGAAACGTTTAAGGAATTCAGGAGAAGAGTATACAAGAAGATTATGTACGATTCAGCACTGAATTTGATTTTTTCTTTGAACCATGTGTAAAGTGGGTTGATGAAATGGTGAGCTAAGTTGTTCAAGATAGCTTTGGGTAATTGTGGGCTGCACAGTTGACCAATCTTTTTTTAATATTCTAAAATTTGTAAAATGGATTCGGAATATAATTACCTTAGAGATATAATATTATACCGTACCTTTTGCAAAACAGTAACTATAGTATAATAAACCAATTTTATGCACTGTATTATATAATTATGCAACATCAAAATGTCTTTTGAGAAACACGATTCATTACTTGCTTATTATAAAAGGTTACAATTTCCGCTTCACCGTTTTTTTTTTTACATCCAAATATAAATGAAATAAAACTATTTTTGATACTTTAAAAATCGTCTTCTGGGGATGTGCACCTATAAATGTTTATTTTGTTACAATGATGTTGTAAAACACTGTATACTTATTAATCTTATTTATGTGTTTCATAGGCTATTGTTAAAATATCATATTGGTTCTTTGTTTAGGACGAGTGTCAAATAGGCCTACTATTGTATTGACGCATTTTGGAAAAAAAAAGTCAACTTCTTTAAGCTTGTGATATGCGTGTATAGTTTTTATATTAAATATTTCGCTATCTGAAGTTTATACGAAGTTATAGTCTGTACAACAGCAGCAACAGTTTTTGTACTATTATCACTATTGGTAGTATTAAGTAATGTGAGTCAGAGAGAGAGAGAAAGAGAGAGAGAGAGAGAGAGAGAGAGAGAGAGAGAGAGAGAGAGAGAGACGGAGAGAGACAGACAGGCAGACAGGCAGAAAGACAGGCAGACATGCAGTGGAAGACAAGGGCACACAGAGAGAATGAAAAATGAGAGAACAGACGAGATCGAAAGAGTCGAAAGGTAGAGGTGACAAAGATAAAGGGGCAGGAAGGGGTGAAAGGTGGATGAGACTCAGATAGATTCAGAAAGCCAGAGGGATTTTAAGAGAGAAGGATGGGGACAGAGTGTGGGGAAAAGGGAAAAGGGGGGTGGGGTGGATATGCAGAGAGATAGAGAGAAATAGAGAGAGGGGGGAAGAGAAACGCACAAAGAGTGGCGGAGCGAGAGAAAGAGAAAAAAGGGGGATTAACAGAGTGTAGGAGAGAAATAGAGAGAGAAAGAGAAAGAGAGAGAGAGAGAGATTGGGAGAGAGAGAAAGGGATAGGGTTGGGGTTAGGAGGAGAAATCAGTAAATCTGTATCGAATTTAATGAACGATACAGTTAAGCGATAAACAGGTATATCGATATACTGTATGCCTTGTTACTTCAGAATGTAAACAAACATGGCGATTGCAAACAGGAAGAGTTTCAATCTCATTCGCTCTGTAAAATTGAGAATATAGCGAAGATAACGTTTTAAATATACACCTAGGTAAGGTATTTAGTTTTAAGTTAGGACACCCTCATTCTTTACTATAGATCTAGATGTACTTATCACAGCAAATCATGTATAGATCTACACTATACTAGATCTAGATTATAGTAGATACTCTCGAGCCTAGCTATAAATCTTCTTATTCGACTGGGATGAGTTGAGTGGGTTTTAACGTCCAACACCAGCACTATATAGAGTATATCGTGGACGGGCCCCAAGACTGACACCTGACAATTTTATGTGCTGCGACATACGAGACAGGGCGGAGATACTAATGAATGACTCCTGTCTCAGCCGGTCACATTAAATTTAAACTGACATTTACTGCGGAGGCAGTGGCCCTGTGCATGGCACCCAGCACCCGACTGTCTCCACCTTAAGAAAAGACAAACTTTTAATCCTCTCTGACTCGCTCTCTCTGATGAAAGCGATGGGGGAGGCAAACTCCAAAAATCCTAAAATTCTTAAAATATTAGAAAAAATTCACGAAATACAGAAAAATGGCTACAAGAAAATTGTTCTGTGCTGGATTCCCAGCCATGTTGGAATTGAAGGAAATGAAATGGCTGATGAGCTCGCAAAAATCGGTCTCGAACTTGAACCTACTCAGGTGCAAATACATTTGTACTTAGAAGCCAATCTTACAAACATTTACAACAAAGCCTAATTTTGTCTCTGATTGCACCAAGGTTAAAAGTGGGATGTTGGGTGTCTTAAAATGTAATTATGGTGAACCATAAAAAAATCGTAAAGGTAATCAAGCAAAACTGAATTTCAGCTTAACCAGATTTATTAAAACATTCTCAACACAGGAAAAGTAAAAAGAACACAATAATTAATCATTAGTCGGTTGCGCCTTTTTGTAAAACCCGCCTTAAACTCGGAGCTCACTAGAGCTTTTTTTTTTTACCAACGAATTTCATTTCGACAGAAACATGTTTAGCAATATTGAGGTAGAAATGTAACATATGGTTTTTAAAGACATAATTTCTTACTTTTAATAAATTCAACTCTTGGAAATCATATAATTCTATATATATATATATCATGATTTTCGCAACATCCTTAAATGAATTTAAGAACCAATTAACTGCAGGACAAAAGGGCCAATAAATCTAAAAGTAAGAAACCCCCCAAGGACACTAGATCACCAGTAAAACGATAAAGCTTTTCTCCATAGTCTGATGTTATTAACTACTTTTTTTTTTTTTTTTTTTTTTTACCAAAAGATCAGGTACAATTGTCCTAAAAAGACAGTGGACAGTGTGTTGGATAGAGATTTAAACAATTCATATGGATCATTTGTGACCCACCTCACATATCTGTATCTGTCTGATTGCTAGTAGTAAACAATCAGTTGAATAAATCGTTTAAATTTTCATGAACAAAACTGTTTTTCAGCATGAAGTTCATCTAATTTAAATCCAAATCTAGGTCAACTGCTTGTTTTGATGCTTTATAAAGAAAATGAACATTTTTGTGAAAGGCTCAAACAAAAGTATTGTTAGGTCTAAACAATTGGTGTTTATATTTTATATATTAGTAAGAAGAAGATCTTTTTTATTTAAATACATTTCTTATTTTTCAATTAAATAATCTCACACTGACTGACAAGTTATTTATTATGTAAATTTTTAATGGCTTGTTGTATAAATCAGGGCATCAAAGGGCTCATAATATCATCATGAGTAATTGTATATGTTGCTTTTTTCCCTTGCATTTGTTAATGCATTGTTTGTTAAATCCAGACATCTTTGTCCACAGAACCATGAGTAATAATAAACCTTCTGGTGATGAGGGCGGAAGTTCCTCAGATGAGGACGAAGTTTCCATCTCTGTTAAATGTAAGTGACTGTACAAAAATATTTTTGTGTTCTGCAGAAAATAAGTGAATGCAAAATAGTTGTTTTGTTCGTGATAGAAAGTAAGTAAATGCAAAATAATAATTTTTTTGTCTGCAGTATAAAGTAAGTAATGGGGAGTTATAATTTTGTAAAAGTAAGTGAATGGAGAATCATAGCTCTCCATGGTAGTAGAAAGCCTATCTTAAAATCTAAAATCTTCCAAAAAGTATGCTTTCCCTTTTCATTAATTAATGAGTCGCATGACACAGGATAAAAAAGGAACTATAAAGGGTTTATTTAAATTTCTGAAACTATCAGTAGAAATGCTTAGCATTGAAACATTTCAAACGTACTAATTTTGTGTGTGCTAAAGTTCATATGTTAACCTAAGGTTTAAATCGTAGATCTGAAAGTCTTTAAACAGCAAGTGAAATAAGACTTATTATGCACGACTGAGCTATCTATAAAATGTTGGACACTATTCGCTATACATGTACCCTCATAGCTTTCTATCCTTTGATTCCTTGTTGTGATGAATTCACTATACATGTCTATCATAATCATTGCTCTCCTCCCTTGGCCACAAACCAGTGAGCACCATCCATTTCTATGTTAGGCATATTATACAAGTTGATCTCATTCATAGTTTGCTTGTGTGGTTCATATACTTTTGAATAATCTCTTACTTGTCTCATGTGGCCTACTCCTTCTCTTTGAGGATTTCTACTGTAGCTACTGCAGTGTAATGCTGAATATGCTCTTCTGTAATTTTCCAAATGCTATCTGTTTATGCCTAGTTCCATATTATTATCTGTGGCCTTCACCTCACCAGCTGCACTAGAACCTCCACCGTCGTATGACGATGTTGTTGCCGCAGCGGAGCCAGACGAGGAGCGGGGCGAGAGTTCGGATCGTCTTCTGCAAGGTCAGGGGGATGGACCAGAAAACGCAGGCAAGAATTCTAACGCGTTTGAGATATACCCTGATAAAGAGAAACTGCAGCTGTAATAAACTATTTTCGAGGCATTTATTCCCTTTTTTTAAAACTTTATAGGCATGTGTAGCATAAGCTTAAAGATGAAACAAATTTTTGGTTGTCCACCCAGGAGAGTTATTTTAGGCCTTTTATACTCCAATGTTGTTGTTTTTGGTTCTTTTCCAACTTATTTTGATAACCCTCAGGAGACTTATTAATGGTACAAAAACTTCTTGCTTTATGGTTAAACATCAAAGAAATATTTTCTGTTGAAGCAAATAAAAAAAGTAAACATTTATTATATCCTCTCACTTAAGGTCACTGTCTTTTTTTTCCCTTTCTTTTTTTTTTTTAAAATTATATCTCATTTTTATTGCAGCCCAAATACCAAGTGAATTAATGATCACAAAAAGTTCAAAATTTATTTCAAATTTGCCAATAAAATTAAAAAAAAAAGTTATCTTTGGATGGAGAAAGCAAAGTTATCTACTTACATTAAGAGAACCAAATACAGCCATGGGATGAACCAGACCATAGGGAAACAAAATATAATAATATGCTTAAATAGAAACTCAGGGAATCACCCACATGTACTCAATGTAATAGAAGTCCTGAGACAACTGACTATATAATCCTTCACTGCCCTTTTACAAAACTTGATGGTGGATATACTACAGTTCAGGAAATGACAGACTAACATCTTGGATTGTTAAATGTAGAGGCGTAGCCATACAATATTACTACAAGCTGTGGAGTCCCACAGTGGGGTACCAGGACTGGGCTTGTCACATTTATACTAGCACAACCCAACCTGTAGAGAAAATGAGGTGTCACTAGGAATCAAACCATGGGAAAGACGACGTTTGACTCCACCGACTTAGCTGCTCCCTTTCACCCGAGGTTTTAACTGTCCTAGAATTTTAGTAGTTCATAAACTGGGTGCAAGTACTAAGGAGATGAATTCCTGAGATTTCTCGATGACAGCCCAAGTCTTTATCATATCAGTTTGTGTTTAGTTGCCTAACAATTTTTGAGGTCTTGATCAATTTGTATTTAGGCTTGCAATTTTTCAAGCTATGGGATTTTGTCCCAACAGTCAAATTTGAGATCCTATGGAAACATAAGTTTGTGTCTGAGTAGCAATCCAGTAGTAACAGGTTCAAAGATTCGGGTTTGTACATAAATTTCCTGACAATGCAGAGTCCACCTATGTGACATGAATTCTTAAGAGTATATACGTGTCTTTATTTCTGTAGAGGGCGGTGAGTTGTCGGTTGAAGAGAAACGGCGACAACATGAACACAAGATAAGAAAACTGATTGCTGACCTGCGAAGAGAATGCAGTGTTGAAGAAGTTGCTCCAGAGGAACTGGAAATGGTTGGTTGCTTGATTACATAGATACACCAACTCTTTAATGCTGTAAAAACGCTTATAGGACATCATTGTAAACTTTTCTTTAATATTCTTCTTTTTGGATGCAATCAAATATTTTTGTTATCTTTTTTATAAGTCATAAGAAAACTGACCAAATGACATTTCTTAAAGTAGGCTTCATTTTATCATTTTATTTTACAATTAACCAAGCTTTCAAACCAAACCATCAGTTTGCTTATCAAAATTTGCCTTATAAAAAAAGAATTCAATATTAATGATTAATGATTGCCCACAATCACATTGAACCGAAGAAAGCCCTGTGCATCGATCTACATTAAGTAGTAGAGTTTTGTTTTTCACGGATTTAAGAAAATTATTTAATTGCATGATTGAAGTAGGACTCAGAAAAATTATGAAATCAATAAAAGGCTAGATTTTTTTCTGCTCGCAGAGCTCTTTCCATGATTTTACTACTCAGTAGTCAGGATAACATTTTTAAGACAGGATCTTGGAAACTCTAGTTAACCAGTCTACTGAAAGTACCCCAATTTAAGTTCTGTTCAATCTATTAAAAATACAAATACGGTGATCGTAAGTTAGCCTTTGTTGGCACAACAAAGCAATTTACAGGGGATAATGAAAAATCAATGTGCGTGTATCTTAAGGTGGAAATTATTTTTGCAATGGGTTGAGAGCAAAACTAATGAATACAGGCGTTTCAAGTCAATTGGGGCAGTCGTTTCTATGTAATCCTCATTTTAAAATTCAGGCTATTTCTTAGGGAGCTGTAGCGCATGAATCAGTTACAGTGTTTAATATTTCTGTACTGTTTGTGTATAGCAGCACGTGCTATTGTCAGACGTCAGTCTTTGCGTCCGTCCACAATATAGCCTTTATAGTGCTGACGTTGGACATTAAACCAACTCGTCTCCTACTTTACTCCGTCTGCTTCATGCAAAAGACATCCAATTTTTGTTTCGGAAAGAATGACAATTAAAATGTCATATCTTACAGCTTATATATCCTCTTGTAATGATAGTGTGTGCAGTTTTGGTTTTTTTTTTCCTCTTGGTACTGAGAGACTCACCTGAGTTCCAAAGCAGGATCCATATTTAATTAATGGCTGAAATCATAATATTATGAGAAAATATCCAAATAAGCCTATGACTTTCTTAAATGCTTTTTGCGTTCTCTGTTTTTTTTTTAAATTTAATTCTTATTCCTCAACTTTTGTGTTGAGAGTTCACTTTGCTGCTCCTAGCTTCTTGCTTTCCAGTTTATTTATTTAACAAATCAACTATTCTTTGAATGGAGCCCAATTGTTTACTTGCTTTAAATGCTTCAAATTTCTACAGCCTCCTTAGCAAAGGTAGCAGCGTAATCAATATAGATGTTAGAGTTCATCCAGCTAGAGATAATGGTATAAGTTGCAAACATTCTTGAGAAACTGACAGTCTTGTTTTTGGTTTCTCTCTCTCTCTCTCTCTCTCTCTCTCTCTCTCTCTCTCTCTCTCTCTCCCATTTTTTTTCACACAATAGATCTTTTTCAAGGGAAGACAACCTGAGTTAATCATAAGTATTTTAAGATCTATTTGTAAATAAATCCTTTCTCATCTTGTATTGTAATTTTCTGAATTCTAAAAACTATGTTCATTATTGTGCCTATCAAATAACCCATTAAAAAGCCACACATTTAGTTATTACTGTCAGTCTCCTTCAACCTTCAATTATCACCCACAAATAAATATGTCAGGTGCATGACTTGTACTCAATATCCTCTGCATAAATTTCCATATTTTGCTATACTAACCCTTTCATTGTCCTTATTATATTGTTTACACATACTATGTGTTATCTAAATGTAGTAGAGAAGCATTTATTTTTAATAATAGCAATTGAGTAAAAGCTTAATCTTTACCAAACTCAAGTCAAATATTAATGTAATTGTACAAATTTTTTTTTTTCGTATGCTTACGAGAAGATTAAATAATTTTAAAGGAATGAATCTGAGGGGGAAAAAAATGAAAAATCTTGATACAATCGAAGACTTCTTCAACCTCCTCCAAAATGCGTATTGTGGGTAAAGAAGACAGCTCTGCTTCTAAAATTTGTTAATAAAAAAAAATCAAGAAGCGCTGGGCTGAACTGTAAAAAAAAAAAAAGTTTTCTTTATTTGTAAGGCGTTTCACTTACCTTTACTAAACAGTAATAAAAAGGAAAAGGAAAAAAGGAAGATTCTGAATTGCATAATAAAATAAAGATATTTAAAAAATTATAAAACAACACAAACTAGAAGTTAAGAGTCAATTCACAATATTGAAAGTATATAAAAAAAAAAATTCCGATTATCCAGACTTTTCTAGGACTTCAAATACACACACATGTGACAAAAATATATGCAAACACATTGTGACTTAATTATATACACATACCAAAAACAGTATTACGTTTATTGAACTTGTAAAGATAAAATAAATCTTGACTTGATTTTTTCAGGGTAAATTTGATGAAGACATGTTGTAAAACAAAACAAATGTGGTTTTGCAAATTTAAATTCTTGCTTATTTTACATAATACTTTCATTTTAAATTTTAAAAAATCTCCCATAATCAATCTGACCATTTTTTTTGTTTTGCTTTGTTTTTAATTTTTAGCTAAAAATTTAATTGTTGTTATTATCCCACAACAGTTTCATTTTAAGTAAAAAATCTGCCATAATGATGACCAATGTGGCCAAACTTTTTGTTCTCAAACTTTTTAGCTGAACGTCGGAGATGACGATCTCACGGAGAGTGAAATGTCGTCTGCCTTGTCCAGTGCACGAGAGCGGAGAGAGCCAGAACTGGCCGCCTCGGAGGTCGTTCTGCAGGACAGGGAAATCATGTTAAATTTTGCGGAGGATAACGAGGACGCTTCTCTCCGACGGTTGAGCAAACGGTCGTCTATGTTACAGGCTTCCACGGATGTTGACGCGGATGGGGAAACCGATGCTGCGGTGAATAACAATGGTGAGGCTTTCTTTGGGATGTCTAGAAATGAATTCTCAGAAATTCATCACCCGCTGGTTTTTTAGTGAATGTGGTTTCACAAACAGTTAGTCCACAATGTTGGAAGACATGAGTCGTGTTCAATAAGCTGAAACCTCAAAGCTTCATTTTTTCCTGTTATTTTTAAGGACTGAAATTTCACAGCATTTAGCATTTGAAGACGATGTTGCTTAACAGCTTGTTCGGCATGTGTCTTTGTTCACGATGGTCTACCTCTTGAATGCAGGGTGACTTCTCTTCTTAATGCATAATTATTTATCTCAAAAATTCATGATGATTTATCTCCGAAATTCAGGAATATTTATATCCTAAATTTAACATGATCACCTTTTTTTTCTTAGGCTTTCAAACCTTGTCACTGAAAAGTTAACTTTTATGCTTTTTATGTTTTTCTTTACCATCCTTTTCATAGTCATTCCTTCGTATTGAATTGAACTGATTATATTACCGTCAGCTAGATTATAACAAGTGTTGAAATGTGCATTATGGGCCATGAAAACTAGCTATATTAGGGCTACAAATATTATTTTATTGCACATTTTTTCAGATGTGGAGCATCCAACAGATGAGGTTTCAGTGGAAGATGGAGAGGAAAGGCCTAAGAGGTGAAACTTTTTCTCATGTGTGACAGTTATTGGAGCCAGTTCTATTACACTTTTTTTCTTCTAGAAATTAAAACATGTGTCATGAAACTTTAATCTTAAAAGACAAAATAGCTAGTTCATAAACCAAAAAAAGTTGATTATTTTAAACAGCTTGTTATCATTTTTACTTTTCTCTAGGCGGGGAATGTAAAGATATGTTGCATCAATCGCATGGCATAATATTAAATCACTGTTATATCAAGATATCTATTTTGACTAATTAAAAAAAAAAATGGGGATACGTAGAGAACACTCTACGTATAAGGGTACAAAAGACAATGTACTACTAGACTTAAATTCACTTCGATTACCTTTTCTTTTTTAACCTGTCTCAGACTCGGCATCCTTGCCCTGGTGCAGGGCTCCCCCACCAGGAAACTCATAGTTCTCTTCACCGTTCTGTTCTGCCTGGGTCTCCTGCTGCTGGTTATACTGCTGCCCAAGAGCTTCGTCTATGTGGAGTACCATCAGGTTGGTCTATGTCTGTGTGGAATCAGAAATACCAATTTTCCGTAAATTTATGTTGGAAGTTCAGACTTTGTAAACTTCTGTCAAGGGGTTATATTTGTTACTTAATACTATACGCGATATGTCGCCTTACATGCTTAAGTTCAATAAAAGAAATAATGGTTAATTTGGCACAACTGGTGAAGTACCATCAGGTTTATCTATGTCTTTGTGGACTGTTTGTGTAGGTGCTGGGGAAAAGCATCGAATTTTCGGAATTGTCAGTTTGGAGATATTCAGAAAAATATGTTGTTCTCATTTCCTGAATGTGTAAAGTGAACACTTTTAAAAATTCCGTAAAAAAACAACAACAACACCAATTAACTTTGATGGGTTTTTTTATAATTCAGAAAGAAAAAAAAAACAACCAGCACAAACTTAAGTATAACATTTAATTAAGACAAGGGAAAGTACTTTACACTCCTTTTCTATGTCTTTCAGACATGTTTTGTTATTTATACAACATGTTGATGTTGTAGTAAAAAACTTTCATTCTTTTATAATTGACCGCGACATTGATAAAATGATAGCAACGATAAACTTAAATTCAAAATGAACAACCTGTATATCCCATTCGAAATGCATAATAACTATTTAAAGCTCTGTGATCTTTTGTTCCCAGGTGAAGCGTACTATAAATATTATTATTTGCATTATTATCAATATTATTATTATTATAATTATTATTATTATTATTATTATTATTATTATTATTATTATTATTATTATTATTATTATTATTATTATTATTATTATTATCACTTTAATATTAAGTTTTGTCTATCCTCTCTCAGTACGCCCTCTCCAAGAACACCTGGACTGAAGCGGTTGACTACAGCACTGTCTATGATGGAGGCTGCTACCTCCTCGCTCCACAAGACGAGCTGATCAGGTTCGACGCCACCGCCCACTTCGTCCAGCAAAGTCTGGACGTTTCCGATGACACTGGACTGTCAATCGAGATTGATATCACGCTGCAGTATTTCCTTAAGTGAGTTCTAGTACAGTGGATAGTATTATTATTTTTTTTTTATCATTACTCTTCTTCTTTTTCTTCTTTTTTTTTTTCTTCTTCTTCTTCTTCTTCTTCTTCTTCTTCTTCTTCTTCTTCTTCTTCTTCTTCTTCTTCTTCTTCTTCTTCTTCTTCTTCTTCTTCTTCTTCTTCTTCTTCTTCTTCTTCTTCTTCTTCTTCTTCTTCTTATTATTATTATTATTATTATTATTATAATTATTATTATTATTAGTTATCATGTTTTAAGGCGTATTCTTTGTTTGTTCATTATTTGGGGGATGTGCTTTTTAGTTTATAAAAGGTAAAAGCTTTGATATTGATAATTTTTAAATGGAAGGTGTGCAGATCAATGTAAAGGATTGCTAGCACAAGAGCATGTCAATGCGTCAAACAGTCTGCAGCATATTTATAACTTGTTTTTATTGCTGTTCTGTCCTGCCTGCAAACACTGACTTATATATAAAAAAATGTATAAATGCTGTTCTATCTGAAAGTATTGACTTACATATTATATAGAATTGTTTTTTAAATGTTGTTTAATCTTAGTCTGAAAATATTTCATAGTGATATATTATAACATTGTCTTTAAATGTAGTCTAGTCTTGGTCTGAAATCATTGACTAATTACGTTTTTTAATGTTGTCTGTCCTGTCTGAGTGTCTATAATCATAGTCTAATATAAATCATACATTTGTTTTGTTTTTTTATACTGTCTGGTCTTGACTTAAAAGATTGACTTTAATTCTTTGTTTTTGAATGTTGGTCTGAAAACATTGACATAATAATATAACGTTGGTTTCAAATGTTGTCCTGTCTTGTTTGAATACATTGACAAATATACACGTTTTTTTTTTTTAAATCTTGTTCTGTCTTGTTTGAAACTATTGACCAACAATAATATTATATTTAATTGCTGTCTTGTCTAATTCTTAAGATGTTGACTTATATATATGACATTGCTTTATGTTATTCTTTCCTGTCTGAAAATATTAACATATATATAACATGGTTTTTAAAGGTTCTGTGAACCTTAGTTTTCCAATGTTTTCATCTCTTCTTTTACATACATTGTTTTTTTTTGGTGAACACTAACTTAAATAATAGTGTTTTCCTGCTGTCCTCTCCAGGCGTGATGAAGTACCACGGTTGTTCCAGAAGTATCACCATGGTTACTATAAAGTCATCAACAGCCTGGTGGAGAGCGCGGTGAAGAACGTGGCGGTCAAGTTTACACTGGAGCAGTACCGGCTGCACAGGCAGAAGGTGGAGGCCGACATTTTGACCAGCATCCGTCAAACTCTGTCAGGTGAGATAAGTGATTATTGTGATGAGCTTGAAACTCTGGACCCTCAACTGACACAGATTGGTTATGTTTTTGGCACAGAGAGAGAGAGAGATATTCATGCTGTTGTATTGACTATGAATAAAAGTACTGACACTAGGTGAATTTATTACTACAACAGAGAGATTTTATTGCTATCACAGAGTGAATTTATCAGACAGGCAAAGAGGAAACGTGAAGTAAATCCCATATAGTATGTAATATGTGTATCGCAATACACAGTCAGTCACAGGCAGTATTCAACTGTTTATTTTTCACTCCCTGATGCTCATCAGATGCTTGCTGACTTATATCAGCTTGCAACGTTGGGTTTACAGCCTGTGTTTTGCAACATTGTGGTAATATTTGGACTCAGTTGGGAGAGATACCATTTTTTTTAGTCTTTTAACACATACTTAATAAGAATGTCGACAAAATGTAGACCAAAGAAGAAATTGGATGAGGTTTATTCAATTTCAGGTTGTAATCATCACCATCAACACCACCACCACTATCATCATCGCTACCATCACCATCATCATCTTTATCACACCATCATCATCACCACCACTATAATCATCATCATCACCACCACTGTCATCATCACCACCATCACCATCACCATCACCACCATCATTATTATAACTACCCTGTGTCCCCAGGTGACTGCTGTGACTCCTGCTGCCCAGACAAGTGTGGCAAGCGGGACGTGGACTGCGGTCAGGCAGCGTGTCGACCAATCGGCAGCTGCCGTCAAGGGCACCATGTGACGGTCAAATACTTCCAGCTGGGCGCCATCACAATACCGGAGACGGTGATGGACAGACACGTCCAGAAGATTGTTCTGCAGGTAACCATCATCTTATAATCTGCTTGCTGTTCTTCATGGAACAATCATGTAAAAATATCAAAGTGTTTTGCCATCAGGAAACAATTATGTAACAGTAAAGGAGTGTTTTTACTTCAGGGAACAATCATGTAACAATAAAGGAGTGTTTTAGCTTCAGGTAACAATCATGTAACAATAAAGGAGTGTTTTTACTTCAGGGAACAATCATGTAACAATAAAGGAGTGTTTTGGCTTCAGGAAACAATCATGTAACAATAAAGGAGTGTTTTGGCTTCAGGAAACAATCATGTAACAATAAAGGAGTGTTTTGGCGTCAGGGAACAATCATGTAACAATAAAGGAGTGTTTTGGCTTCAGGGAACAATCATGTAACAATAAAAGTGTTTTGGCTTCAGGAACCACATATCATGTAACAATAAAGGAGTGTTTTGGCGTACATGGGAACAATCATGTAACAATAAAGGAGTGTTTTGGCTTCAGGGAACAATCATGTAACAATAACAAGTGTTTTGGCTTCAGGAAACAATCGTGTAACAATAAAGGAGTATCATGTAACATTAACTAAGTGTTTTGGCCTGCAGGTAACCATCATCTTCAGGGAACAATCATGTAACATTAACTAAGTGTTTTGGCCTGCAGGTAACCATCATCTTCAGGGGACAATCATGTAACATTAACTAAGTGTTTTGGCCTGCAGGTAACCATCATCTTCAGGGGACAATCATGTAACATTAACTAAGTGTTTTGGCCTGCAGGTAACCATCATCTTCAGGGGACAATCATGTAACATTAACTAAGTGTTTTGGCCTGCAGGTAACCATCATCTTCAGGGGACAATCATGTAACATTAACTAAGTGTTTTGGCCTGCAGGTAACCATCATCTTCAGGGGACAATCATGTAACATTAACTAAGTGTTTTGGCCTGCAGGTAACCATCATCTTCAGGGGACAATCATGTAACATTAACTAAGTGTTTTGGCCTGCAGGTAACCATCATCTTCAGGGGACAATCATGTAACATTAACTAAGTGTTTTGGCCTGCAGGTAACCATCATCTTCAGGGGACAATCATGTAACATTAACTAAGTGTTTTGGCCTGCAGGTAACCATCATCTTCAGGGGACAATCATGTAACATTAACTAAGTGTTTTGGCCTGCAGGTAACCATCATCTTCAGGGAACAATCATGTAACATTAACTAAGTGTTTTGGCCTGCAGGTAACCATCATCTTCAGGGAACAATCATGTAACAGTAACTAAGTGTTTCTATTGTTTTGCAGGTAACCATCATCTCATATTCTGTTTGTTGTTCTTCAGGAAACAATCATGTAACAATAACGAAATATTTTGGCTTCAGGTAACAATCAAGGTTTAAATTGTTCTGCAGTTTACTACACTACAACTAGATGTCAGACATGACTGGTGCGAGAAATGTTATTCTGTAGCGACCAGCCTGCAAGTCTTTAGTGATCTTATTTTAAACTACACTTAGTGTCTGGTATGCAATAAAAGCTTGCCTACACTTGGTTTGTTGGATCTGAGGGTGTGTATGACATTGAGATTAGTTGGTTGTTTAAATGACAGTTTTTGGGTAAAAGGAAAAGAAGAAAAATTAGAGATTTTTATCTGTAAGTTGAATTTAGGGTGTTCTTTGAATCAGAGTTTGTTGTATTGTACTCAGGTTGTACTGGTTTGTTCTGTAGGTAATACACACTGGAGAAAAATCAGAACAAGTACAAAAAAAAAGAAGAAAATTTTTATATTCTCCAGGATAATAAGCCCGCTCAATTGTAACGTGGCAGTTTTGTTTTTACCTACACAAGTGGCCGTTTTTTTTTTACCAACACAAAAAGGCTTGAAGTGGAAGATAATCAGTGGAAAACCCTCACACAAAGTGCATGTTTGTATACACAACTACCGCTAGGACAGTGATTTAGGGATAACTATTTACATTTCTCTTCAAGTCACAAATCAGCTTTACAGCGACTCAGTACTGTATAATGCACTAAGATAAACAATGGGGGATGGCTTCAGGGAACAATCATGTAACAATAAAGGAGTGTTTTGGCTTCAGGAAACAATCATGTAACAATAAAGGAGTGTTTTGGCGTCAGGGAACAATCATGTAACAATAAAGGAGTGTTTTGGCTTCAGGGAACAATCATGTAACAATAAAGGAGTGTTTTGGCTTCAGGAAACAATCATGTAACAATAAAGGAGTGTTTTGGCTTCAGGGAACAATCATGTAACAATAAAGGAGTGTTTTGGCTTCAGGAAACAATCAATGTGTCTAATGTTCTGCAGGTAACACAGACCAGAGACATAATTTTGTGTTCATACATAATGCACAAAAAAGAAGAATCTTTAGGTTTATACAGTATACCTTAGACTCGAAGAACTAGCTTGTTTATCTTCAATAATTGTTGGGTACAAGATCGTTAAAGCCATGTGTGTCTCAGTGCTGATAACACAGTACCTCCTAACATTACATCAGTGTACCTAGATGTTATCAAAGACTAGAATAACCCAGACTGTTCACTTCCTATTAAGCCTTATTTAGAAAACGTCCTCTACCCATTGACAGAGCCACCTATGTTTTTACGCGGACACCGGCTTGAGTAATGCCCACTTTCTCAGTAAACATTGTTAGAAACACGACGGGTCAAACACATTTTAAAGTGTAAAACTACCCATAAATCTAGATCTAGATTTTAGATATATCTGCTTTCCATTTCACATCAGATCATGATGATCATCATGGGTTGTGATCATCATTCTCTGTCACTGCCACTTACATTGAAAGGTAGAGATAGGGATTTTTTTTTTAAACCAAGTACAAGTGCATTACCAATCACAGATTTTGTTAGCTTGACAGCTGTTCTATATCGCCACGCCTGCTTTATAATCTTCACACATTTACATGTTTTTGAAAACATATGGTCGTTTTCTGTTGCCTGGTATATGAACAGTTTTCATTACCATAATTTAAAAAATCTTACTGGCTTGTTATATACGGATTCTCGATTTTTTAACACTCTGTTGGTCTTAGGTAGGTAAAAGTCAAAATTTTATCTAAGAATTAGTTTTTGAAAGGGTATACATTCTAGATCTAGATTATTGGCCTAAACTACGGCTCTGCATGTATCTAGATTCTAGATCTAGACTGAGAACGAAAATGAACTCTCAGGATTGAATGGGAGTCTAAAAGATGATAATTCAGGATTGTGTTGTCTAGATTAAGTGTAATCAATCGGAACGCAATATTCGTTTTTGCTTCTTTTCTTCTCAACAATTGTTTTTTTAAGTTCACTTCATTTGTTGAAATCTTGAAGTTGAAAACGAAACTCCAATACCAACGCACAATAAACAATAGTATCATTTGGAACCACAGGCTGCATCTTCCGCGTAATTTCATAGAGGGCGCTGCTGGTTAATGTGGGCACTTTTGTAGCCAGTGGTATATCTTAATAGTCTAGTATACTTTGATGTCATTGAGGTAATCACAACCCCCGCCCATTTTCCTACCCTGACAAAAAGTGCATGTTTGTATATACAACTACAAAGTAAATTGTCAGGCTATCCAAAAGACGTTTCCACAGTAGCTTAGTTAAGGTAAACTTTAACTTTTGGTCGTTCTTGAAGGTTCCTGTAGCAATGCGAGACTTGCAATGGTGTGTGAATTTCTTTACTGTTGTTTTGTGATTGGAAATTGAAATTTTTTTACAAAGCTAATGACTTTCTAACGTCTTATCCTGGACTTGCTAGGTGGAGGCTGACAGAGAGTTGTTCTACCAGCAGAAAGCGATTGAGGTCAAGAGAACGGAGCGAATGGCACAGGACATAAAAAATCAAGGTTTGCTGCTGTTTTTAACCAATTTTTACCATGGTTTACCATATCTTACACAGCAGTAAAAGAATTGCTAAATGCAACAACAAAAAGTCAACAAAACAAGTGTTGAGTTGATAACAATTATTTTTTTGCATTGAATTCATTGGATTAATCTAATCAATCTCTCTCTTTTTTTGTTGTCTTACATACGTTGTTTTCATCCCATATTTTGAACGTTAAATCAACCATGTCAAGAATCTGAAAAGGGTTTTTCTTTCTCTTTTATGTTGAATTTTCAATGCCCAAAACAAATTTCCTAACTTGATGAATGAAGTTTACCTTACGTTACCTTACTTCTCTCAATCTGATTTTCCTTCCTCCACCAGCCGAAGAGCTGAAGCAGGCAGCGAGAGCCCAGGACCGAGTCATCCGAGCCAAGGCCCAGGCAGACAAGTCTACCATGCTGGAAAAAGCTCAACAGGACGCCCTGAGGACAGTTTTTTCCAGCTTCAACATTTCTGACGAGGCTGTCAAACTCTCGTATATCTACGCACATGCACTCGCCGACAACAGAGACAACTTACGTTTCACATACGCCTATCAGAATTTGGGTGCATACTCACCCTGAATAAACTTTTGCATTATTCATGCTCATTGAAAGATGGAATGTTATGTTACCCAAAGGAAATGATGAAAGATCCAATGTAATGTTATTTGAAAAAAAGATAATGAAAGATCCAATTTAATGTTATTGAAAAAAGACAATGAGAGATCCAATTTAATGTCATTGAAAAAAGACAATGAAATCCAATTTAATGTTATTGAAAAAAGACAATGAAAGATCCAATTTAATGTTATTCAAAAAAGATGATGAAAGATCAAATGCAATGTTACCCACAGAAAATAATGAAAGATTGAATGTAATGTTATCCAAAAAAAGATGCTGAAAAGTCAAATAATAATGTCAACCAAAGAAGGAGATGAAAGATCAAATATAACCTTACCCAGAGAAGGAAATGAAAGATTGAATGTAATTTTACCCAAAGAAGAGAAGGTTGTTGCCGTTCATGTTTAAAACACTGCCTTAGTGTGTAACGATTTATTTCAGCACATAGACTTCTTTTACAAGCAGGACTGATTGTCCTATTTTCTCACCCTTTTTTGGGCTTCTGTTCTTATGGTCAGCAGCTAGGCGAAAAATAGAGCTATCAAGGCCCCAACAGTCTTAGCTGACAGTCCTGCTTTTACAGAAGTCTTTAGTTCAAGGCAATGAAACATCTCAGAGTAAAGTACGAATTTATGATAAAGCAGCAAAGATGTTTAAAGTTAAAACTCCATACATGGAATTTCACCCTTAGAGTTTCATAACAAAATGAAAGATAAAATCAGTAAGACATATTTCATCCTTTATTTCTTGCTTTTCGCTCAGCATTTTGCCTAATTACAACAGGGAGGGATTATTCAGGCAAAATTTATTATGAAATGCCTTTAGTTTTGTCAATTAAACTTTGCTCAAGAGTATAGACTCAATATAGAAATAACTATGCACCATCATAATCTTTTTCTCAACAAAAAAATTGTCAAGTGCCTTATGCTTAAATAGTTATAGGGTTTTCTCATTTCTAAAAGAAGCTTGTAATTAAATCAAACTCATGAGAATTCACCACTGTTTTTCTGTGTATGTGTCAGTAGTCAAAATTGTTACTTTTTGTTGTCTTATGTTTTTGGGGTTTTTTTTGGTGTTAAAAAAAAAAAATGGATTTAATGTGATGTAACAGTGTGTCTGTTAGCTTTAATATTTCATCATATAACAAAAATCCTGTGCAATATGTTCAAATCTGATTCTACTTCGGTTCCTCTAAAAACATGCTAATGTAAACCACAATTTAGAAATTTAATGAGGCAGGTTTGAAGTTTGCTCTTTTCTCAATAAATCACAGACTTATCAACATTACGATTTGGTCGTAATTTATTACCGTACTATATTTTTATGATTCAGTACAGCAAATTACAGTTTACAGACAATCATCGCTACATTATACAGAAGTTGGAAAATTTACATTTTATAACCACAGTGACTAGCCACCAGCTCAGACAACTATTTTGGTCCTCATAAAATTATAAAGTATATAGAGCTATCGATATTATACATTTACCATTATATGGTTCACTTTGCTATGAGGACCAGGGAAGGGTTATAAGCGGTGATCACTGTACAAAGATATCAAAATCTTTTTTTCTTTTTTCTTTTTTTTTCTTTAGATTTGTGGATGTAGTGCCTGTTTTGTTGTTTTCTGAGCTGAAATTTTTGTAAATAAATAGGTTTGTCAAAAACAAATCCCCCAAATAACACTCCCCATTCCCACCCATCTTTTATCTTCTTTGATATTATTTCTATGATCTACTTATTTGACATAATTGTTGTTTTTGTGCCAAAATATTCAGCTTTATTTTGCATGCAATTCTGAACATGCACATATTTTTAATGCCCTTAACTTTTTGTTGTGTTTTTATCTTTACTTTTAAATGTAGTCAAATAGTACAGTAGCAAAAACATTGTCTTGTCTCTTTGTATCCTTTCAATGCATTTTATACAATTAAGATACTCAATGAAGAAGATGATTCAAGTTTTATTGTATGTTTAAATTTTTGTTCATCTCCCATGCACAGCTGTTTATAAATAGGGCTTTCCTTATAAATTTTGTATCAAAATCTTTCCTCAGCTGATTCTCTATCCGCAATCAATGTTAAAATGTTATGTATATGGTACGATCATATCTGGAAAGTAATCATTGTCAGGAAATGTTTAAAAATTAAGTTCTTCACAAGGCGATCCTGTTTTACCAAGGTGTAGAAATTACTTAGAAATCAATTGATTCAGGCACTGCTTAAGATTGCCTTGGTTCTGGATTCGATCGTGCATATACATATAAGTGTATTCATTTTAGGTAAAAAAATATATACTATTGCATTTTTGTGTGCACATTTTTCACTGTTATACTTTTAATAATAAAACTTTATTTGTAACACCCCCGATTTTTTATTTGGTTCATTTTCTTGGTTTACGTAATACATGTACCTAAACATCAATGAAAAAACAAAAGTTATAACCACACTTTCAAAGTTGTCTGGAAAAAAAAGTGAATGCTAAATGGGACAGAAGGGTACTCAAAACAACTTAAGTTATCTTGAAATCAATACATTGTCGGATTTTGTACCCCTCAAAATGGGGAGATGTCTGTATAATGGACAAGCTGACACAGAAGGCGTGGAATCCCTGCATAATCTATTTGTAGAGACAATTAAAATTGTCAGCAGTAAGTTTTGGATAAAGCCCCGTTGCTGTTGTTGAATGTTAAGAAACCAACAAACCAAACCAAACATACAGTGTTTTTAGTTTTCAGGATTTAAAGATCCGTGTCGGAAAGTCTACTTAATTTTCATTGTTTGGTGTTTGTAGGTAAGATATTGATCTCTATTTTTTGCTGTGTGTATTTTTATGCAGAAGGCACACATTGGCTGTGTCATTAGAGAAAAAAATCAATGAAAATTTTGCTTGACATACATAAAAGATCGTCCGCCACTCCACCCCCTCTCTCTCTGTCTCTGTCTCTCTCTCTGTCTCTCTCTCTCTCTCTCTCTTTCTCTCTCTCTCTCTCTCTCTCTCTCTCTCTCTCAATATACAAATAAATTAAAGCCAATGACGACTATGGCCTCAGATGTTTTTATTTAAAAAAAGACGACAATAGTATCAAAGCACTTTTACCAGAACTGCCAGTAGTTCATTTTGACAAAAAGACTACCGTAGTGTATTATGTGCATTGAAACAATAGGTATTGACTTGCACACCCCACTTCCTGATGAGACAAAAGTGCTATCGTCTTAACCGTGATCTTAGGGTGGTACCACAGCGTGGATGTACATACTTTTGTACTGGATAAAAATGTATAGCTCGATAGAAGAAGAAGAAGAGGAAGAAAGGAGACGAATTTAGAAGAGAAAAAGATAAACGTGCGAGAGAGTGAGATAGAAAAGGAATGAAAGCCCATAGAGATAGAGAGAGAGAGAGATTGACAAAGAGACAGAGAGAGAAAAGGAACAGAAGAAGAAAAAGACGGAGGAGGAGAAGGGGAAGAAAAAAAGACAACGGTGAGATTGAGAGGGTCAGGAGATGTTGAGTTGGTTCAACGTTCAACATAAACACTATAAAGGCCATGTTGTGGACGGACCTCAAGACTGACGTCTGACAATTGCACGTCCTGAGACACACAATACAAGACGGGGATACCATGACTTCGTCTCAGCCGGTCACATTAAACGTAGGGAGTGCAATCGCCAGGGCTCGAACCCTGGATAACCGTAAGAGAGAGAGAGAGAGAGAGAGAGAGAGAGAGAGAGAGCATGACAGACAGAGAAAGAAGAAGAAAAAACATATGATAGACCTAACACCTTCAGCCTTAGCGTTCAAAACTGATCCAACCTCCTCTCGCAATGTCGGCCCCCACCCGTCCCCTTTGCCTTCCAAATTTCGAGTGGCAGCGAAGCAACTTGTGCTATTTTTAGGAACACTGCGACGACCTATACAAACGTTTTGGAAGTGGCGTGCGATAGCGTAGACACAACATCGAGAATGAAAAGCCACTAGAAATAGACAGTCACAGCTGTGACTGGCTGTGATTGGTGATGGAGTTAGTATGCTCGCACACTTACACCGACAAACGAATTTGCTTGATCGTGGGTTTCGACCCAAGAACTCCAGATTGGGAAACCAACGCTCTACCTATTGCCTTCTCGGAAAGAAGATGTTACATGTAGTTATAGTACCCACCTGAGAGCGCCTGTGAAAGTACTACACATTCGACGCGACGTCTCTATTAATTTTGATATTTATAGCGAGGCGGGTTTAAATTACAGTGACACTGAGGATAGCCCCTAAAATAATCATCGATATGAGATAATGTTTTATTAGCAAAAGGTTAGTAGTGGTTTATATAAGATCGAGCCCGATAATTTATAGATGCGTAGAAACACTGAAATACGTAGAAGTCACCGTAAAACGTAGCTATCAAGTACTATAGTGGTATTTACGCCAGCCTCAGTTGTTAGGGCCCACAAAACCCTAATATTTATTATCGCCTAGACACCGGCCCTGAAAAGAGGACCCAAAAGAAGGTTGAGTGATCTGGGTTGGCAGTCCTGCTGCCATATAAAAGTCAATAACCAAAGCACCCCCCCCCCAAAAAAAAAAACACACACACACACACACACACAGACCCTAGGTAGCAACTATGAAAAAAAAAAATTACGCACAACTAGGCATTTGAGGGACACGATAAAAAACCACAACTAAACTTTATAAAAGTAAACAAAAACGGTTCACATTTAATGCCTTTTTCACACTTATTATCCTAATGACTAACATGATCGATGAAGCTGAGTAAGTAGACTGCGTGGTTTTTAATCAGGAGGTTCCGTGTTCAAGTCCAAATTACCTTGACTTCATTTGGTGCTAATAAGATGTGTGCAGTTGGGTCAGCAGTCCCACTGAAACTGGTTATAAGTGGCAGCAATTGTCCAAGATAGATATTGGGAAATTAAAATTTACTGTGTATGGTGTATTATTTCTATAGCCCGATAATTTATAGATGAGTAGAAGCACTGAAATACGTAGAAGCTTTGTCCAATGTAGGTATTGGGGAATTAAAGGTAACTGTATTATTTTTAGGAGGAGAATGTGTACAAAAAAGCAATGTCTGGTAAAGTTAACACCACAGTATTGTAAAGAGATAAATGTTTATGGAACTGTATTGGTAAACGAAAAGTGTCAATAATGTTTACAATACAACACTGCATTATAAGAATATCTATGTTAACAGCATTTTCAGAAAAAAGAGCATTAACAGGTCAACATTGGAAAGGGAAGGATACAGTCGAGTCGTGTATTTGGTAAGACTGCACATTACCTAGTACAGATCCGTGATCGAAAATGCACTAAAAACTAATTAGATCCGTTGTTAATTTTACACATTGCTGATACAGCATTAGGCCCCTACTTTATGTAAGTTTACATTGTTAATTTAGAAAATTCGATACTAGGCTAGATATTGGGAATTTGGCAGCAGGCTTAAAAAAAAGCTTTAAATCGTTTCACAAATTTAATTAATTAATTGTTTATACTAACGGTCGCGCTACTGTTTCAACGAATCTATTACCAATCTCACATCACAAACCACAGTCTCTGATACGACTGGGTCATTTCGCACAAAAATAATTTTAAAAGATCATTACGGTATACTAAATTGTTTCTGTCCAAAATTTTGCTATACACACTACATGTTAAAATTATTATGACAAAAAATGGACGCTGTCTATCGCTGTAAAACTAATAATTTTTCTTTAGACATTGCAAACATCAAACTGTGTGATAGTTTTGCTTTATTCGACAATCCGACCAAAGAAAATAATTTGAAAAAAAAAACAGTTATTTATACTACGGATAGCAAATTTTGGACAAACACACTATGTAAAGTACGTATAGCAACATTTAGAAAGAAACGCATGTATAGAATACTGCAGCTGCTACTACCTAGATTTTCGCTAGTTCGGAATTTGCATCTAAATCAGACTACAGAACCACCATTGTAATTTAGAAATCTCCACCCTTTTCGAATTAATTTGAGAAGGGGTCGATCGGTTTTCACAAAGACAAAAATAAGCTCCATCTATTATGCGCGCAAGTTTTTACGTGTGCTCGTGTAGATCTAGACTTGATCTATGTTGACAGCAGGAATCGTTAAGTTTCCACCTGTGCACGGTTATTTTTAATCCAAAAATTATACTTCATGGACCTTTTTGTGTTTTGTTTGTTTTGTTTAATAGGCACAGTACAGCGAATAAAAGCTGATGGTCTGGATCAGATAAAAGCATTTAATATATTCAGACTGGGAGGATTTGAAGCATCTATTTATTATGATAGATAGATAGTGCTGGTAGTTATGGTAACAATACATGAAGTACAATGTAAAGGTAGCAGTTGTTGGGTTTAAATAGAATATTGTTGTGTCGGCAAGATTAATAGATACCTTGCGTCAACGAGATCCATAGCTAAAACGATGACGATAGATCAGGGAATATACACAGGTGTCCAATGAGCGTTCAGACATATTCCATGCTTGAATGGCGTTATTATGTCACTCGTTATCGCCGTGTTGCTCACAAGGTCTGTAAAGAGAGAGGTGGAAAACTCCAAAGGTGCACTTCAGTTTTTCATTTCATTATTTTTCACCATCATTCACAAGTTAAATCTACAATTAAATTTGCAAATGAGTGGCGACATGGGACGAACCAGAAACGAATTTGATATCCCTTCGTGGATACCACCCCCTACATGATTACCTCTAATATACAGGGCTACCAACCTTTGGGCAAAAAAGGGTATTGTTAACCGTTTTTATTCTTGCCGGATTGGAGGCAGGGCCCGAGTCCACCAAAAGGGTCTATACCTGAAGCGACCCCGCTTTAAAATGCTTTGTAAAAGAGTGCCTCCATGGACAATCATACGGGAATGATGGGTCCCTAGCAGGTCACATGCAACTTAAACCCGGCACTAGTTTAAGTTAAATTACATTTATTTAGAAGGGAATGAAATGGCCCATTGGGTTGGCAGCTCTGAGTGTTTTACCAGCATAAAGGGGTGCCTTTCTGCCTGTTTTGCTAACTAGTAGTCGCCAATTGGAGACCAAGATACACAGCCAGCCAAATATAAAAGTCGCCGAAATCCGGCCCAGCGAATCAGATCCTAGATCTAGCTGTGACGTGCAGGTAAATTCTACCACCAGTTACCCTTACTAAGAAGGTAAGTTTTACAAAGTTACTCCCGTTTACTATTGTTTTGCATTATATGTTTTTTAATGTAACTAGAGGGTTAGATTATTTGGAAAACAAACGTTGACCCGTGTTATATGGCATGATTTTTTTAAATCAATAGCAAAATGATTGTTCGAGGATTATTTTGGCTTTTGAAAAAAAAAAGCAACAATAAAATTACAACAAGAAAGCAACAACAAGAAACCATTGCACCATAATCGTTATAATAAATGCGTTTTGTTAATATGTATGCACTATTATGAGAGTTTTCAATGCAAAACACATTTAAATTAAGAATTAATATTATATTATAAGGGCACAATAAATAAAAGTTGACAACAATGCATAACAGATTTAACTTAAGTTAAGTATTCCCATGTCATCATCAGGTCAAATCCCTTTGTCTCCCCCCATCCATCACCCTAACCCGTCTTATAATCTCTTCTCTTTACAATAATTATATACTTGTTTTTACCAAGAAAGAAGTTATTGAATTAATTTATGTGGGCTTTTGCTACTTAGTTTATCTAAAATCTCTTTCTTTGACTTGTACATTTTTTTGGCCTCTTTCTTTATTTACAGCCTAAACCAAGGACTTAAACATGAAAGCAAGTCTAATCGTGTGTTTGTGCGTATGCTTCGCTGTCATGGCAACAGAAGCTTACCCAGGTAAGAGATTTGCTGGTAGTTACCGTCCTTTGTGACTGCGCGGCGGTAATTGGGCAATACATGACTGATAGAGATCTGCGATCTAAGTACTCGAGTAAAAATAGATCTGCGATGAGAATAGACAGCCTGAAGAGATAATTCCATGATCTCCTTGTACTTGTAATAAAGGTACATGGATAAGCTATCCAAGACAAAAGGGGACCAGTTTGAAAAGTTCGTTGGTTGATTTGTTGATTTCTTAATGTCCAAAATCAACAACAAGGATGTGAGGCAGACGGGTCGCGAGACTAACGTCTGACAATTAATTTATGTGCTGACACACAGATACAGAGTGCATCATGCCAAGACTTCTGTTTCAGCTGACAGACACCTAAACAGAAGGGTCTAGTGCAATTCGATAGACCTCGAAGATAGAAAGTCGAACCAGGGACTTCCGATTTCAAAGTCGCGCTCTTTACAGTTGAGCCTCATCGTGCCCCTAATAAATGTATATTTAGATTAGGTTGTTATGGCAAAAGATGGGTAGCTTGGAAATTACATGTAATTTCTAGAACATTCTAATAAGTGCGTTTAAGCAAGTTATTTCATATATAATAAAAGTTAGTTTTGCGTGGCAAATAGAGGCTAGCTTAGCTTAACGGTCTTTGTAGTAATATAATGCTACTTGTTTGATCATAAAAAGCAAAGCATTTCCTAGTTTAAGGTTTCCTAATTTCAAAAGGACTACAAGGTTTCTATAGAATTATATGTATTATCTTGAAATTTCTTTTATTGCCATTAAAACGCCTGCGCAGTGTGTTGTGATTGTGCGTTATGGCACTCTGTTGTGGCAGTGTGTTATGGCACTTTGTTGTGGCAGTGTGTTGTGGCGCTGTGTCATGGTAGTGTGTTATGGAACTGTTTTATGGCACTGTGCTGTGGCAGTGTGTTGTGGCAGTGTGTTATGGCAGTGTGTTGTGGCAGTGTGTTGTGGCAGTGTGTTATGGCAGTGTGTTATGGCAGTGCGTTGTGGCATTGCGTAAGACAGTGTGTTCTGGAAGTGTGTTATGGAAGTGCGTTATAGCAGTGTGTTGTCGCAGTGTGATGTGGTAGTGTGTTGTGGTAGTGTGGTGTGGCAGTGTGTTGTGGCAGTGTGTTGTGGCAGTGTGTTGTGGCAGTGCGTTGTGGCATTGTGTTATGGCAGTTCCTTGTGGTAGTGTGTTGTGGTAGTGTGTTGTGGCAGTGTGTTGTGGCAGTGTGTTATGGCAGTGTGTTATGGCAGTGTGTTATGGCAGTGTGTTATGGCAGTGTGTTGTGGCAGTGTGTTGTGGCAGTGTGTTGTGGCAGTGTGTTGTGGCAGTGTGTTGTGGCAGTGTGTTGTGGCAGTGTGTTGTGGCAGTGTGTTATGGCAGTGTGTTATGGCAGTGCGTTGTGTGTGTTGTGGCATGTGTTGTGGCAGTGTGTTATGGCAGTGTGTTATGGCAGTGCGTTGGGGCATTGCGTATGACAGTGTTGTGGCAGTGCGTTGTGGTAGTGTGTTGTGGCAGTGCGTTGTGGTAGTGTGGTGTGGCAGTACGTTGTGGTAAGCCTTACAAGCTACCGCGACGTTGGACTCACGATCCTAGAGGAGGATTCGTTTATCCGGATATAGAGTACTTTTAATGAACTGGTTTTAGTAGCGTAGGCTTAAAACCGTATGTTATTTTTATACTAGGTTATAGGTGTATTCGGATGGGTAAACAGAGTATTTTGATAAAAGAGATCTAAGCGTTGGGTTTTATTCAGTTTTGTTGTTATTGTAACAGAATTGTATTAAGCTGTTTGCTTGTTCTATTTTCATGTTGTAGAAGGTTTTCCCCGTAATTCACATTATCTAAAAAATAAAAGAGCGGTGGGGGAGGGAGGAGCGGGGAGAGTGTGAAGAGGGCTGAAGATCTAAAGGTAGAGCGCGCGACTGAATCAGACGCCTTGGGTTCAATCCCACTGCAAATTTAAAAAAAATCGATCCTTATCAGTTGAAAGGGAAGTCCTCTCTTGACCACTATTTTGCAGCACGTAATCAATTGTCAGACTATACAAGTTAAGGGACCCAGCTCCGTAAGGGATCTCACTTGGAAACCTATGAAAAGTAAAAATAATTATATCCAGCAAACCAAGCCTCATCATTTCATCTCCTTCCTGCGGCAACAGAAGGCTTCGTGGTGTGCTGTTACATCATCAAGCTTCAAATTCAGATTGCTTTATTAAAGTGGCGCTCTAATAATTGAAGTCGATGTTTATGCGGGTCTGTCCTTAATTAAATAGACACTGGTATGACGAAAGGCGATCCCGAGTATGCAATTACAGAATAAATCTAGTTTATGACAAGGTCATTTCAGTTAAAATGCAACCATGGGCACGGACTCAAGCCATTGACGTGTATATCAGCAGGACTATCAGCCCAAGTTGTTAGAGTTTATGTTTATCTACCTCTTCCGTGATTCGTCTAGCTGTCGATCCCTCAATTTTTTAGTTAAGGCTTAAAGAAGGTTGAGGGTTTAAGTTATTTGTCCTACTGGTACAGATCCAGAAGGTATTTGGGATCAACGCTTAAATACAAAGGGATGTTATCGACGCAAATTGGTACCCGTCTGTAATTGATGAATAGATCATAGTAAATGAGAAAAGTAGACGAAGGGCATACCTTATTGATACCCGCTCCATAACAACAACAACAAAACATTACACATAGCCTACATGTAAAAGGTTCAATCCAGTGCGACTGCTATCGATCTAAAACCTGGTAGCAGGGCTGGCTTATAGATGCTGTATTGGCATATCCCAAACTCGTTAATTAGTTACACGGAAGTGGTGAGATACTAAGCTCTGAAATATCAATACTTCGTCAGTGAGGTGAAATCCTAAGCTATTTAATTATTTTAACAGATACATGATATCCCATATCTCTCTAATTAGTTACACGTATAAATAATAAACTAATCTTTATAATTAGTTACACGTATAGATAATATATGCCTACTAATCTCTCTAATTGTTTATACAGATAAGTGATATCCTAATATCTATAATTATCTACACAGATATATAAATGATATCTTAAGCTCTCTAATTAGTTACACAATTGGAAAATATACTAATCTATCCAATAAGTTTTACGGATAGAAAATATACCAATATCTCTAATTAGTTTTACAGACAAAAAATATACTAAAATCTCTAATCAGTTTTACAGAGAGAAAATATGCATCTCTTTAATTAGCTAAACAGATAAATGATATCCTTATCTCTCTAATTAGTTTTACGGATAGAAAATATACTATCTCTCTAGTTACTATTACAGACAGAAAATATACTAAGGTCTCTAATTTAGATAGAAATTATACCAAGCTCTCTAATAAGATAAACAGATAAATGATATCCTAATCTCTCTAATTAGTTTTACGGATAGAAAATAAACTAATCTGTCTAATTAATTTTACACAGAGAAAATAATATAGTAATCTCAATGATTAGTTTTACAGATAGAAAATATACTAATCTCTTTACTTAGTTTTATGGGTAGGAAATATACTAATCTCTGTAATTAGCTATATGGATAGAAAATAAATGTACTAATCTCCGTAATAATTTTTACATACAGAAAATATACTAATATCTCTTATCCGAATCTCTCTAATTAGTTTCACAGATAGAAAATGTTCTAAGCTATTTAATTAGTTTTAAAGGTGGTATCCTAAGCATGTTTATTAGTTACACAGATATGTGATATTCTGAGCTATGTGGGGCCATGTTTTTAACTGAAATCCGTTTTAAAAAGTGATTCATATAGTCATTTATTATCCAATTCATATTGAAGGAAATATTGGTTCCCTTAAGAATGGATCGATTCATCTTTTTCTGATTATTATTTATATAATTGTGCAGTATTAATTATTCTTACAAAGTTTTATGTTCATACCTATAGGCTACAAATTTTAAGTAGTACGTATTTTTACAATTGCATTTCTTTTATATTTTAGAACTGTCATTTTCAAAAGCCATCTTATCTTATCTTATCTTATTCTCGATCCATTATATTCACCAACTGATCTATCTGGACTCGTGCCGTTTCGATAATAAGACACATTGTATATAACTATTCTTTAGTTCTAACCAACCATTTTATGCTTTAACTAATGTATTTAAAAAAGGGAAAGAGTCATCGTTACGTGTGTGCTCTGTTTGTTATCAAAAACATCATGGGTACAAAATCTATGACTATAGCTGTTACTGTGCTGGAGTGGTATAAATACAAACTTTAAAGGTTAATATAATTATTCTGACCCCGCCTTAAATACAGATAAAATAAAGGGACGACGAGTGGTACCTCTAACCCCACTGTTATTGTTTTGTCACGTCATTTAGACCTTTACTTTTGTTGGTCCAGATTGCGTGACGGGGGCCTTTTGTATCGGCAGAGACGCTGTGAGGGACCCGGCCTCAGGTCGGATCTACTGCTGCAACGCAGGACGCTATCCAGTCGAGTCTCAGGTCGGCAGTTGGGCATGCGAATGTAAACCAGAGGTGAGTTTACCACACAAAGAGTGGGGGCGCGGTGGCCCTGGGGTAGAACATCGGCTTCCAACGCAAAAGGTCCAGGTTCGAGCCCTGGTAATTGTGCTTCCTATTGGTTGGGTCGGTGTCAGTTTCATGTGATCAGCTGAAACAGGAGTCATGGTATCCCCGCCCTGTCTCGTGTGTGGCAGCCCATAGAATTGTCAGATGTCAATCTTGGGGCATGTCCACAATATAGCCTATATAGTGCTGATGTTGGACGTTATACCAACTCAACTTAACTCAACTCAACTACACAAAAAGTCTTATTCGTAGTGACCATCGACTACAAGAGTTGCGTTAAGTTGGTTGTTTAACGTCCAACGTCAGCTGTATATAGACTATAAAAGAAATTTTATGTGGTGTCACACACGAGACAGGGTGGGGAGACCTGGAGTCCTCTCTCAGCCGGTCACATTGCAATGACACCAATCCAACCAGAAGGCGAAAAATAAACTCTTGATCGCTCATGGGTTTCGAACCGCGGACCTCCCGATCCGGAGACCAATACTCTAGCACTTGTGCCAGTTCGCCCTCACTTCTCTATTAGAACTGATAGCCCATCTTAAACTCCATTGTTTGACCCTGTTTCGTTAGGGCTGACGCAGTAACGGCTAGGCGAACACTGTTCGGATCGGTGTCAGTAAATGTGACTGGCTGAGACAGAGTCTTGGTGTCACCGCACAGTCTCTGTGGAACAGCACGCAAACTTGTCATACTTTAGTCTTGGATCCCGTCCACAATATAGCCTATATAGTGCGGAATTTGGATGGTAAGCAACATTAACAGCAACAAACTTGCTTTTATACAAGTTGACCGTTGTAGCATGAACTTAACTGCCATCTATGCCCCGAGAAGTACATTCATTTTCTTTGTAAATTCATGTCTTAAAAACATTTTCGCAACTTGTTACAACATTATATTTAAGAATTGATTCTTTATTGGTATTTCTTTTCCACCTTGTTCTATAAACATAATAACTTTACACATTATACCCAAACAATCTTTAAAAATGTTTATATGCTCCATAAATTGTCAGTCTTATATTGTCATATATTTTTTTTTCAAATTAAGTCTAAACCAAATATGACTTAACTTGTATTGCCTGGACATCATGATGCAATATTGCAGTTTTATACTGACAAATCAGATTATATTATAATTATTATTGTTCCAATAATTTAAATTATATGCATCTTTCTATACAATGGCTGTCTTTTTTTCTCGTTTCAGTGAAACAACCCTCTCTCTGGATTCAACAAAACCAAGGCCAGGAAGCGAATGCGCTGGAATAATAAAACATGATGTACCTTCTGAGAAAATTAATACAGCATTATTGAATACCCTCAAGTTTTGTTTCAGTTTGTTATTACCTTTTTCTATTTATGCATGTTTTTAACTGAAAAGGAGGGGGGGGTAACTCTGGGGGAGAACACCGGCTTCCGACGCAGGAGGTGTGTAGTTCGAGCCCTGGCAATTTCCTTCCCTACTGGTTGGGTCGGTGTCAGTATAATGTGACCGGCTAGAGTCATGGTATCCCCGCCCTGTCTTGTGTGTGGCAGCTCATAAAATTATCAGACGTCACTCTTGGGACCCGTATACAATAAAACTTATATAATGCTGATGTTGGACGTTAAACCAACTTAACCCAACCCTTAACTGCATAAAAAGAAATATAACAAAAGCAAATAAAACAAAGAAAAGAGAAAAGAGAAAAAAATATAAAACCAAAATTTGGCTTGTCTTAATAACATTTCCATTGCATTCACAAGAGACTAATTTTAAGTAACATACTCAAAAAATACAAAAACAATTGTGGAAAACACTGAAACTAAGATTTTAATGCTTAGTCTATGTAGTATTGATACGAACATAACAGCGAATCTGGTTGTAAATAAACCTAATCGTCGCGAATGACAAACAATTTAGGGCTATTAATACTGGTGAAATGAAGTCAAAATGATTATTTATCAGTATTATTATTAATATCAATACTATTCATAAGATCAATTAATCAACAGTGACAAATGCAGCATTGATTGTAACAGTGATAGAACAAAACTAATAAATTATTTTTCCTTTGTCAGACTTGCATATGAAATCCTCACATAGCAATCCTCTGAATCCCTCCATCAGTAAAAAAAACTATACCAAAAGAGTTCAAGCTAAGAGCAATGAATAATGATATTCACATAAAAAATGTATAATATAGAACAAAATTAATAAATTATTTTGCCTTTGCCAGCCTTTCATAAAGGAAAAAAAGCAATCCTTTGAATTCATCCATTAGTAAAAACCATATCAAAAGAGTTCTAACTAAGAGCAATGAATAATGATGATATACACAGAAAAAATGAACAATAATACGTTAAAGTAAGATCAATATTTGTCAAGACTTGTGGTTATATAGCTTGTTAAAACTACCGACTGAATAGGTTGTGTTCAAAACTGAAGTTAATACACAGACTAAAAAAATGGACCATGAGATGTAGGGTTAAGTGGAAAGTACAACGTTGCAGTAAGCTTACGACTCGTCTTAAGGTAATGCGAAAAGAAGGCTGACGCCGAGATGTAATCTACCGTGACATTGTACCTACGGCCCATTATGTACTCAACGAAAGGAGATAAGGTTTGGTTTCATTGGTTCGTACTTACATCCGTGCTAAACAATGAGTTTGTGATGTGCTACCAAACAAAGAAAGAGAAGGGATTTCAGGACTTAGTCTCTCACTTTTTCATTATCCCACAACCAACCAGCCAAGCACAGCAGGGGAAAAGGCGGTTTACTCGGAATTCAAACCCGGGCTTCTTAATTAAAAGCCGAACGCTCAACCGAATCAGCCAAATTGCCATCACTACATCCACGGGTGGTCCTTAGCGGCATTCGTTTCTTGCTTTACGTCCCACATTCTTTGGTTTGCGCTATATAGATGATTTTATAATTAATGCATTCTCTAATTCTGTCTCTCTGTTTGTCTGTCTCTGTACAGCTGTCTGTATGTATGTCTGTTTCTGTCCAGCTGTCTGTCTCTGTCTGCCTGTATATCTGTCCGTCTGCCTGTCTCTGTCTGTCTATGTCTGTCTCTAACTGTCTGTCTCGTTCTGTATATATCTGTCTCGTTCTGTCTACCTGGCTCGTTCTGTCTGTCTGTCTCTGTCTGTCTGTATATCTTTGTCTGTCTCTATGTCTCTCTACTTATGTCTCTTTCTGCCTGGCTCTGTCTGTCTCTGTCTCTGTCGGTCTGTCTATCTTTATGTACCCCTCTCTCTCTCTCTCTCTCTCTCTCTCTCTCTCTCTCTCTCTCTCTCTCTCTCTCTCTCCCTCTCTCTCAATGGCATATGCATAATAATTGGTCGAAGTTTGAATGTTGATGGACTTCTTTTGACACCGTTGAGATCGGTTTTAGGGACAAAAATAACAAGCGACATAGTGATATAAATAATAGTCCAAAGTATCTTTAAAAAATATAATACAGTAGCCAAGACGCCAGTGCTTTACCATCCAGACAAGGGCGCTTGCTTATGGAGGGATACATCGACATTAATCCTTATATTTTTAGTCGGGCATTGAACTTTTGACTTTACTTTCTCACTCACTCTAATACCCCCTACCCCTCCCCCTTTCTTTAATTTTACCCCTTCCCCTCATTTATTAACCTTAACAAAAGGGTTATTTTGAGTACTTTGACTTCTGAAAAGTCATGCCATTTTTTCCCACAGCCATTAAAACTCCAGTCAAATCGTAAAAAGTGTAAAATAAAAATATCCATGTGAATATTTCAAAATCTTTAGATTAATGATTGTGATAATATAAAAATATATTATTGCATTGAAACAACACTAAACAATAAGGCTGATAAAAGTAGTGGGACAAAATCACTTTGAAAAAAAAAAACAACAACAAAACCAGTTAAATTAATATGGTTTGCTTGGTGAATCGATACCCTTGCAACCTAACGATTTTAACTATTTAGCACAGCAAAACTAATTCATATACCATTATTACATAATCAAATGGTTATCTTTCAGTTGGTTTTGGTGTGTTAGTAGCGTCTATTCAAAAATATCCATTTTTTAAAACTCAATTTTGGTGGCTTCACACCCAAACGCTAGAACTTATTGCACACAGTTATAATATATAACTACCATTCTAAAGGAATTAAACTATGTATGGGTTTATTTTTTTATAGTTAACTCATGCTGAATCATTGAAAGCATATTTTTTATAGAATGAACTTTTTTAAGAGACAATTTTGAATCAAATTTTGAATTATTGGAGAAAAACGTTGCATGTGCTGGTTTTAGAAGAGTAAAAAAAAAACATTAATCTATTACAAAAAAAATTGAGGTTGTACCAAAAAAACTATTACACAATCTTCTAAACAGATGTGCAATTCGCGTGTTAAAAAAAACAAAAGTTATTTTATTTTAATAAACAGAAAAATACGAAGTTTTAAAAGGAAAAAATTAATGTTTTTGAAAATGTTACACAAGACAACGTTGATTGATCTATATAAACGTATTGTCCACTCTGCTTATCTGTAAATACATTTTAACAACTGGAAAACCTATCTTATACTGATCATTTTCGTTCTTTTGAGGCTGACAAATCAGTTATCTTATGTTGTCTATATTACATAACAAATTTAAACGATTCGAAGCTTCATTTTCATAGTTCCCAACACGATATTATTATTACTTCCATCATCATCATCATCTATGTTGTTGTTGTAAAACTATCATTGTTTTGTTTTGTTGTTTGTTTGTTTTGTTTTTGTGAGAGAAAAAAGCCGTAACTAAGCAACGAGCATGGAGATGAGCACTACAGAGGAGACCGTGAGGAACACCGTGTAGAACCGCAGCAGGAACCCGTCAAACACGATTGACACAGTCTGCCACGTGATCTCGCCCCCACATGACAGGTCTTCGCGCGTTGATTGGGCGGTGACTGGGCGCATGTTGAGGCTCGTCTGCATCCGGGTCATTTCAGGTCTTTGGGTGGAGGCAGCCATTTGCCGGTCTCTTCCCTCGTTTGCGGTAGTGTGCATTGCGGTTTTCGACTGGGACTGGTGGAGATTCTCGGTAGCTGCATGTTGGATGGAAATAGTTAAGTTTTTTAACACTTAAAAAATTAGTTATAAACTTTACAAAACATTCCTGCCACGATTTTTATAAACATGTGTCAAGCAAGGGAAAAAAAAGAGATTATTTTAAAAATTGGGATAAAAACAGGGGTAAAAACAGGTTATCAAATTCAACAAGAGATTGATGATCTTGAGACAAAACTTCCGATTGGGACCACGCTGTAAAAAATTTAAATGATTAGAGTTTGTTTTTATGTTTTGTAAAAAAAAAAAAGTTAAAAACTAATTTGGGTTTTCGACTGACAAATGCACAAATTGTGTATATCTAGAAGAGGAGAATTATAACTAATTAAAATAGTGGTACTGTTTTCGATTCCATATCACTATTCTTATTATCATTTGAGAGTGATAAAGATGCTGCTTTGGTTTTCAGCTATGACTTGTAAAATTTAATGCTCTCTGTAACTAGAGGAGGGATGAAAGCAAACTGGTTTATTATATGTGTCAAACTTATTAGCGTTGCCGTTTTAGATTTTGCATTACGCTCTTACTTATTATTCACATCGGAAACTGGATGTAAAACGCTAATTTTGCTTTTCTGTGACTTGAAAATTTTCTCTAATGCAAGGCCAGGGATGGAAGCAACTAACTTTACCAAGTGGTTTAAATAATAATAGGTCAAGATTCTACGTTTGGTCGGTTGTAGGTGTATTATTTATGCTACATTTTTAAACAAAGGTTGATGCACTTCCAGATGGTATGACGTTGTGAGACAAACGTCCTTACCCAGCGTATCCTTGACGTAGTGGGCAGACTCTGGGGGAGTTGCCAGCCTCTGTGCCTGCCCTCTAGGCATGTTGTGCTCTGTGAAAAACACTTCAAACAAGAGGAAACACACATTAACAAATTTCATAAAGCAGCGTCAAAATTATATTAAAACAAAGCAAAAGCGTGTTTTTTTTATGACTTTCCTTTACTTTCTTGGTTCCCTCTTCCTCGTATGGTATTTTAATTATGGAAAGCCTTTTGTATGACAGTTAGGAATGTTGGCACGATTTATGATCAAAATGAAAGAAAAGAAGGAATTTTGAAATGAAAGTAGCATCTCATGCTTTTAAATTTTGTGAAATAAGAATGAATGTAAAAAAAAAAAACAGTTGAAATATACATTTTGGGTGGCATAATATATTTAGACGGGTTAATTTTCTTTGATAATGACGTCAGATTAAGAAAAAAATACAATCATGAAAATGTTTTAAAGGGCCAACTATTATGTTTAATTTTACACCGAAGAATGTCTTCAAATTCTATATTTAAAAATGGTGTAAAAAATCAACAAAAAAAACAAAATCAACAAGAATTATTTCATCCGCATAGATATAAAAAAACACCCATCCCTAAAAATATCGCTAGAACGGCAGTTTAAAAAAAAAAGATAATGAATAATATATGTACAGAGCAAATATTGTTGGCTTTCTCATTGTTCTTCCCCTCAAGAAGAATATAATAAAAAAGGAAATGAAAATGAAAATGTTAAGTAAAACCCTCACCCTTATAGTCCATGCCAGGGTCCACTTTCCTCTTGCAGCAGATCGGAGAGGCTTTGTAGCCGTTGATGCGCATGCCCAGAGCTGTCAACTTCCGCACAAAGTTGGGGATGGGCGTGTCCTCGGGCCGGTGGTAAATGTCAAGGACGCAGATAGACAGGACCACAGACAGGGCGTCCATGCTGAGCACTATGGCGATGTAGAGTTCTGGGCAGGGGAAAAGTGGGCAAAGTTAATGAAAGAGAGAGAGAGAGAGAGAGAGAAAGAGAGAGAGAGAGACAGACAGACAGACAGACAGATAGACAGGACCACAGACAGGGCGTCCATGCTCAGCACTATGGCGATGTAGAGTTCTGGGCAAGAGAAAGTTGGGAAAAGTTAATATTTCAGTTGAAAGTAACGTTTATAGATTTGTGGAGAAGAGACAGAAAAAGAGAGAGAGACAGAGAGTGTGTGTGTGTGTTTGTGTGTGTGAGAGAGAGAGAGAGACAGACAGACAGACAGACAGACAGACAGACAGACAGATAGACAGGCAGACAGACAGAGACAGTCAGAGAGACAGAGAGAGAGATGCTTACATGTAAAACAATGCATATTTGTGTATATTATCTCTTTTCTTCGTAGAAGGTTGTTTTTTTTATAAGTACTGCTAAAGGATTCTAGACAAAATACCGTTGTGCCTATGGTGATAATGGCAAACACGACGAAAAAGGCAGCATTTCTATGCTCCACACTTCTGTATACATGTATACACTACACACACACGAACATGAATAGTAAAAATTACACACATACCCAAAATGCTGGTGTTTGTGGCCGTGGTGGGCAGGTCCTCCGCTATGATGGTCAAGATGACCATGAAGGCCAGCAGCACCGTGAGGCAGTAGCCGATCTTCTCCCCGGAGTCGGCGGGCAGCACAAACACGAACACCGTGAGCAGGGCCATCACCAGGACCGGCAGCAGCATGTTCAGGCCGTAGAACAGAGGTTTGCGCTCCAGTTTGAAGAAAAAGTAGACCTGAATGAGAGGGTGAAAGTTTCAGGTGATTAAGTACATACAAAACAGTATGGCGAAAAAGTAGACCTAAATGAGAGGGTGAAAGTTTCCGGTGATTAAGTACATACAAACAGTATGGCGAAAAAGTAGACCTAAATGAGGAGGTGAAAGTTTCCGGTGATTAAGTACATACAAACAGTATGGCGAAAAAGTAGACCTAAATGAGGAGGTGAAAGTTTCCGGTGATTAAGTACATACAAACAGTATGGCGAAAAAGTAGACCTAAATGAGGAGGTGAAAGTTTCCGGTGATTAAGTACATACAAAGCAACATGGCTGGGTTCAGCTTTGTGTTTTTATAGGTGACGGGTTGGGAGTTATTGCCCGACAGCCATGATGTGGGGAAAGGTCAGAAGGAAGAGAGATTTGTCGTTGTTGGTTAAGGTCCGGTGTCTGCATTATATAGGCTCTATTGTAGACGGGTTCTGAGACTGCGATCTGACAGTTCTTACGTGCTGCTAAACAGAGACAGTGCAGGGGTTATCATGACTCCTGTCTCAGCTGGTCACAATAAATTGACACCAGCCCAACCAGAAGAGGGCGAGTCGCAAAAGCGGGGCTTGCACCACGGACCTCCTGCGTCGAAAGCTGATGCTTTATTCCAGGGCTACCAGATTAGGAGACCAACGTTTTACTGCTTGCACCAGTCACCCCCTCCCTCTCCCTCCTAACGAACTCGCACATAATCGGCTAAACATTCGACTCACCCTTGAGTATACCAACGACCTTCCTCTATCTATTACACCACTTGATCCCCCAGATACATGTTTGCGTTTAACTATAATCACTATAACACAATTGGTTAAACATCCAACCCACCCGTTGGGTGGATGGGAAGTAGCGTTAGACCTAAGGTAGAGCATCCGCTTCGAAGGGAGAAAGAGGGAGGGAGAGAGATAGAGAGAAAGAGAAAGAGAGAGAGAGAGAGAGAGAGAGAGAGAGAGAGAGAGAGAGAGAGAAAGAGAGGGGGGTGGTGGTGGTCAGGGAGAGAGAGGTAGTTCAGTGAGCTTGATATTTGCGTTGCAGGGTTGATTACGTATAATGTGTTATATATACGTACATCTATGGTGTAAAGTAGTATATGAAATATACACGTTTATCATTTAATGTGAAGTACATCAATGTTGTAATATGGATGTTGCGCAAATATATTCCATTCTATGTGGTAATTTATATATACGTACGTCTATGGTGTAACCGAAGCTGGTGACCTGCATCGAGCAGACCTGTGTGTCGAAGGGGAACTTGGTGATGTCCATCTTGCAGCTGACCGACAGAAGACCTGGGGGGTTCCACGTGACCACCCCAGCACTGTCCACTCTCAGGGGGATGTTGTCCTCATCTATGGCACTCAGGTCATTCACCCTGAGGAGAGAAATCAGTTTCATTGATTGCATAATGCTCTTTCCTAAAAGAGTAACGATTGTGAGCGTTTGAGATAAGATAACGTAAAATAAGATAAGCCTTTATTAGGAAATTTGTCTTTGGCTTTCATAAACATTAATTTTGTTTCGGCTTAAAACATCAATATATATGTGAGAGAGAAAAATAGAGTTATACATAAACGTTTAACACGATTGCGAGTATACATTGTTAGACAGACAAATGTTTTAGAAAATCATACCTCAATACGCCTCTACAAATAAACACATAGCCTTACCACCACAAGTCCGCTAAATATAGCAATTTGTTTGCAGTATGATGGAGACTTGTACATAAGAGTTTTTCTATCTGTCTTTTGTGAAATGTTAAAAAAATGAGCTTGGACATCAAATAACTGCGGTGACGAGTTAGGGCATACCGCCTCTTTACTCTTTGTTGAGGAGAAGATATTTTTACTCTTTGTTGAGAGGGCATACTGCCTTTTTACTCTTTGTTGAGGAGAAGGCATCCTGCCACTCTTTGTTGTGGAGAACGCATACTGTCTCTTTACTCTCGGTTGAGAAAGAAGAGTGTATACTGCCTATTTACTCTTTGTTGAGGAGAAGCTCTATTAGTTAAATTTGTCTAAGATTCCTATGAAGGCTTGTGTACTGCGACGGGTCAAGGCAGTCATCATACCCTTTTTCTAAAACTTCCAGCATCTATTTTAAAGCCAATATAAATAAAAGAAAGAAAATGTTCTATTTTTAATTGGTTGCTAATGATATTTATGAGGTTGACAAAATTGACATTATATGCGATTAATATCTCGCCGCAATTTACTTTCTTCGTAACTTAACTTATTCACCACCACCCCTTTATTCATGGCTAAACACAGGCGTTTTCAATATTATTTTAAAAAGCGCACATTTTTCTAATTTTAACGCAAAAATTATGAGCCTGAAAAATAATTATGGTTTTTATCATAAGTTGCCTTGAGTATGAACAAAAATCGATAGTTCTGTATAGATAATGGGATTCAGCTGTCCATTTCCTGTTGAGTTTGACACAGAGGCGCAGAACAATGTCCATCCACGATGGGGCTCCAGTGGTGATCCATTTACAATAACAACGTATATTTTAGTAAGACTTACAAGTTGTCGACCACCATTAACAACGTTTTTTTATTGAGACTTACGAGTTGTCGGCCACCACTGACAACATAATTATACTTTATTCAGACTTATGAGTTGTCGACCACCACTTACAACGTATTTTTATTCAGACTCACGAGAAATCCACCACCAATAACAAGGTATACTTTATTCAGACTTACGAGTTGTCGACCACCACGAACAACATATACTTTATTCAGACTTACGAGTTGTCTACCACCACTGACAGCGTATACGAGTGGTCGACCACGACTGACAACGTATACTTTATTGAGACTTATGAGTTGTCGACCACCACTGACAACGCATTTTTATCCAGACGTACGAGTTGTCGGCCACCACTAAACAACTTAAACTTTATCCAAATTATTAAATCACCAACCACCACTGAAAACATAATTATACTTTATTCAGATTTACGAATTGTCAACCAGTACTAACAACGTATTTTTATCTAGACTTACGAGTTGTTTAGACTTAGGAGTTGTCAACCACCACTGACAACATATACTTTATTTACACTTACGAGTTGTCAACCACTACTTTCAAGATATACTTTATTTCGACTGACGGGTTTTCGACCACCACTGACAACGTATTTTTATCCAGATTTACGAATTGTCAACCACCACTGACAACGTATACTTTATTTAGACTTAGGAGTTGTCAACCACCACTGACAACATATACCTTATTTAGACTTACGAGTTGTCAACCACTACTTTCAAGATATACCTTATTTAGACTTACGAGTTGTCAACCACCACTGACAACGTATTTTTATCCAGACTTACGAGTTGTCAACCACCACTGACAACGTATTTTTATCCAGACTTACGAGTTGTCAACCACCACTGACAACATATACTTTATTTACACTTACGAGTTGTCAACCACTACTTTCAAGATATACTTTATTTAGACTTACGAGTTTTCGACCACCACTGACAACGTATTTTTATCCAGACTTACGAGTTGTCAACCACCGCTGACAACATATACTTTATTTAGACGTACGAGCTGTCGACCACTACTAAGAATGTATACTTTATTCCGACTTACGAATCGTCGCCCCTAACAACAAATACTTTATTCAGACCATTGAATCATCAACCACCACTGACAACGTATACTTTATTCAGACTTACGAGTTGTCAACCACCACTGACAACGTATACCTTTTTTAGACTTACGAGTTGTCAACCACCACTGACAACGTATTTTTATTGAGACTTACGAGTTGTCGACCACCACTGACAACGTATTTTTATTCAGATTTACGAATTGTCAACCACCACTGACAACACATACTTTATTCAGACTTACGATTTGTCGACCACCACTGACAACGTATACTTTATTCAGACTTACGAGTTGTCGACCACCACTGACAACGTATACTTTATTCAGACTTACGAGTTGTCGACCACCACTGACGGTGTCCAGATGAGATCCTCGAATATCTGGATGACTGGGATGTTGTCATAGTCCGCCTCAGTCCAGGCCAGGCGTGAGTCTGTCCAGATCTGGGAATAATTTATAAAACATCATGTGATTTCACGCTTTGCCTCATGTCATGTTGCTCCAAATCAGACGACTGGAGTTCTTTCCCACAGAAACGTAGGGTAACCTCACTTAGCTTCGACCTATTTTTGTTTCACTGAATGCAAACTAATAATTATAGCTATTGTCAGAATGCATGGGGTAAACGTCGGTCGAAGTTTGGCATTGGTCGAAGTTAGGTGAGGTTACCCTACGACCCATAATCGTCTCTCTCTCTCTCTCTCTCTCTCTCTCTCTCTCTCTCTCTCTCTTTCTCTCTCTCTCTCTCTCTCTCTCTCTCTCTCTCTCTCTATATATATCTATCTATCTCTATCTATCTATCTATCTATCTATCTATCTATCTATCTATCTATCTATCTATCTATCTATCTATCTATCTATCTATCTATCTATCTATTTATCTATCTATCTATCTATCTATCTATCTATCTATCTATCTATCTATCTATCTATCTATCTATCTATCTATTTCTATCTTTGCTCTAAGACAACATCATACTTTCAGCACGATTTCAATTATTTATTTTACGTTTTTGGTTTAACCCAGTGCTTGTTGTAAGAAGTATTGATATGTAAAACAAAAAGAGATAATGATAAGTCCCTAAAGTGTTTTGTATATATTGAGAGACAGGCTGACAGACAGGCAGACAGAGAGAAAAGGACAGAGAGATACAGGGAAACAGGCAGACAGACATAATATGAAGATTCGAACCGTTACAGATTTCTTCTGACATTGATTACTCAAAACAAGAAGTTAAACAACTCACCATCGACCACCATCCCGCCACACTGAAAACCTGGTTTTTCAGATTCTGAGAAAAGAAGGATAGCGATGTTAGGGCTTAAATTCCAATATGGATTATACAATTTCTAAAACAAGGTAAAAATTGTAGCTACAAATCTGTTATGCTAGATTGAAGCTTGAAAGAACAACGCGTGGTAGATTATGACTCGTGTATTGCCTTCTTTTTTTTCATTTTATTACGATGATAATAAAAGTACTGATAATGATAATAATAATATTAATAATAA
>RQTK01000210.1:460425-490378 GCA_003991915.1 Elysia chlorotica | reverse complement strand
AGTAGTAGTAGTAGTAGTAGTAGTAGTAGTAGTAGTAGTATTATTATTATTATTATTATTATTATTATCATAATAATCATAATATGTAGTGTTAAAAAGGACGCAGCTATAGTATAATGGAGTCAGCTTACTGCTATCCTTTGTAAAACGTTATTTTCAAGCTGTATTTAATACTCTGAATTTATTTTGGGTATTTTGAAAATTAAGTTAGCAAAAAATGATCAAAAATTCTTATTTTTTTATGTTTTTAGAAATTGTAGGTACACAGCATGATGCAAACATGCTCAGTCATATTTGTAACTGAATTTAACAGGTATTAGGAATTCTTGTCACCTTGGGTGCTTTCGGCTGTTCTTTTTTTAAATTCTAGGGGTAGTAAGTATAGCGAAAAGTCGTCGTAAGCTTGGCAAAAAGGTGTACTTACGATGCAGGACCCATAGATGAGACTATGAACTATATAATACTAGTTTTCACTGAGAAAGTTAAAACGTATGCTGGTTTCCTTACCACGCCGGCGATGGCTGTCATGTGGAATGCCAGCTGCACGGTGGTCTGGCTGCTAGTGTGAACTTTTTTTTTAACTGCAGACAGATTGCCACCACACTTGTAACATGACCTCATATATCTGTATAAATATTATTTTAAAAACGATAATTATAGACTTTTTCGCAACTAATGTGACGAAATCTAGATAAAGTTCTTGGCATAGCTAGGAATTAGTAAAAGTGTAATTTATTTGCTAAGAACTTTCTTTGCATCTTTGCGAAGCCACTCGTGTGGGTGTTAGCAGAAATGCGAAATGCAGAGCATTTAGAAATACTTTCAGTATAGTTTAAAGTAAGAGGATGAATCGACTAAAAGAGTTGTCAGTTTGAGGCTACCAACGATGATTTTTTATTTGTCATTATCTAAAACGAAAGAATATGAATTCTTCGTTGCTTTATAATAATAATAATAATCATAATAATCATAATATGTAGTGTTAAAAAGGACGCAGCTATAGTATAATGGAGTCAGCTTACTGCTATCCTTTGTAAAACGTTATTTTCAAGCTGTATTTAATACTCTGAATTTATTTTGGGTATTTTGAAAATTAAGTTAGCAAAAAATGATCAAAAATTCTTATTTTTTTATGTTTTTAGAAATTGTAGGTACACAGCATGATGCAAACATGCTCAGTCATATTTGTAACTGAATTTAACAGGTATTAGGAATTCTTGTCACCTTGGGTGCTTTCGGCTGTTCTTTTTTTAAATTCTAGGGGTAGTAAGTATAGCGAAAAGTCGTCGTAAGCTTGGCAAAAAGGTGTACTTACGATGCAGGACCCATAGATGAGACTATGAACTATATAATACTAGTTTTCACTGAGAAAGTTAAAACGTATGCTGGTTTCCTTACCACGCCGGCGATGGCTGTCATGTGGAATGCCAGCTGCACGGTGGTCTGGCTGCTAGGGCGCACAGCCGACGTGTAGTTGGCCAGCTTGTCGGTTCGAAGCCTCGTCTCGTCAGCTATGGTGAAGCCAGTCACAGAGGTGGCGAACAGCGCTGGGGGAAAGTATTTTTTGTAAGACTCTGGTTTTGAAATGATTATTTGTTTAAGGACTGAACTAGCTAAAAAAAAAAACACTGTTACCTCACAGACATGATATTTTGCATGATTATTTAATTTGTGAGTACTTTTTGGTAGAAAAGATTCAATATCAAGAAACCTTCGACGAATTTTATATATTAAATTGATAGAGGCCTTAAAGGTATATCGAAAAACTAAGTGTACTTTCAACCAACTAAGGAGATCATAAAGGTTTGATAAAGATTATAACATAAGATCGAACTATTAAAGAATCTAGAGAGGTTTAATACTGAGTAATTTAAGTTAAGACATGATAGAGACTAAGGCTTGAAAAAAATTAATTTATTAGAGTCAAAATTTAATAATGATGAAATTTACGTCAATATCAAACTTAAAAAGCGTTTAAAAATTATGTTTTTTACACACACAACTTTCTTTTTTTCTTGAACCAAATATTATACGATCGATATAAAAATGCAACTCCGTATTTTTATGGAATCGGGGATTTCAGAGAAATTTGTATTGACTTCACACATTACTCGATATGTTGCCATGGTGCGTTCTATGTATTATTGTATGTCGCTGTCTTGGATTGGAAATAATGAAAAAAAAGAAAACAATGATAAAAATTATGATTAGCATATCTGGACCGTTGACTCACACGTGAATATCAAACGTGGTCCTCAAACGTGAACCTAAACGTGGCTCTTTCACCAAACGATTGTGTATTTATTTTACTGTAATCGGAAGTTATTAATCGATTCTATACACAATTTGCCCAAACATAAGTCTCTTTGTAAGAACCTTTTAACTTTTACTTTATTTAAATACGACCTCAACTATTATGTATTCAGGATACAACAGCATACATTGTAAATATTCTAAAGTGCTTTCAAACTTATTCTCACATATTGCTAGAAAATGTAGCACTAGAAAAAGATTACGTGTTGTTAACTGACCATCCAGGTATGATTTTCAACCAAACTATGCATCGATCGTTCTCCGAACAAAGACTCACGTCGTTACTGTTTAACGCTGGCAGTGAAAAGTATAATAATTAGTATTACACAATCAGTGATCGGGTTCGCAAACATTCGCCGAGAGTTGTTCAACGTTTCAACAGAGAGTGTGAGCTGGGTTGGGTTGGGGGTTGGGTTGGTTTAACGTCTAACGGCAGCACTATATAGGCTATATTGTGGACGGGCCCCAAGACGGACGTCTGACAATGTGTATGTGCTGCCACACACGAGACAGGGCGGGGATACCATGACTCCTGTCTCAGCCGGTCACATTATACTGACACTGACCCAACCAGTAGGGAACACAACAGCCAGGATTCGAACTCGGCACCTTTTGCGTCAGAAGCCGATGTTCTACCCCTGGACCACCCCCCCCCCCCCCCCCCCCGGGGGCGCCAGCGACGTTTCGGCGTGGCTTTTCTCCCCCCTGGGCCCCCCCCCCCCCCCCCGAGTGTGAGCTAACGAGGTTTCTCGGCGATGATTTTACTTATACTGGTTGAACCGCCTTAATTTCAACAAAGAAAATTTCTTTAATAGAGTGAGCACACATCTCGCTCCATCTCCACATCAAAAGCACTGTGAGCTGTTTCTGTGAAGTGTCTCGCCCAATCTATAGTCTCTGGTTTCAGATTGAAGTAGACAGCCAATCCACAATGCATGTACTTCAATAACAGTTGAAGCTGATACACATGTTATGTTTATTAAAGACTATTTGGCTCTACTTTTTTTTCGCCGAGCCACCAGCCCTAATGCTTAAAGAAGGTTGGGTGATAAGGGCTGGCTCTACAGTCCTGGTGGTTTGAGGGAGTGAGAGGGTGAGTTGTTTATTTAACATCCAGCGTGAGTACCAAAGCTGTAACTAAGGTGGGCAGGCTCCATAAACCAGGCGGTTTGAGTTGGAGATTTGAGTCTGTTACTAGACGTCCAGCGCCAGTACAAAATAGACTATATTGAGGACGGGTCCCAAGATACACTTCTGACAACTTAACGTGCTGCCACACAGAGACAGAGAGGGGATACCGTGACTCCTGTCTTAGCCGTTCACATGATATCATGACACCGACTCAACCAGCAGGAGGCAAAATCACAAGGACTTTCCAATAGGGTGACGAACGCATGGCACTCGACACTGTCTCTACCTCAAGAAAATAAATAATTTTGATCATCTCTGACCCGGTGGTCGGAGAAGCTAACTAGAAAATCCGAAAATTCTTCACATATTGAGAAAAAGTCACGAACTTCAGCAAAATGGTAAGAGAATTACTCTCTGCTGGATCCCCAGCCATATTGGAATTAAAGGAAATGGCTGATCAGCTCGCCAAGATTGGGCTTACACTGGAACCTACTCAGGTGCAGATACCTGCATCAGATGCGAGCCAATCATACATGTTTATAAGGGACAACTGGAAGGTGCGATGGTCTAACCTGAAAAACAACAAACTACACTCGTCACTGGACGGGAGTTTCTCAGGCTAGAACTAGTAGAAGACGAGATCAAGAGGTGGTACTCGATCGAGTCCGACTAGTACATTCTCGTCTTACCCACGCCTTCCTAGTGAGAGTTAAAGAGTCTCCACCTGCAATTGTCAATTTTCTATAAGTCACATTCTGGTTGACTGTCCACTCTTTCAACGGGAAAGAAATATGTACCTTGCTTCCAAACCATTAGAGAGCAAATTAACTAGTGTAATGTATTAACTGTTCTTAGGACATCATGGGCACAATATAGGCGTTACCGTGCTGACGTACTGTAAAAACAAACTCACTCACCTACACCGACCTAACCAGTAGGGAACGATACTGGGCAAAAAGAGAGTTGTTTTCGTACAAAGAAAACAAATCGGGCTGACTGTACAGTGCTTCTGGTTAGAAGTTTGAGTTGAGTTGGTTAAGTTGGTTGCTTTACGTTTAACATCAGCACCATATAGGCTGTTGTGGGCGGGCCACAAATTTAACTTCTGACAATTTTACGTGCTGCCACGATGAGACGGTGTGGGAATACTAGGAATTGCGTCTAAACCAGTCACATTATTATAAAAACCATCAATTAGGGGACAAAAGCGGATACATACTTTTTTTCACCAAGGGTGTTTTCATGACAGCTTTGTTTCCTACTGGCAGCCTAACTATCTGATATGATGGAGGAGATAAAAGTAATAGTATCCCCACCCTATTTGTATGCAGCAGCACTCGCAACTTTTTCGATGTCAGTCTTTAGGCCCGTCCGCAAGATTGAGCACTTGCTTGTGAAGAGCTTTAGAAAAAAAATACTTAAAAAAGCTCTATTATGGTATATTGTTTGTATTAAGAATCTTACTTAAGTGAAATAAGAACAGCGAGAATAGGAAGATATACACTATTGTTTCTATGGCCATGAGATTAGTTAATTTATTCTGAAGTTCATTGTCGCCGATTCTTATAAATAGCTATGAAAAGAATGAGCGATTTAAACTGACAGCCCCACTAGTATAGAAGTCGATAGTAGCATGTGTTTTTTATAGCTGTATGCGTGCAGATATGGACAAATTTAATATGGGAATACTTAAATAACATTTTCTTTAGTAGCCATATTGTATAGAAAGTATTGAGAGAAAAAAGAGTTGACGGTCATCTGGGAAAAGTTCTTTAGCGAAACCTAACATAACTCGACACAGAAATAGATATATCAAACGGGTAAAGTTAAATGGGAGAGATAGGCGAGAGAAGGGATAAAGAAATAGAGAGAGAGAGAGAGAGAGAGAGAGAGAGAGAGAGAGAGAGAGAAACAGGAGATTCTTACAACCATTTTTAATGCTATTCGAGTGAAAATTTAACGCAGGCGAATCGATCAAAAAAGAAAAACAAATTGCATCAAAAGGATGAATGAAGGGGTTAAAAACTAAATATTGAGCTTTTCCATTATTCTTTTATTTAACATAACAATATTTACGGTAACTTTCGTATTCGAACACTCACCTGTAAATAGAAGTATCAGTCCTGTACATGTTCCGTCCATGTTTGCCACTGTACAGTTCTTTTTCTCTTAACTTCAGCTGAGTCACTTGTCTCCCAAAAAGGCTGGTGTTGGTTGTTGGTTTTTAGTTTGTGCGCTTTTAGCATTTGCAAGCTTTAAATAAAAAAAGCAAAATAATGTCATGGTAATGATGAGAAATACAATTATAGAATTAAATTGAAAAAGACCAAACGCTGTTATATTATATAGTGTTAAGTCTTGTTTGTTGAAGGATTGTAGGGCTCGTCATATTTGTGGAAGATTCATTGTCTGGTAAACTTATATCCATTTTTTTGTATATTTTAGGTGGGACTAAAGAAAAGTAAAATTATTATAAGACTAAAACTCTGTTGTATCTATTTGCGAAATAATAGAAGGGCTGGCCAACATGTGGAAAAAATCGTAAGGAAAACGTGCCCATTTAAATTGAGGTTGGGATTAAAGAAACCGTATGGGTTGTTGCTAGGTTTTCTTTGTTTTTGTTTTGTTTTTTAATTGTGAATATTACAAACCAGCGCACTTTATCATAGCCATACCCATTTCTTGACGGGTTTGACTAAAGGAACGCTCACCCAACACAAAGAGAAAGCATTCTTCCATACAAACAACTAGGACGCGCCACGGCCAAAAATCTTTAAAAAAAACTTGATAAGCTTTAGAGGTTATTAAAATTAAGGTGCTTTGTTAATATGTTGGTTGCTTGTTGAATGTAAAGGTTGAGACGACTAATAAGGATCTATTCACGATATGAGTAGAAACAACTTGTCTCTTTTCTATAACAAAGCATCTAGTTTTGGTCTATGGCAAAACATGCAAGCACTCGTAGGTTTACGGTTTCCCTGATAAGTATGTGAGTTCAAAAAAGCGAACAGTTTGCAATCAAACTGAAACGAAACGTTAAAAGCCTTGGGGAAAAAACATTAATATAAATGCATTAGAAGCCTGATGATTTCTTGAGAGAAAAAAAAATCTTAACAGGCACTTTTTTGACTAAAACAAGATACAAAAATCTGTAATTTAACACAGTTTTAAAAACATCCCCATTCTGGTTTGACAACAGACTCCGTGTCCTATTACTGTGAGCCCGGTGACACTTTAAAATCTTTGATTTCCTCCCTTCTACGAAGATGTGGGTAGAGATCAAAGTTAAAATTTAGAACTTGAGATGGAGATAGGTATGTATTTCGAAAAATCCTATGCCTTTGTTTGCCTTATTGCACTAATTACTGTTATTGTTTATCTATTATGTTTTTAAATCTATTTCCTTAACATTTTCGTTGCCAATGTCGATTTCGATTGAGACTTGACAGTTATGAAAAAAATAATTGTAGTTGGCTAAGGCCAGTTTGAGATGAATTTTAGCCTTAACGGTAAACTGCACATTGCACAAATTAATTTTCTTTTCATCTTTTGTGAAACCCTTATTCCCTACAGTATACCTGGCGATCGGACACTCTACTATGCAGTTGAGTCGTGATTGTGGTGATGATAGGTAAAAAAAACATTCAATATATATTTCACTGAAGGTCTGAGAGACATAATTGTCCTATCTAGGATCCAGTTTTGTTGAAATTCAGTTGTTAATTTATTTCATTTATGTAATTAACGAGAAAATAACATTCAATTTTCTATACGTTATTTCCTCAAATTCATTTTTCAAATTTGTTCTTTATATCTTTAGTTGGGAATGTGCTAGTTATACCTCCATTTTCCTGACAATATTAAACGTATGATCTTCAACTTCATGATGTTTTATGTTTACAACATCTAAGGTTTTTGGTATTAAATACACATGGGAAAAAAAGTAAAGTTTCTGTGTTTTAAAGCTACAGAAAGTGAACGTTTTGATGTAATTTTCCTCAGTTTCATCAGATTGAAGTGGAGATATAGCTAGTGCATTCTCAGCCCACGTTAACTATGTTTCTATCTACTATTATAGTTCTAAAGGTCTTACGTTCCAATGGCAGGGATGTTACTTTGACGAAAGCCTGGAACAAAGTGACCGCCGTTCATGGGTATCACCGAATAAAACAACTTTATATGGGCGACCTGAAACGTGGAGAAAGCGGCGTTGCGGGCATGATGGTTTGTGGGGAAACGTGACTGCAACGTGAGTCCATTAGGGCTGTTAAGTAGCGTAATAGTTTATTTGGGTTCCCATTAGGGACCCGCTATGAGGTGCTGGCGCCGTATAGAATGTAGGAGACGTTAAACACGAGAGAAGCGTTTCTTTTGACGACCAAAGAGTACTTTTGATTTACCATTCCATGTAATGATGTTTCGCGTCATCAAGAGCTTAATTAGTGTACTCTCCACTTTTTAATAACACGTTTTATAACACCAGGCAAAACGGAGGGAGAATCACGTTGCCGCAAGGTGGTGCAAGGGTAGAGCGCGAGGCTGCGAATCGGAAGTTTGTGAAATCGATCTCTGCCCGCCTTGCAGGTTTTGTTTACCTTGTACTGCTTTGGTCAGTGCTAGTAGTAGTATTATGTGACGGACTAACTCCCGTGTGTTCGACTTTGGCGTCACGGTGCGCTGTAGGATCTTGTTTGTGATCTAGAGAACTTGAAACGATGGAAGAGCGAAAGTGCCTGTGTTTGTGCTTTGATTAACGTCCAAAGTCAGCACTAAATAGGCTATATTGTGGACGGGTCCCAAGACTGACATCTGAAAAATGTACGTGCTGCCGCACAGTGCGGAGACATCCTAGAGAGAGCGTTGTTTTCTCCGCTTCAAGATTACTTCTGATTTTTCATTACAGATTTTCTGGTGTTTCGCGTTACCAGTGATTTGATAACTACAATCCCCACTCTCGAATAAAAAGCTAGCCAAAAAGTATGACATTAAATAATACGAAATTCCAGTCAACTTAAGGAAAACAGCCCCTCTCCCCTGCACGCTATATGTTAATTTAAAAAACTAACATGTTCTGCTTTTATTGCCTTCTCATATAAAACCAACATTGTTGTCTATATAGTATATATAGATAAAAAGAAAAGGGAAATGGGTGTATTATTTAAGTTATTAAATCATAGTGTATAAAACCTCATTCTATCCTATCAATGGTTTCTAACAAACATGCTCCTTGATAACTGTCTATTTCCTACTGCTAACAGTTTCTCTAAAATTTAACTTGGAACGAAAGCCATCAAGGTGTTTGGTCATGCCATACAAATCTTGGCCTAAAACACGCAAGTTTTTGGGCCGACAAAGTACTTAAAATTATATAAGTTTCGCTTTGCCCACTACAGAAGTTTGCATACCAGAGTGATTTTAGGGCTTTCATGTAAGACGTTGTTGGTTTACAGCTGCCGACCAATCACTCAAGTGTACATTAATTCGTAACCTCAGTTTTATAATGCCCATTTTCATTTTTAAAATACGTTAGTGTTTTAGAATTGAGATAAGAAATTATACAACTGGAGTGACAAGGGGGGAGAGGGGGGGGGATTATATGGATTATATGGCGAGGTGGCGGAAGTTTAGTTGATTTAACTTGAGATTCTTAGCGGAATTCCTGTAGATTCACATCATGTAGTGCCGTGCCGGTTGGCGTTGGCGACCATGCCCCTCCACATCTCTCTGTCCTCGCATTTCACAATCAGGTCGATCCCTTTGCCTCAATTGATCCATCTTCGTAGGCCGTCCCAGATTTTCTCTCTGTCTTCCCTCGCTCTCTTTTTGTTCATTTTACAAGTTCTAAAGCATGTCTGCGCATTATATGACCAACGATGTTTGCTTGTTGTGTCCTGGTTTTATTGATCAGGACACTTTGGTTTGTTTTTCTCGTCGTCCATGAGACTTTGAGCATTCTTCGGATGAACCACATCTCAGTTGCTGTGATACGTCTCCCCAGCTGTTTGTTTAAGGTCCAAGTCTCGCTTCCGCACATAGGGACTGGATGTACATAGAACATTAGCACTCGTTGTCTCATCTTAAGGCTAATTTTGTAATAGTCATAATATGTTTCATTTTTTAAATGTCTGTTTGGTTTTTCCTAATATTGTCTTTTTTTCGGTTTCGCATTCACCGTTTTCTGTTATCATCGGCTCTAAGTATTAGAATTATTCCATCTGGCGTAACTCATAAGTCCCTACTTTTAATTTGCACGTAGCAATAACTTTTGTCTCTGTTTTCTTTTCGTTTAAAAAGTCCCATCTGCTCGCTTTCTTTCCCGATGGTATTCAATGAAGCTTGTAGATTGTTTTCATTCTCTGATATGAGTACAGTGGTGTCAGCTCTTCGTGCTCTTTCACGTGCTCTAAAAGCCCAATCCAACGATGATTAGGTCAAGGGAAGTAAAAATTGCATTGTATTTAGAATAAATATTCGATTAATGCCCTTGGATTGAGTCTTCTCTTTTATTACAGAGGTCACCAAAAAAGAGCTACAGTTATCACACAAACACAGATTTTATTTATTTATTTATTTATTGCATGACGAAAAGATGTTAAATCCTGCCAGTTAGTTCCGCGTCGTCGTGTTGGATCACATGGAGAACCAAGAAGAAAATAAATAAAATAATAAAAAATACTCAGGCAGGAAAAGAGAGAGAGAGGGAGAGAGAGAGAGGGGGGGGAGAGAGAGAGAGAGAGAGAGGTTTCGTTTAAGTAAGTCCCATTTGCTCGCTTTCTTTTACGATGGTATTCAATGAAGCTTGTAGATTGTTTTCATTCTCTGATATGAGTACAGTGGCGTCAGCCCTTCGTGCTCTTTTAGTTTTACTGAAAGCCCAATCAAACGGTGATTAAGTGAAGGGAAGTAAAAAATTGCATGGTAGTTAAAATAAATATTTGATTGCTGCCCTTGGATTGAGTCTCCTCTTTTATTCCAGAGATCACCTAAAAGAGCTACAGTTATCACACAAATACAGATTTTATTTTTCTATTTATTGCTTAGTCTATTATATAAACTGGTTAACGGAAAAATGTTAGAGAGAGAGAGGGAGAGAGAGAGAGAGAGAGAGAGAGAGAGAGAGAGAGAGAGAGAGAGAGAGAGAGAGAGAGAAAGAAGAGAAAGGGAGAGAGAGAGAGAGAGTGAGAGAGAGAGAGAGAGAGAGAGACAAAGAAAAAGAGAGAGAGAAAGGGGTAGACATAGGGTAAAGCATCGGCTTCCGACGCAGAAGGTCCATGGTTCGAGCTCGGCTATGGTGTCCGCGTTTTGTCCCTATGGTTGGTCGGTGTCAGTACAATGTGAGCGGCCAAGTTTTAGGTAACTCGATCTGGGGCCCCGTCGCCGTGTAGGACTTTTGTTTATACCTTGGAGACGTTAAAACTAAGAATGGGCTTAGCTTTCTATGAAAAGAGACGTATCCGTTAGAGAGGCTAGAAGTCTCAGTCGCTAGACGGCTGGCTCTATAAACAGAGGCTTCGAGGTTCGTTCCTCAACCGCATGCCGCAAATTTGGCATCGTCGTAGACAATAATTATAGGGAACTAGCTCAGTCGTTTGTGTGGAGACACTTTAATTCAGAGATTTCAAGTTCGATTCGCACCTAAAAACCTAGAAGACTATGAAAACAATCTAGACTGTAAACGTACAATCTGTGTCACCAAAGGGCTCAATATAACATAGGTGTATTATACTTGTAATACTCATGTAATCTCTCATATAATGTTTAAAACTTTTCCAGTCATCCTTTGACAAAGTTGCTCTTTGTTTAAAACATTTATTTATATTACTCGTTGAATCACACTCATCACGTTTAATCATTTTCTAGCTATCTTTCTGATTCGTACCTTTCGTATAAAACATTTTTATCTCAATTATTATGTTCATCATATTTCTATTTTCCTTCCTCATGTATAACCTATTTAAATGTATTTCTAATTACTCATCGAATAGCCCATATAATTTTACTCTATTTCTAATTATCCTTTCTGAAAGATATCCTTTCGATTAAAATATTTATCTTCATTATCAATTTAATGCTTATACCATTATACTGCATCTTTAACTATCCTTTGTCATAAATACCTTTTATTCAAAACAGCAGTTACCGTGTAGTTTACCCATAAAAGCGCCCATAAGATTTTTATTACTTTTCTGATCATCCTTTCGGAAAGATACTCTTTGCTAATAACATTAACTATTTTATCAACGTAATCGCTCATGTTATTTTAAATCATTTTTAATTTATTTTTTCTAAGACATTCCTTTCGTATAAAAAAACATTTTTAGTTCCGATTATTTTCACTCTAGCTTTAATTATCCTTTCTCAGACATACTCTTACATTAAAACATTTATCTTTATTACTCATTCATTGCACATATCATAATACTCCATCTCTAATTATCCTTTCTCAGAGATAGCCTTTGTTCAAAACAAACATCCTAGGTATTCATGAAATCACATAGCATTTTTATTTTTTTCTCATTATCATTTCTCGATGATAGCCTTTGTTTAAATCATTTATCTTTATTACCCATTTAATGCGCATAACATTATTTTTCATTTCTTCTCTAATAGATAGCCTTTGTTTAAATCATTTGTCTTTATTGCCCATTTATTGCGCATAACATTTTCATTTTTTTGGTAATATATAGCCTTTGTTTGAACCAAACCCTGCGCACATTCCATTGTTTGACCCGCACTTGTTAACCTTTTGATTCACGTTTTATCTCGACCACAAAAAAAAAAGAAGATAAGAAAACAACCATTCGAAGCTGCTGTGTTTATTAACATAACAAAGTGGGTTAGTCATTTACTTAAGGCATATTATTTTGCATTGTCGAGCTCCCAATCTCCCCAGCCATATTATATGTGTAGAATATAAACAAAAAAGTCATAAAATGCGTACATTATTATGCCTCTTTTGCGTATAAAAAGGAAGGGGGCGGGGGGGGGGGTGCAATACTAGTGTTGAGCATTGGTGTCTGCCCAACTAGGAGGTCCTGCAATTGGACAAAATGACTGTACTCCTGCGGTTTCGGTGCTTACTGATTTGGATTGGGGTCATTATGACTGGCTTTACACAGGAGTCCTGGTATCTCTGCACTGTCTATGTCTGTGTGGCAGCACGCAAAAATTGCCAGACGTTAGTCATCGGACTTATCACCGACATAGTCTGACACCGACCCAACCAGCAGGGGACGAAATCATAAACATAAGTTTTTGACCTATCGTTGGTTTCGAACCAAGGACCTTCCGATTTGAAGACTCATGCTCTATCACTTGCGTACGCATTTTGTAAAACACTTCTTTGTTAAAATGTTACACTTATTATAATCTATTAGTCCGCCATTTCATCCCACCCCCAACCCCACCTCCCCACCTCTCCCGCTCTGTCTCTAAAAGGTCCGGGTATGTTTTCCTAATGGAGGATTTCTCCGCCCACTAGATGACCGGTGTCTGTTGAGGCTTGACGGATGATGACCCTGGTGATAGCGCCTTGACCAGTTGGGGACACACCCTGTGGAGATGGCCATGTCAGTGGTTGGGTCGGCATTGATACTTTACATATTATGACCAGTAGGTGTGGGGTTAAATCTCAATAAACAAAGCGAGTTTTCTCCCTTTCAACCGGTTGCCATAATTATAGTGTATTCTTCTAACTCTCTCTCTCCCTCTCTCTATCTCTCTCTTTCTCTCTCTCCTTCTCTCTCTCCCCTTCTCTCTCTCACTCTCTCCCTTTCTCTATCTCCCTCTTTCTTTTTATTACTCCCCCCCTCTCTCTCTCTCTCTCTCTCTCTCTCTCTCTCTCTCTCTCTCTATCTATCTATCTATCTATCTATCTATCTATCTATCTATCTATCTATCTATCTATCTATCTATCTATCTATCTATCTATGTACTTATCTATCTATCTACTTATTTATCCCTTTTTTTATCTTACACATGTATTTTGATCAATCTTTCTTCTAATCATCACCGACATACTTCCCACTCTTTCATTGTGTTAGTTTTTCCCCCACATTAACTAAATTACATATGAATGTAGATTTTTAATGTGGCAATATTTCGCTTCACATACCTTAATCACCAGGGCGTTGGCCAAATAACCCATTCGAACTGAATCTATATATTCTACCAGTTTTTGCCTCTTATGTTATAGTCATACAGTAAGAGTGACCAGCTTTAAGATACTTGAGAATTAAAACCAGATTTCATTCAAATTTTTGTTTTCGCATGACTGCAAGTTATCCCCATCAATTTTCCAGGTATTATAGTTAGGATTAAATGTACATGACTTTATCATTTGGTCATGACAAGAGTAGGCTTTACACTTTGAATGTTGATATAACTTCCAGGAATGTGAATAGTCGTGTCTCTCTCTCTCTCTCTCTCTCTCTCTCTCTCTCTCTCTCTCTCTCTCTCTCTCTCTGTATTTTTATCTCGATCAATCTTTCTTCTAATCACCGACATACTTCCCACCCTTTCATTGTGAATATTTACTATCATCGTCGTCGCTGCCGCGAGACAGGGCGGGGATACCATGACTTTCGTCGAATTCCCGAGGGCTCGAACCACGGACCTCCTGCATTGGAAGCCGATGATCTACACCAGGGCTATCGTGCCCATGAGAGATAGAGAAGGGGAGGGACAGAGAGGGTGTGAGAGAGGATGAGAGAGAAGGTGACAGGGAGAGAAAGGGAGAGAGAGAGAGAGAGAGAGAGAGAGAGAGAGAGAGAGAGAGAGAAAGAGAAAGAGAAGGATAGACTCAGTGCACAGCGCGCGACTTCTATGCCCTGATTCTATCCCCGATAAGACCGCCTTGTTAACGGACCGTACTGGTTGGGTCGGTGTCAGTATAATGTGGCTGGCTGGACATTGGGGTTCTGGAATCCTTGCTCTGTCTATGAATGTCAACACGTAAATTTGTGAGACGTTAGTCTTGGGACCCACCCGCCATTTGTCCTCGTTGTTGACGTTGGAAATTAAAAAAAAAAAACAATAAACGAACCAACCTACAAAGAAGTAATAATTATTATATTTTTCCCCTAGTCAGGACTAGGGAATCACTGCTTTCAACTCGCTCAAAGGTTTTTTATTCGCATACCAACAGATGGGTTGTGGGGAGCGAAATGGCTCAAGTGGTAGAGCGTTGGTCTCCATTTCGGGAGGTTCCTGATTCGATTGGAAGATTTATTTGTCTCTTTTGTCCCCGGTAACTGGTTGGATCGGTGTCAGAATAATGGGACCGGCTGAGACAAGAGTTATGGTTTCACCGCCCTGTCTCGTGTGCAGCAGCACATACAATTTCTTAGACGTCTGTCTTGGAGCTCGTCCACATTATAGCCTATATAGTGCTGTCGTCCATTGTTAAACCAACTCAATTCAATTCATACGTTGACCTTTCGATCATATCTCTAAATAGTGTTAAGTTTTTTTTCTTTTTTCAGGAGAAACCTGTTGAAAAATGGTGATATTAGATTAGATTTAACCGTGTATCTTATGTTTGTCAGTAGAAATAACATTCGACTGAGCTACCTGCAATCTTTACAACATTAAATACTAAAAATTATCAAAAGTGTTATTATGTTGACATAATGTAACTGTCAGGCAAGAGGTACACAAAAATAAACGTTTAAAACAAATTGCATCTACTCAGTATTCATATAACTTTTTTTAAGATCATGGCTTACTAGTTTGCCCAATTTAATGGTTGGAACTCATAGCAGCATAGCGTGCGTTGTTTGAATTTCCAAACATGTTCGCAGGTGTTCTTGCAGAAAACAAGGACGATGCCATCACCTATATGATCATCTGTACGCTCTCTCTCTCTCTCTCTCTCTCTCTCTCTCTCTCTCTCTCTCTCTCTCTCTCTCTCTCTCTCTCTCTCTCTCTCTCTCTCTCTCTTCTATCTCTCTCTCTCTCTCTCTCTCTCTATATCTCTCTCTCTCTCTCTCTCTCTTTTTCTTCTCTCTCTCTCCCCTTCTTCTTTTTCTTGTTCTCTCTCCCTTTCTCTCTCTGTCTTCTCTGTCTCTCCTCTACTCTCACTCTGATTTCATGTCTGCCAGATCCCAAGGAGCATTCTATAGAGCTATGGGTCCCTAAGCTGACATCTGATAATTTTACGTGCTGTCAGAGACGAGACTGTCGGGATACCAAAACTCCTATCTCAGCTGGTCACATGATATTGACACCGACCCAATCAGTGAGGGCTGAAATCCAACAAATTTTTCGTATCTTAGGTTTTAACCCGCGTACCTCCCGATTGAGAGACCAACACTCTACCTCTTGAACCAGTACCCTGCCCCCCCCCCCTTTCCCTATCCGTTTAAGTTTCTCAAATTTTCCGATGAATTTTACACGGAGGCGACGGCACTTTGACAATCGAAGGATAGGGTACAGGTATGATTCGAACCATGACCCTTATGTTCAACAGTTAAGCATTTTACCGACTGAGCCCTCTACCTTGAACCTTTCCAAAATTATCAAAACAGGTTCTCTAAAGTAAACAAACTTTCGCAATTAAATCAAATTGAGCTTTAGTATTGAACTAGTTGGTACAGTTTGAGCAATTCACACTTTTAGTCTAGTATGCTAGTATGTTGAACACAAAATACCCTCTTTCCTAACTGTGATCATAACTTAAAAGAAATAGATCAGTGTTATACTTATTGAGCAAATGTAGTGTGTTTACTTCGGTGAGATATTATGTGACTTCGCCTGTACTTAAGGAGTCCTCGTCAAAGTGAGCTATGTCACTAAACCAATAAACGCCTTGGGGGTATTTCAAGAATGAAGAATACTCTCCGGCTATCATTGAATATACTTATTATGCAATAACGTGTACGGCCATTGTGGTTACTTGGGCTGTATTTTACGATGCCTCGCCTACTCCTATTGGTAGAAATTTGGTAGAAATATGAAGGGCGTAAGCATTTTGATTGGCCATAACCTTGCCTGACAAAATTAATGTGTGTTCTTTGATCGCAAAAAGCGAAATTCTCTCAAAGTTTGACGACTGCTAGGAAGATTCTTCACGAAGAAACCTGACTCCTGTTCTTGCAGGAAGAGGCCTGCACTTTGGCAAACAATGAATGTTGAAGAATAATTATATAGACAGGAGCAGGAACAAAATTTAAAAAAGGGTGGGGTCGAAGAAATCTCTTAACACTAAAAAGCCTGTTTTAACATCGGCGCAAACATCAAATAAGTATATGCTGTAGTAATGTTTATTTAGGTTTCGTTTTAGTCGGTTAAGCCTTCACAAAGCCTTGGTCCACTTGAAACGAACTTGGGAAAAACGGTAGATCCATCATCGGAGTTTTGGCAGTTTTTGGATGACTGAGTGAGGGAGATAGATCCGAGCTTATTGGCTCTATTGTTTGTTTTGTGTCATTTTGAGTCTAAGCAAACAAGGCCATTCACGGCTTTTTTATGTTGCTGTCTTTTTATTTTTGTCGTTTTCTTGCTTGCTTGTTGTTGTTGTTGTTGTTGTTGTTGTTGTTGTTGTTGTTGTTGTTGTTGTTGTTGTTGTTGTTGTTGTTATGTTTCCTTGCAGATCAAAGAAACCTTCATCCTCCAACTTTAAGAAGGATCTTCAAAAATAGCTAATTTTCAGTGAGCTTACACAACAATAAAACTATACTGAATCTTGGTTTTCTTCACGTTCATTTTAGTCCTCATGATAATTCTTTTTTTTTTTCAAGATCATATATGTTTATTCTTTAGAGAGTGACACAAATAAAACTGCTGTGTTGTTATAGCCTAATGGTGTTGGAATGGTAGCGGGATCAATAAGATTCGCCCTGGCGATTAGTGCAGAAAAAATGAAAATCTCGTTAACTGTCAACAAGACAGGTAGATAAGACGAGCCTTCCGGCCAGTCCACCCAGGACTCAATCAGGCTTCAGGTTTATTGGGCACATAATCTTTTCCGAACATAGTTAATCATGTTCATAATTAAGGGGAAAAACGAACATCTGGATCGCCGTATTGGACCCCTTAGGGAAACCTTGATGATCTTTAATCCAGAGAGAGAGAAGGAAGGAGGGAGGGAGAGAAGGAGGGAGATAGAGAGAGAGAGAAAGCGAGAGAGATAAAGAGAAAAAGAGGGAGGGAGCGAAAGAGAGAGGAGGGAGCGATAGAGAGAGGCGAGAGAGAGGGAGAAAAAGAAAGAAAGTGATAGTGAGCGATAGAGCGAGGAGGAATTGAAGAAGTGAGGGGGGAGAAAGGAGAGAGAGCGATAAAGAGAGGGGAGAAAGAAAGAAAGAGAGAGAGGGGAGAAAGACAGAGAGTGAGAAAGAGAGATATTTATCTATGAAGTAAATCAAAGTCTGGTCAGTGTATTGACTTAAAGTGATCAAACTAGACACGGGAGAAAATTTTACTTAGTTGTTTTCTTTGGGCATACACGGTCTTATCATCATCTGGATTTACTCGCTTTTAGTCATTGCAAGACTTAAAAGTTAAACCCTTCAACTAATCTACTTTCACCTGTCACAAATCTTTTAATTAAGGCCATGCAAACTCCAATGAATTATGTTCTGAAAGTGGCAGAGTCGAAGATTATTTGAACCAATGAATGGAAATGGACAGTCATTCCGTATTCACCGTACTGGACATATGAATATGTATTATTGTTTCCAAAACTGGGGACGAATTTGACCCCTATGCACTCCAGTGGGCCAAAACTGATAAAGCTATACATGCCCTCACAACTTGAGCTATCAGAATATTAAGCGTCCTTGAGGTTCCTACAACTTCGCACGAAAAACAAAATAATGATCGAAAGCTTAGGATGTTGAAAGGATTAATAAGAGTGTTATAATGGAGACGAAAAGATGAAAATATCAGTCTAGGCTGAGAGTCTATAAGAAATCGGTGAGTGGGCATATCTAAACTCAGATCTCGTAGGCCCCTAATACCTTTGGTTTGAGGTATAATCGGAAGAAATGGAAAAGAAAGGGGGGGGGGAAGAGAACGAGAGAGAGAGGGGGGGGGGGGTTGAAAGAGAGAGAGACTGACGGACGGTTAGACAGGCAAACAGAGAGAGAGAGAGAGAGAGAGAGAGAGAGAGAGAAAGAGAGAGAGAGACAGGCTGACAAGCAAATGGACAGACAAGCAAACAGACAACACACATACAGAGACTGTCAGAGACAAAAAAAAACCAAGTTACAAACGAGCAAGACTGTTGAATGAGTAAAAAGAAATCTGGAATAAAGAGATGCACAAGGAGGATTTAGTGGAATTTAGAAAAAGATAAAAGAGGGTCGCCTGTGAGAAGATGCACCGAGAAAGAAAGGGAGAGGGGGAAGAAAGAAAGGAAGCAAGAAAGGGAATAAGGCAAAGAGTTTAGTAGTTAAAGAAAAATAAAGACAGACAGACAAGGAGACAGGCAGTCTAACAAGTAGATAACCAATAGACAAACATGTAGAAGACATAAACGAACAAATACACAGAAAGAGACTGACTGTTAGAAAGAGAAACAGACTGAGAGGTGCTAAATATAGATAAATTGAGAGACAGAGATTGCGGACAGCGATTCATAGGAACAGAGGAAAAGAGAAGACAGAGAGAGAGAGAGAATGAGAGCGAGGGAGAGAGAGAAAGAGAGGGAGGGAGAGAAAGAGAGGGAGGGAGAGAGATAGAGAGAGAAGGAGGAGAGAGAGAGAACGGGGCACAGAAGTACTAGATCGTCGAGAAATACAGCCCAACGTAAGGACCACAATGCACAGCATTGGTAAATATTTACTTTACAACGGATGAATTCGAAAGATTGATAGTGATCAAATCTCTCGACCAAATCTAACACAAGGAGATGATTTGGCCACGAAGCTTTTAGAGAGGTGGGGAGAAGTGACAGAAGGTCAGAGGGAATGCTTGAAATCCTTGACATGCTCGCGTGTTTAAAAGCATTTGAAAGTTTGTTCTGAATGGAGTTTTAATGTTCTGGCCTAAGGTATTTCAGTTGAAAAGGCTTTGATGGGGTTATCATAGCATAGTTTTTGAATATGTTATTAAGTGTTGTTTTCTACCTATGCTTAACTGAGGCATCTCCAACCAAAAAAGAACGGTTAAAGACGCGTGAATGGATCACCGAAGTAAACAAACAAATTGAAATACAGGCTTTATAACTCAACTATTTACACTGGCTTAATGGCCGAAATTTGTCAGTTTATTAATTTATCTCGTTTTGACTCTCGTTCTAGGTCTGCTCAAGTAAAGGCCAAGTCATCAAACCGACAGAAGTGGACATATTTTAAGTATGAAGGGTAACAATGGCCTATCTGCATTCAATCAATACCAAATAATTTAGAACAGAATGATACTCATGAGCTATAATAAAATTATGTTTTCGTTCAGCCTTCTAAGCCCACAGTGGACGATCTGGCGCAAGAAGTAGATCCTTGGTCTCTCAATCGGAGGTCCCTGATTTATGAGAGACACATCAATGTTACACTTTTAACGCTAAAATCTGTTCACTTCGATCATTTCGGTGACTTGGCCTGTTTTCAAGAAGGCCTCCAGTAAAAGTATAGGTGTAAGGTTATACAACTGCTTAAAACAGTTAGTGCTCTTTTCGTTGTTGTTCTGAGTAGTCAGTGGAGTTTTGGGCTCCCGATCGGGAGGTCCTCGGTTCGAAATCCACGTTTGGTCGAAAGTATATTTGTCCTATATTGTTGACGGGTCCTCAGACTAACGTTTGATAATTTGACGCAATGCCACATAGAGATAGTGCGGGGAGACATGGACTTCTGTCTCAGCCGATCACATTATACTTACACTGACACCAAAATCGAACAAAAAAGACGAGAGACCTCCCGATTGGGAGAACAACTCTCTTCCACTTGCGCCAGTCAGTCTTGGAGCCCGTCCACAATATAACCTATAGAGTGCTGATGTTAGACGTTAAACGAACCCAACAACAGCAACTCAACTGCGCCAGTCAGTCTTGGAGTCCGTCTACAATGTAACCTATATAGTACTGATGTTGAACGTTAAACCAACTCAACAACAACTCAACAGCGCCAGTTCGCACCTTGGTTGACATTCCTGCTGATGATTACGGAAGTCGGTGTACATTGTATGGTCACTATTCCTGGGCTAGGGTCCAGGTGTCTCCTGTCTCTCCTGGCAGTCATTCATCTTGGTGTGGCATATCTAGAGTTGCCAACCTCATGCCAAAATCTTATTTTTACTGAATTTCCACGCAACTTTTAGGCTCGAGGTGTTTAGCTCGATGGTACGTCAGGTTGGTACTTCTGCATATTTGAGTGGGCGGGGAATTTTCACAAGCTCGATTATTTTAGGCTTCGGACAGAGATTGCGAAAACTTGGGATAAACCGAGAGAGGGAGAGAGAGAGAGAGAGAGAGAGAGAGAGAGAGGGGAGAGAAAGTGGGGGGGGAGAGAGAGAGATAAAAAGAGAGGGTAGAGAGGAAAAGGAAACAGACACATAGGGGGAGAGAAAGAGCGAAAGAGCGAGAGAAAGAGAGAGAGTGAGAGAGAGGGAGAGAGAGAGAGAGAGAGAGAGAGAGCGAGAGAGAGAGAGAGAGAGAGAGATTAGAGGACTTACGTCACATGTGATCTTTGATTAGTTTTGCCTCGTCCAGATTTAGAGAGGAAAAGGAAACAGACACATAGGGGGAGAGAACGAGCGAAAGAGCGAGAGAGAGAGAAGAGAGAGAGAGAAGAGAGAGAGAGAGAGAGCGAGAGAGAGAGAGAGAGAGAGAGATTAGAGGACTTACGTCACATGTGATCTTTGATTAGTTTTGCCTCGTCCAGATTTCTAAAAATAAAAATTCTGTATGGAGACAGAAGCACGTAAGAGGGAGGCAAACAGACCAAAGTGGTTTAGCGTTGATCTTCCAATCGGAAGATACCATGTTCGAAACCCACGATCAGTCAAAAAATTATTTGTCCGATTTCGTGCCCTACTGGAATAGGAATAATGGTATCCCCACACAGTCACAGAGTGGCAGTACGTAAAATTGTCAGACAATAGTCTTCGGACCCATCTAGAATATAGAATATCTAGAGCTGACGTTTGACTCTAAGCAACAAACAAACTTGAACATCGGAAGTTATGATTGTACGTCCAAAGCTTTACAAGTGAGCTATCTGGTGTATCGCGTCACACAGATAGTATCGCTGTTCCTGTCTATCACAGTTGGAGAGGAATAAATTCATGAAATTTAGGCTAGTTCAATCTGGTCAGAGATAATCTACAGTTTTCAGCAATTTTACGTTATTGCCACTCATAGACAGAGCGGAGATACAAGGCGTTTAGTTTCAGGCCGTCACATTACACTGAAATTGACACACCGAGCTTAGGTGAGTAAGTTGGTTTCTTAACGTCTAGCGTCAGGAGCAAGGCTTTATCGTGGTCTGGTGCCAAGACATATGTCTGACGATCGCAGTGCTGCCACGCAGAGACAGTTCGGGAATACCACTGCTCCTGTCTCAGCCTGTCACATAATACTAACACCGACCCAACTAGTAAGGAAAAAAATGAGACAGATTTTTCTTCTTCCTCCCGGTTGAAAGATCAACACTCTACCACTTGCACTAGTCCCCCCCCCCCCCAAAAAAAAAGGAAAAAAACCTCCCCGACCCAAAACAAAAAAAACAGTATGACAGTTTGAAAAGCATTATTGTTTAAGAATTGGAATGAAAAGCAGCGCTCTGCAAGTTAAACCACCTAGCCGACCGCAGCGCCGAACTTGCCATTTTGCGTGAAATATGTTGGACTATCATAGCACACATACATAACACGCATACATCAGAAGAACAATGCGTATGTTCACAAGCCTTTGCATAGACGCGGGGACAAGAGGTGAATAATAATACTAATAATGTTATGTTCATTTGCATAGGGCTTTCCCTAACAAGAGGTGAATAATAATACTACTAATATTAAGTTCACTTGCATAGGGCTTTCTATAGAAGAAGGCCAAAGCGCTTTATAACGTAAAAATACATACCGGTAGGAAAAGGTTTACTCACACAGATAATATCATTGCTCCCACACAATACAACCCTTTTATATTTACACTAATGAACATACCTTAAGCTATAAAATTAAACTGGTGTTAGCATTGGAAGGTAAAGTGTCAATATTATTATGATATTCGGGGGAAGTGAATTTAATACGGACGTTACAGCTGCGTGAGCAAAATACATGATGACAGGAAGGTGCGAAGATCGCAAGAGATGAGAATTTGCATCAAAATTGCATCAACCACAACACAAAGCTCTCAGAAATGCAAAGTGAAGGAGAGCTATTCAGAATGCACCTCAATTGAGTCATGTTAAATAGAGCATGGAGTCGTAATACTCGTGAGTCCTAAAACTAAGACGCTATGCGTATTGTCAATACTGGGACAGTCTCCCTACAGTTTAAACAAAATGGACACCCTAACAAACAAAAACGAAAAATCTATCATAGGTAAAGTGAGAAATGTTCTAGATTCCTCTGCATTTGCATAATATTTCTTATGCCTAACAAAAGACAGAGTATTATTTTGACCCATTGTCGGCCCTAACAACACAATGTCAATACTGCGACAGGTCCCCATCCATCACAACCGGCAACTTACTTGAACTCGATAAACTCTACACCAAGCTGGTATCGCAAGTACAACAGCGTCGCAAGCTTACGACTCATCTCAAGTTATGCGAGTAAAAAAGCTTAAGACGAGTTGTAAGCTACGGCGACGTTGTTCTTACAACCCTAGATCTAGATCTCCAGACGAGCTGCCACACCAACCAACATACAATAATAAATTATATAGAATAGGCCAAAAAAAACATGAGAAATACGTGTTTTTGGCGTAAGTTTGACGTCTCGTCTAAAGGCGTTTTTCTTACACCTCTTTCTCTCTACATCTTTCATATTTCTTACACATTTTCCACTCTAAAGCTCCCAAGTTGTGAATGCCAAACATAAGTGTTGTGTCTTTAATTCTGTAGAACGTATTTTGGCCCGATAAATTGTGTTTTGAAGGATTATTTGTGTTGGCTGATAGCTCTGGTTTCTTCTAAACATGGTAAGATATCACTATCTCCTATTATGTTTTGAGAGAGAGAGAGATAGAGAGAGAGATAGACAGAGAGAGAGACAGAGAGAGACAGAGAGAGAGACAGAGAGAGACAGAGAGAGAGAGAGAGAGAGAGAGACAGAGAGAGAGAGAGAGAGAGAGAGAGAGAGAGAGAAAGATATAAAGAGAGAGAGAGAGAGACTCGATTATTTTAAGAAAAACATTTGCAGGTCTAGTTTATAAAAAATGTATTCTGTTTAAATAAGAAGATTAAGTTACTGATTGATGTATCACTACTTAGAAAGGAGGACAGAATATCATAGAGATATAATATGATGATTAAGAGAATACTGTTAAATAAAACAATAAAATGGAAGGTGTACGGGTGGATCGATGTATAGATGGATGGTATGTGGGATAGATAGATAGATAGATAGATAGATAGATAGATATATATATATATAGATAGATAGATAGATAGATAGATAGATAGATAGATAGATAGATAGATAGATAGATAGATAGATAGATAGATAGATAGATAGATAGATAGATAGATAGATAGATAGATAGATAGATAGATAGATAGATAGGTAAATCCATGAATTTTTTGAGGCACTGCTGTTGTTGTTGTCACTATTATTTGTTTTTTCTGCTAAGTTTTTTTTTTTTCTAGGCGTATTTTTAAACCTTACCAGATTGTAGATCAACATAGAGTTGAAAAGGGCGACCAGTCCAAAATTTGAATCAGTAACCCCTACATTAGAATTTTAGAAGCCGCGCGCCTTATTGCTGAAAAGCATCGTATTTTAAATTTGCATTTTCTGATATTCTCCTTTCAAAAATTATAAAAAGTTACGAGTTTACTTTCCTTAGATCTCCAAGATCGTCAAATCTCAAGGTGAAGAAAAATTAAATAAACAAAAGAGATCAGACCTATATATTTTATTGTCTCAAAAATATTAGTTTTGCCTGATGAAAAAAAAAACGTTTTACCATTATTCTAGTTCCTTAGTAAGTTAAGGCTCTATCAGCCTCCCATGTGTGAAAACTTGACCATTATTTTTTTTTATTTTTCTTCTCCGTTGCATGACTGTCGGTGAGTTAAATCATGTGTTGTAATGTCACATGATAACAAGATTCTAGCTGAAATCTGTGGTTTCCAACCTAGCTGAAATCTCGTAACCTACTCGTAGGTTACACCCATTTCTTTGCACAACATGTCAAGCATGTAGGCTACTTTTTGTCTCTTTAATTTTGTCTAAAAAATAACCCTGTTTTTCATTTAAGTGGAAAAATGAATTTGTATTTGAATACTTGAATACCCCTCCACCCTTTTTACCGTAACCCAACTATCATTTTAACACCCCCCCCCCCCCCAAAAAAAAACCCCAACAAAAAAAAACCCCAACAAAACAACAACAACAACAACAACAACAGAACAAAAACCGCACAATCACTCTTTTCCCCACCCCACCCCGATACGCAAAATGAACAAAAAAAATCAGGTTTTAGTTTAGCGCCTAACACTGTAATTATGTAGGTCCCCTATAAACTTTTATTTGGGTGTGTCCAGAATGTGAGGGTAACACCATACTTTGTCTACGCCATTACAAGTACAGAATCTGATAATTCCAAATAGACGAAGAGCCGATTTGTTCCTATCTAGACAAGTAAGAGTCTAATTTGAAAAGAGGGTTCGCCATGCAGAGTGACGGAAAGTAGATAAGAGACATAAGATCTGATTTAGGTTCAAGCCGTACCAAAGTGCAGAGTCTGATCTTATTATACTAGAGCTAAGCCCGAAATTGATATGGCACAGGCGTTTTAGTGCGGGACAGACAATTCTACAAAAACACCCGATGCATTAGTTATGTGGTCTAGGTTCACATGGGCATGATGTTATGCAAACACTCTTTATTTATCTCATTTGAGCATATTGAGCCGACAATAGAGAAGACATCTCTAATCCATCCGACATTTCATTGCACCAATAAGACGGAAGCTTAAAAATGCAAATTTTTTACAAAAACGAAACTGACATACATTATTATACAATTCATAAAAATTAATTATTGTTGTTTTTTCAAGCGCGCAAATTTTAACGGGCACACTGCACCGTTTCGTTAATGCTTGGCTAGTTGTAAATGAGAAGAAAAATTAAGCTTAACACAACAGCATGTGGTTGTAACTTCGTATGACATGTAAAAATGTCCAAACAAAAGATACAAAATAGCAATCAGATACAAAAACGAGAAGAAAACAACAAAAGGTTTAAAATTATATCCAATGACCGTTTTTCACAGCATGACTTATACCCCCATTAAAAAACGTTGTTTTTTAATTAATATTATTGTTTTGTTATGTGTTGCTGTTTTTTGTTGTTACTGTTGTTGATGTTGTTGTTTTTGTTGTTGTTGTTGTTGTTTTTGTTTTTGTGAAGGCACATATTCTGATGAACCATAATTTCGATTTTAATCATACATGTACTTCGAATTTATCTCTAATCCCACAATCCCCACGAATTTATCTCTAATCCCACAATCCCCACGAATTTATCTCTAACCCCACAATCCCCACGAATTCCGTGGGTTCCCAACTAGACGGAAACCCGACTTTTTCCTATCTAAACAAGTGAGAGTCTACTTTGAAAAGTGGATTCGCAAAGTAGAGACTACGGAACGTAGATAGAAGACTCTCGTAAGTACAACGTCGAGGTAGCCTAAGAATCCTTAGAATATAAGACTAAGAAGGCATACGACAAGACGTAAACTACAACGACGTTGTACTTACAGCCCAATATCTAATGTAGGCTCAAGCCCTAAACGCACAGGATCTGATTACATATATTATAAAAATAGACGGAAACAAAGGCAGAAATTAGAGTACCCTCATATACGCTCGGTTAACTCAGCTGATGCCATGTGGAGAGATCTATCCCATGCCATGGAGTTAAAATGTCGTCAGTGCTACGTCACTGTAGCTTACAATCTGCCGAGTCGCAAACATACGCCTACGTTGTACGTACGGCCAAAAGACTCTATTTTATTAACCTGTAGACCGTGCCGTATTTCGTGTGATAAGAAAACTTTGAAGAGCGGCGATCCGCGTCAGATGATACTGGCTATTTTTAGACTAAAGACCCCAATGAGACGTCGGAATTAGCATAACATATGATAAATCTGGAAGTTATACCACTGGAGGTTGAAGTTAATAGCCCTAATGGATGCAATGGTAATGAGCGTCTAATCAACAGCACAGTGTCCTATGTGGTTGCTAAAATGCTCAAAGTCTTAAGTATTTTCAAGATGAAATAGGACATTTTACTACTGAGGTGATGATATCTTGAATTTATATCTTTAAAGCACTCTGAGCCAAAGCATATTAGATTTAGGGTAAAGCGCTATAGAAATAAAGTTATTGATATAATAATTTCCATTTTGCTAAAACTTATAGTGCAATTTAATGTATTAGGTTTTATTCTAGCATCTTAAAAAAAGAACACAAACTTTTTTCTGCCAATGTAGAAGATAAGATAAATGATTAAAGGTAGCCTACAATGTGATTTTTACTGCTCTGTACCGTTGTAAGAAGAGTAACCAGCTCAGTCCGTCAGCGCTCTATACTGACTAGCAGGAGGTCCAAGGTTTGAATCTCAGCTTAATGCGTCCCCGTGTTCAGTGTGCTGAGTCTACAATGTTCGCGACAACCAGGAGGCAAAAAACTAATCCAATTATTACTTTGGTTGGTAGAAGCGCCATTTTCTGACACCCGATATCTTTCTATTTAAATAAGTTGGTGTATATTTAGGAATGCGGGCTCACCAAGAGTTATGTAACCTGTTTTCATGCGGGTAATATATGCAATAGAGACAGGTAAACTGAGGTTGACGTAGATTTAAAGAAAATAATGTAAGATTTCCAAACAAAAGTTTTGTCTATTTTATTCTATCCAATACCTGATTTGCTATAAAGGATAGCAAGAAGATATTGTATCCCATTATAGTGTTCCTTGATACGCAGGTGGCGAGAGACAGACAGACTGACAGACAGACAGACAGACAGACAGACAGACAGACAGACAGACAGACAGACAGACAGACAGACAGACAGACAGACAGACAGACAGACAGACAGACATAGTGCCGCTTTGCCGCTGGTGCTGACACAAGTGACACAATTAAAAATAGCGCGGAAAATCAGCAAAGCGAAAGAAACTTGACCGAGTACGATCTTACTTCAGTTTACATCAGACAGGTCAACGAAGCTTCTAAACCGTTGCTATGTGTCTGTATTTTGGGAACCTCTTTGAATGTTCATATCGTCTGGTTAATAAAGCTTTGCAGACAAAAGAGCAAACCTGCAACTGTCTTTAGAACGCAGCACCCGCTGGAGCGTTTCTTGCATGTATTCATCCGCCTCATGGTCCTATCAAAAACTAGATCTATAGACCGTCTTGCTCCAATGGTATTCTTTGCTGCTGTGACGTCATCTCGGTGCAGTCTAGCCCTTAGGCAGATTTGCACAGTGTGGCGTTAGATTTCAAGTACTGGGTGGGTCTACATCTAACTTAGATTGTTTCTTTATCTTTTACATATGAGAATTGCACTTTTACTAGCATCCCAGAGGCTAAAAATACAAATGTAGGTAATGACATATTCAAATGTATTATTTTGTTTAAAAGGGTCGCCTTTTTATGAGGAACGCGAAACTTTTTGTTTTCACTCTCTCTTTCTCGCTCTCTCTCTTTCTTTCTCTTTGTCTCTCTTAATTCTCTCTCTCTCTCTCTCTCTCTCTCTCTCTTCGTTTCTTCCTCTCGCTCTAAGGGTGACGTCCCTATGTTTCCATGGTGATACTAAACGGAGACGTTTGACTTTAGTTAGAGAACCTTTGTAAGGAACAAAAGGGAGGAGTTTTGAGGGAAACTAGTTCATTCAGTGTATTTTTAATTCTCTAAATTTTTAATGAAGACCTACTTTCAAAACAAGTTCGGGAACTTTTAATTTCGCCCTCGGCAAAATAATTACATCCGCACCGTGTCATTTAATGCGTTGTGGTTGGCGTTTGTTTGTTTTTGTACATAGCGTTACAGTTACATGGCTCGCCCAAGCTATTAATAATATATTTTTCTATGGCTGCTGGCAGTTTATTTACCACTTGAACTCTTCAGGCGATACAGATGCCTTTTTGTGTCAATGTCATGACGATTCACACACGAAAGATCTCGTCTTTTAACGTGGATGATGCTTCTAAAGAACGAATAGAGAAGTGATATTTTTACATCTCCGCTCGGTGAATACGATTTTTCTTACGAAGAAAAGTCTTATTTATTTTCCATGGTTTTATTATGTCTGGGTTTTCTCTGATTTTGTTTTGTTTTGTTTTGGCTTTGTTTAGTTTTGTGTTTTGTTTTTGTTGTTGTTTTTTCTTTGCTAAATTCTCCCCCTTTTTAATGCGTGATTGTATGAAACTTCTCAGTAAAAGAGGTCTTTTTGAAGTTGGCAAAAAAAAAAAACGAAACAATATGATTATGAAACAAAAATCTTTTGTGTTGTGTTTGCTGTAGGAAGGCGTTGTAAGGAAACAAAATCTACGCGCTCGTATTACAGTTTTCGTTGTTCGCTCCTTCTCAAAACATAGGACAAATGCTGGAAAAGCCCGTTCCACGGTTAATTAATTATAATAAATAACAATAATTCACGTTAGTTCTAGAGCTAGAAATATTAATTTTTGGTTTCGTTATTAGACCAAAGGAAATTTGGCTCTAGATAACTTGAAAGACCATGTTGATGTTGATGTTGTTGAGTTGGTTTAACGTCCAACATCAGCATTACATAGACCATATTGTAACGGGCCCCAAAACTGACGTCTGACATTTTTATGTGAGGCCACAAACGAGACAGGGCGGGGATACCATGACTCCTGTTTCAGTAGATCACATTATACTGACACCGACCCAACTAGTAGGGAGCGCAATCGCTAGGGCTCGAACCCGGACCTCTTGCGTCGGAAGCCGATGTTCTACCCCAGGACCACCGCGCTCCCGACTGGGAAGATGAAGGCTTAATCGTTTTGAAACATCCAGAGATGTCTCTGTGTGTTTGTGTGTGTGTGTGTCTTGTTGTTCTTTGCTTTCACCCTCCCTTCAACAAACATCATTATATTTTGATGCAATAAGAATTGAAGCAGAGTGCAAATAGTATGCATTCATGAAGCTGTTTTACTAAATTCATGTGTCTCTTGAAATTAGGTAGAAAGAGCTCAACATTCAATTTATCTTTCTTTATATCTCATGATTCAATACATAAACACTTTATTTTAATTTCTACCTTAAGTTAAATTGATATTGTTATTGTTATTGTGCTTATTATTATTATTATTATTATTATTATTATTATTATTATTATTATTATTATTATTATTATTATTATTATTATTA
>RQTK01000210.1:413595-459307 GCA_003991915.1 Elysia chlorotica | reverse complement strand
TACTACTACTACTACTACTACTACTACTACTACTACTACTACTACTACTACTACTACTACTACTACTGCTACTACTACTACTACTACTGGCTGTTAGTGTTGGCAGGCTCTGCCACCATTGTTACCACCATTGACGGTCACCTCCTCCAATAGCCCCATGGTCCGTCACTAACAGTCCTGTCTCTGACTGCTTGACCTTCGTACCGGTCAGTCGTAATGTCCATTAGTATCTCTGGCTGAGCAGGGTATATAGACCCCTACACATGCGATAGTGTCATTTGTAGTCGTTATTATGTCGTTAAGACTAAGAGCCAGGAAAAAACGGTGTAGATTTAATAGATTTGTACCATAACTATGTGGTTCTGTTGAGGTGCCCTTAGCCCAGGTGGGAGCTCTCAAGGCTAGCGGGTAGGAGGTCTAAGGCTCAAATCTCAGCAGTTAGAAAACATAAGGGTTGTAAAACTGACAGAATATTACAATCCATTGTACTTTTACCTGTTGTTTGGTGTTTACAAAGGAGGACAGTTGATTGTAATCTTTGGTCTGAGTCTGTTTGTTTGTTCGTTGTATTGCGCCCAGCGTTAGAACATTATAAGCTATATTGTGGACGAGGCCCAAGACACACATCTGACACTTGTACATTGTACCACACAGACAAAAGTTTGCAGGATCTAGACTCCTTTGGAGGGAGATTGCATAGTAGGAGACGTAAGTACAATGTCGAGGTAGTTTACGACGTGTCGTTAGCCTTCTTTATCATATGTTGTTATGACGAGTCTTATTTCCGTCCCCTAGAAATGATCTTTGATTAGAAAAAAACAAACAGCGCTAGATTGACGACTCCTGAGGACTTCTTCAAGGAAAATCATAGGATGCCATAATATTACACTGACTTTAACCCACCAACATAATTATAGAGCAAAACGTCCCCCCTCTTTCCGTGTCTTCAACTTTTTTAATTAGTCAGCAGATTGTATGAAATAATTATAAATTCATCATTTTACATGTTCTCATACTCCAGGGAGACCGGATAGAATTAGATGCAGGGATTAAAAAATTCAAGTCGCATGCTTGAGTGAAACTAGCTTATTACTTACAGACGAAAAAAAAAAAATAAAGAAAACAGAAGAAAGTACAGATGTATGCATTTAAAAGTGGTCTTGTGCAGTTTAAAAATTACGCAAGGCGTAAGCTTTCAGCTTCGTTCTTGCATCTGACACATTACAAGTGCAAAGGGTAAAATACAGAGTCTCATGCAAAATAGAACGGGCAACCAAAGTTATTATGACTGTGGTGAAAATCTGTCTGATCATCCAATAAAAGTGTTACGCCACATGCATAAAAGGTTTAACAGGAAAGACTCGACACTCACTGTTCACTTCCAGTCCGGGGGACAGGCAAGTGCTTTGGCAACTGAGCTGTGACAATCTAGTCAACAGTACATAGACCTACATTATTGTCGTGGCGAATTCCACCCCAGTGTCAACCTAGACTACAATAAGTATTTATAGCCTGCTGTGAGGTGTCACCATGAATTGGGCCACAGAACAAACCGAGGTAGGAGTGGAAGAAGAGTGTGTGAGAGAGAGAGAGAGAGAGAGAGAGAGAGAGAGAGAGAGAGAGAGAGGGAGAGAGAGAGAGAGAGAGAGAGAGAGAGAGAGAGAGAGAGAGAGAGAGAGAGAGAGAGAGAGAGAGAGAGAGAGAGAGAGAGAGAGAGAGAGAGAGAGAGAGAGATCGTGTATGGGGGTTTGGGGGGGCGGGGGTAATAAACTCAGCTCTAGCACTTTCAATGGGCCGGAGAAATAACATTAAAAATCGTTTTAAATTTATGATGGTGTGGTAGCCGAGCGAGGAAAGCTGCTTGTAAAGTTTTCACAAATTTTGCATTTGATTGAGTTGTTTTTTTTTTACCTCTTAAAATGGGAAAATTTGATTATGCAATGTTGGAATGAATTTCATTCTCTGTCCCATTTCAAAGTTAAAATTTTATTAAATTGGTAAAAGAGAATTAGTAGTAGTAGTAGTAGTAGTAGTAGTAGTAGTAGTAGTAGTAGTAGTAGTAGTAGTAGTAGTAAGTAGTAGTAGTAGTAGTAGTAGTAGTAGTAGTAGTAGTAGTAGTAGTAGTAGTAGTAGTAGTAGTAGTAGTAGTAGTAGTAGTAGTAGTATTGTTGTTGTTGTTGATGTTGTTGTTGTTGTTACTATAAGCCTAGTTTGAACAGGATGATACCCAGGGATGATCAAATTTATGTTCACCCTAACCTTGTAAAATGTCCAAACTGTGCTTAATATTTTAATGGTACAGCTCATGTTGACTTTACACTAATGCACATGTTTGTATATTTCAATGACTTTGTCTGTCGTTTTTGAAAGCCTTGATCCAGTCCCTGAAAGCTGAAAGCAATAGCGCACTTTTTTTTTACTTACCGCCCTGTAATGTAAATAGAAACACACATACAATAGCTAATACATATAGCTTAAGATTAAAATAACCAAAAAGGGGTGCTAGACTGCCATGTTTGAATGTTTAAACATTGTCTTATTTAAGTACTTGCTTTTGCAGGCCAACGTCTTGAGCTAAATGTGGGTGTTCGGCAACAATGGGGGGAAAAGATCTCACTTTTGTTTGCACTTGGCTTAGATTTAAAGACAAAGACAGAGACAGGGACAAAAAAAGATAGAGGGAGACAAACAGACAGACAGACAGGCAGACAGAGGCAGAGCCAAAGAGAGAAAGGGAGAGAGAGAGAGAGAGAGAGAGAGAGAGAGAGAGAGAAAGAAAGTAGAGAGAAAGCGCAGGCGAACCTAGTCACCAATACTGTTCCTTTTGAACCTATAAATATAAATCTGTAAATAAATATTGATGTTTCAGGGTTTTTTTACTTTTAATATAATTATGTAACAACTTTCACCTTGTTCCCGCGCTAAATTTGGTAGCTCATGAGGTTCGAAGCACAGTTTCAAATCAAGAAGTTCGGTATGGAATTTTTATCGGACTACCTTATTCCCAACTGGCTCAACCGGTGTATTGTGAATTATGATTGAATGGGGCAGACGTAATGGTATCCCCGCTCTGTATTTGCATGACAGCATGTACAACTTTGAGACGTTATTATTGGGACCCGTCCACAATTGAGTCTAGTTGCTTGAAGAAACCAACAATGCAACCAACTAACAAACGTCTTCTTTCCATCCTGTGAGTTGACGAATCGACTTTCTTTAAAAATAGTATTTACTACACATATTGGGCAACGAACTGGCGCAAATGGTAGGGCATTGGTTTCTCAATCGGGAGGTATGTGGTTCGAAACTTACGACCGGTCAAAAACGCACTTTTTTCGATTGTGTCCCCCACTGGTTGAACCGGTGTCAGTATGACGGGTTATAGTAGGCCTATATCCAATGTTAGTGCTGATGTTGAACGCAAAGCAACAAACTCAAAACTTAAAAACTGCACATAATTTATCAGCGAAGGAGTGCAATGTAGCCCATTCTTGATGCTGTTCTCTTTAAGTTATCGATTTTTGTGTCTGTTGGGTACACTTCAACTTATTCATTTAGTTTGTATGGTGCCCTTTACACGTGTGTCCTTTGAACGTTGAATAAACTATTTAGCGTTGCAAAGAAATTTCTTTCCTGGAGTAGTTAAAGCGGGTATAAGTCCATTCTAGATCTAAATGTGGTTTGAGACAAGATTTATTGAAAAAAAAAAGTTGACTGTACTCTAGTAACACACTTTGAATCAGCTGTACTTTTCTTGTGACACACTTTTAATCAATCTGAATGAAAACAAGAAAAAATTATTGATCTTTTTCAAACCAAAGAAATTGAATTGAATAGGTAAGCGCATTGCCTCTCTTTGTATATGTTTCCTGTGATGTTTTCCGGACTGAACTCCCAATGTAGTGCAATTGCACTCTTTGTGAATGCACCTAAAGGGTTAAAATCGAGACCACCGAAAATAGCAGTCAAAGTCACCGAATCGACTGAAGTCAACACATTAGTTTTTGCTTAACAAGGGTAGCTGGTTTGTTTCTTATAAATCCATATCAAAGTTAAGACAATATGATACGTACAGGGTAATTTGTTCAGCCTACAAGAGTCTACTTGGCGCACAGTGTAAAATGTCACAATCGCGACTCATATTTTAATGATATAGCTCACTTTGGCTCTAAATGCATTATATACTCTTGTTGTTGGATTTTCTGTTTCTTTTTTTTTCCGATGGTTATGTCTGATATTCTTGGAATCCTTGGTTAGGATCAAACCCATTAATACCATTGATGCAATCTGAAATCTTTTTTTTTTTTTTAATTCACATTTATTTCACCAGACAATCTCAATAAATTATTAGAGCTAGAGAAAATGCTACGCAAATGAAACAAGGTGAGAAAAAATTGAATGGAGGAAAAAATATTTAAAGGCTTTTATTTGTCAGACAACCTTTTTCTGGTGAATTTGACCTTGTAATCCGGGAAGAAGGGGAAAGGGGAGGGGGGGGGTGGCTGGCCTAGGCGGCAGGGCGTTGGGCTTCTAAACGGGAATTCGATATAGGCAGTTCCATGCCATGATCATGACAGCTTATTTAGCCGTCTACTTTTTGGGTCGATGTTAGTATAATGTTGTTAGCCCCCCTCCCCCCCCTGCCCACACACACACACAGTCTCTATGTTGTTAGAAATTAGCTTTGGGACCCGTCTACGATATGACCTACATTCTGACGTAAAACTTTAAGAAACCAAACTCAGAGATTATAGGGAAAGAGATTTTTGTCAAGTTATTTTGACACTGTTCATGGGATTTCGTGAGACTTATTCGTTAAGCTAGAAGAAATTTTCGCTCTTTTATTTTCGACAAAAGATTTATGAAAGCTGCCTAGCACATATTCATGCTACATTTAATTTATTATATTTAAAAAATGCTGTCACCTGCACATTCGACTTAATTAGCCAACTGGAAATATGAGCTGAACGAAAAGACGTTAACTTAGCTTAGCTCTGAAAAGATAGCATGTTTAGATGCCATTATTAACGTTGATTTACGATGTCATTGAAATAATCTCAAATACAACCCATTGATTTCTATACTAGAGCAGGGCCTCCGGAACATATCAATGATGTACAGGTACCTTGATCAGATCAGAGTCACATGTACCTGTTCCGGTACCGGTTCCGATAGCTACCAAACTATTAACATAATTATTTTTACATAATCCGGGGTTGAGGGGAAAAAACATGCGTGCATGGATGGCAACAGAGTGTTTAGGCATATCCATAGGAAAAAAAGGGCAGAGAGGGGCGAGAAATCAAGATAATTCTTATACATATATTTATATCTAGTCTCATAAAGAGCGCAAGAGGTACCCCTATAGTTACCGGAACAGTAACATTACACAAAGAGTTACAGTTACATGACCAGTAACAGTTACCGAAACAGGAATATTTATAACCCCATGTACCGCTGAATGTAGGTACCTTATGAGTCGGTTCTCGGTTACTAAATTCAGCTCAGCGCTATTCTATACCAGTCGACCTGTAATGTAAGTTTGTTTTTTGTTTTTGAATTTTTTTTTTTAGGAGAGGGGAGGGTTCTAAAAAACTCTTTTTGCAAGCCAAGTCGACGAATTGATCGAGGTGAACAAACTTTTACACAATGAGGGTAAAAGAGATACGTTTCTTTTAAATTGTTATCAGGGTTAGAACAGAACGATATTCAGAGAGTATTTTTGTTCGGCTGACTCGCCTACTAGCTTCCCAATGTAAGTTGACCCAACTATGACTAATTGTTTAATGGTATAACCCACTTTGACTCTAAAATGAAAATGGTTCGTTGTTGTTGTTTTCTTTTCTTTTTTGGTCTGACCCTGATTGATATTTTTGTAAAGTCTTGGCCTCAAAGAAGTGTGAGCGATTTGAGTTGACAGTCCTGGTGTTGTACGTACAACGTTGTGGTAATCTTGTGACTTGTCTTAGGGTATAAGAATAAGAAGACTTACGACATGTTGTAAGCTACTGCGACTTTGTACTTATGAGCCCTGTTGGTTTGGAAGTCGAATGTGAGAATCTCATTCAGGTTTTCCGGGGCGAGATTTATTTATTGAGTGAACTGAAACTGCAGACCCAATAGGTACAGTACCAAAAAAGTCATGACCTTTGAGAATAGATTGATTAGAAGAATGTATATATTGAAGTAGGTGTAGAATGATGTCGACTTGAAGGCCCACCTTTTCTCAACCATTAATACATTACAAAACACCGGATTCAATGGAACCTATGAGCTTAAGCTAGTCAGTCCATCCAGTGCCGTCTGGGCTATCACCCCCATGATAATTTTTGGTCAGAGTTAAAATTTATTTCTTAGCTTTCAAATTCACCAATAAAAACTATATTGTGGACGAGTTCCAATTCGAATTTCTGACAATTTTACATGCTGCAACACATAGACAATGTGGAATGCCATAACATATACTGACACGGACACAACCTTCGGTCAGAAAAAAAGAAGCTTGACGTCTCCTAGGGTTCAAGGAAAACCCTACACGGGGACGTGACCCCAGATTTGGGTATCCAGAACTTAGCTGGTATCGTCATACATGTACTGACACCGACTCATGCAGTAGGGGAAAAATACGATTGCCAAAGGAGGAGTTGAACCAGGGGCCTTTAACATAGAAGCCACGCGCTTAACTGGGCTTTCGCTATCTTCCCTCCATTTTCCTCTATCTATCTATATATCTATCTATCTACCTCTTTCTCTCTCTCCATCTCTCTCCCTCTCTACCCCCTTCTCTCTCTGGCTCTCTCTCTCTCTCTCTCTCTCTCTCACGCACACACACACAAAGTTGCCCCTTTTTATCTCTCCATCTTTGTTGTTGGTCGACATGCGACAGTTAAGGGACGTTAGTTTTGGGAGCGTGCAAAGATTCGCCATGGTATGTAACGAGTGGGCTGGCATATTTTAGCCATCGCGTGTAGAAGTTAAACCATTAATTCATTGACAAAACCAGGAGGGGGTTAACATTAATTATGTGATAAAGATGGAATAAATCAAAATGAAGCTGACGAAAACAAGTGTCTTATTTTTCTGAAGTTAAAAATCGTCTTTGGAACGTGGATTTATCGTTGTTAAAGCTAACTTGGTATTTAGAGGGCTTTGATACTGTTGTTGTTGTTGTTGTTGTTGTTGTTGTTGTTGTTGTTGTTGTTGTTGTTGTTGTAGCGTCCAACGTCAGCATCTAGGATTAACGTGTCACAAATTTACGTGCTGCCACACAGAGACAGTTCAGGGGTACCTAGAAGATTAAGTTATATGGACACCGACTCAACCTCTAAGGGGCGAAATTGAACAAACACGTTTTGAACCAGGAACCTCCCGATTTGGAGCCCAACGCTTTACCAGTTGCAGTTCTACACCGACCCTCTCAGCCCAACCCTACCCCTTTGCTTGCCCACGCCTCACTCCTTGGCCTTTTGGGGGCTGTTTATATTTTGATTACTTTTGTTTTTCATTGGGTTTGGATGTTAAGGGTGGCGTGGTGTAGAAGCAAATTGAGGAAGGATAAGGAATGTATAAAGAGCACCGGGAAGCGGTGTTGGTGTTATGGTAATACTGGAGCCAGTCTTAACACACTCTCAAGCTGAGGGTCTTCTATTACCAGTGAAGGTGTTAAACCTTTCTGAAAAGAATAGATTTAGGAGAACTTGGCATTGTTGGAGATTTTTAAAAAAGCAATTGTTGGAGATTTAAAAAAAACAATTGTTGGAGATTTAAACAAAAACAGACAGAAGGTAAACAAATTATGACTGTAGAGCAGCGCACAAAACCACCAACAAACAGTTTGGTTTACGGGGGGAAAAGGACACAGTTACAGATTTACAGAGAGAGACAGAGAGAGACAGAGAGAGAGACAGACAGACAGACAGACAGACAGACAGACAGACAGACAGACAGACAGACAGACAGACAGACAGACAGACAGACATACAGACAGACAGACAGTCAGACAGACAGACAGATAGACAGACAGACAAACAGACTGGCAGACAAAGAGAGAGGCAGACACGTAGAGAAAAATATAAATATAGATAAATTGTCTGCATTTGTGTATGTGCGTCTGTCTGTGCTTGTAAGTGAGAGAAGGAGTGAGACTGATAGTCAGAGAACAAACAGTGGTTATAGAGAAAGTGAATGAAAGAAAACAAAGACAAAGAGAGACAGAAAGAGAGAAAGAGATAAAGAGAGTAGATAGATGATAGAGTATTTTATATTTTTATTGTTGTTTTTGTTGTGTTGTGTTGGTTTAATGTCCAACTTCATCTCTTTATATTCTATATTGTTGATTGTTTCTAAGATTTTTGTCTTTCAATTTTATTTGCTGCCACACACTAGACAGGGTTGGTATTCTATGACTCTTGTCTCTTTTTGTTTTTTTCTTTTTATACTGACACCGACCCAACCACTAGGGAACGCAACAGCCAGGATGTGAACTCGGGACCTTTTTGGTCGGAAGCCGATGTTCTACCCCTGGACCACCGCGCCCCCTGAGAGAGAGAGAGAGAGAGAGAGAGAGAGAGAGAGAGAGAGAGAGAGAAAACAGTCTACACTCAATGAAATTTTGCTAATAATAGAACAAAATGGGATTACACCCAGATACCATATATCGACTTGAATATACATAATATAGATATTTGTCACTACTGGCATGACAATGGCTGTTATACAATACATGAGCGTATCTAAGATATACCTACTTCAGCTTTCTCGCCTCTCTAATACACTGCGCTTTATAGTAATACAATATTATAATTATGATTTCATGTCTTAACTACAACATATATTCGCAATGCTTGCAGAAATCTACAATTTTGTCATGCATGTACCTGATAACCCACATTTTCAAAAACAAAACAAAAAAACGAAATTAAGTGGTAATTAAGTTCCTCATATTATATTTCATTTGAAAAAAATAGCGTTTTCATCTTTTAGTGGTCAAATTATCATATTCTAATTTTTCAACCTCTACGTTCATCTTCTAAACATTTAACTTAATCCATGGAAGCTGAAAAGCACCATATTTCTGGTTATCGTTTTGCCTTTTTCGCCTATGTCTCCTGTCAGAATTTGCTCCCTTCCTTAGAAAGTATGGTAACTGCCATCTTTAACTCTTTAGGGTTACCACGTTATGCCTCTCCCCCTTTGCAGTACCAATAATATACTTCTCAAACATCGATATAACAATATTTGTAAACAGATCTATCGTTCAAGACTTCGTGAGGGGCGAGGCACCTCTAGTGGTAGAGCGTTGGTCTACAGATAGGAAGATCCACAGATCGAATCCCACGATGGGTCAAAATGTATTTTTTTCCGATTTCGTCACCTAATGGTTGTGCCATTGTCCGTATAATGTGACTGGCTGAGACAGCAGTTCAGGTCTCCCCGCCCTGTCTCGTGTGTGTGGCAGCACATACAATTATCAGACACCAGTACCAGGGCCCGTCCATACTAAGGTCTATAGAGTGCTTACATCGGACGCTAAGCAACCAACTTAAACTCAACTCATTTCACTGCCAGAACCCCATGCCTCTAGAACTCACCACAACAATAGGGGGGCGCGGTGGTCCAGGGGTAGAACATCGACTTCCGACGCAAAAGGTCCCAAATTCTGGCTGTTGCGTTCCCTACTGGTTGGGTCGGTGTCAGTATAATGTGACCGGCTGAGACAGGAGTCATGGTATCCCCGCCCTGTCTCGTGTGTAGCAGCACATAAAATTGTCAGATTTTTTTCTTGTTTTTTTTTGGGTCCGTCTACAATATAGCCTATATAGTGCTGCTGTTGGACTTAAACCAACCCAACCCAACCACAGCAATAGCAGCAAAAATAGAAACCACGGCAGCAGCAGCTGCAGCAGTATCAAAAGCTTGATAGAGCCATAATGTCTCAATAAAAGTTTTCTTGTGGCAGTTGCCTGTAATGTCATTTACTGCTCATTCCATTGTTAAGTTCTACCAGAAAAAGATATAAAGGTATCAGTGTCTCCCTTTTTATTCATGTTTTTTGGTTGGGGCTTTTTTTCTTGATTTTCACTTTTACAGCTCTTTCATTGGTTGGGTGCATTTATTTTATTATTTTGTTTTTGTTTTGTTGTTTGTTTTGTTTTTTTTTTTTGTGGGGCTTTTTTCTGTCTCGTATGTTTTTATGTTTTTATGTTTTTGTTTTGTTTTTTTTATTATTTGTGACATAAACAATAAATACTTATTTATTACTGGATACTAACTTTGCTGAGTGGTAAAACTAATTTTTTTTCTTTTCACACGTTTAAGAAACAATCATGTCATTGTTTTCGGAAACTTATAGTCTTATTATGGGCGATTGGAAGGATCATAAACAATTCGGAGGGGGCGGAGAGGTGGGGGGTGGGTCCTAACCTGTATTATTTTTATTTTAGTTTTACAATGATTTGTTGTTTTAGTTTTGATTTTGTTTGTTTTCTCGTTGTTGTTGTTGTTGTTGGTTGTTGTTGTTGTTTTTTTTTTTTTTGCGATTTTGTTTTATTTACGCTTTTTGTTGTTGTTGATTTTTATAGGAACATTTGTTCACTGTTTCAGAGAACATTCATGTTCAACAAAAAGATCCGTCATAGTTTCAACTTTAAGTAGACTATTTAATTTCTTTTTGTGTGATTAATGTTCTAGTTTAAGGACTAGAATTGACGCATCGTTTAACATTGCTCACTCATCTGTGTAGGCCGTTGCTTGATGTTGCATAACTGTTTATGAAGTGACGTTCCTTAATGTAGATTCCAACACATTGGCTATCAGGCCTTCTGGTTTTAAAGCTAATGGTGATCACCTTCCAAACATTCAGAGCACTTTTGCTGAGATTCCTGATTCATTTTATCGAAAATAATACGCAAGACCAAAACGAGACAGTTTTTTTTCTGCATTCTGTATAATTAGGTTACAACCAAAGCTGAGAACTGGACAATATTAGGAGATACCTAACAAAATCAGCTCTTGTCTCTTGTCTGTATTATGAGAAAGGAATTACTTGAGAATGACTGCAAGTTTTAGGCCTTCCCTTAGATAGAAAGAGTAGTTTCCGCATTGGACTGTAATACAATTTTACAGAATTTGTTATGTTTGTTGGTTTATTACCGTCCAGGGCTAGTTCTCGTGGACGGGTCCGAAGGCCAACGTCTGACAAGATGTTGAAAAGTCTCTTGCTAGGCTGAGTCTTGATAGGTATTTGAAATAACAAAAGACATTTTTTTTCCAGCATCTTTTTTTTTTCTTCTTTTTTTTTAAATTATACTCTTCTCCCCTTAAACGAAACGTTCAGGGTTATGCCCCGTGATCACACTTAAACATCATCAATTTTCGTAGAGGTCGGAGCAGTGTCAGCCTTAAAGTGAACGTCTCGCAATCTTGTCAATGGATTCCTTGCGATAGTCGGGTCCATTGCGAAAACGAAGACGACAAGTAGGAGAATCTGCACCGGCGTCCAATCAGAGGTCTTTCCTAGACTTAGGGAGCCAATAAGCGACCACAAATTCCAATACGTAAAGGTTCTGGTTATGTCATCCGATACGTCGCATGTATCGCACAGCCTGTATGGCAGCGCCAGGTTCAAAAAGCAACAGCACCAGACACACAGGTGTCTATAAATAGCACTCTGTGAACAGAAAAGTGCTACCGTCGACACGACGTTTACGTTCTCACACTAGGCAGATTAGCGAGTCAATTGAAAACTGGAACTCTTCAGACCACAAAGGAACAAAGTTATGTCATGATAAAAAACTTTCAAAAGGCGATGTTGCGCTGGATAAAACTAGATTTACTTTAGCACAAAGAAATCAAGATCGAAAGGCAGAATTTCTAATGCAAGAGTATTCAAAATAATTATGAAAAGGTTTTTGAATTTGCACTTAAGTTTGAGTTGGTTTGACACTTAGGAATACACTTTATGTAAAGGCGAGACCATTTTTGTAAAGGCTTTTATATCGGCATTCACTCTCGTTCAAGAGATCGTTGCCTATACAAAGCTGGCGCGGGGACATAAAGCAGCTTTGGTTTGGTTTTAAGAAAACTTTAAAAGGGAACTCTGTAAAACACATTTCTTGGTGATTTTTCTTGAAAGGGTGACGTCAGAGAAACTATGTAATCAAGTAATGCCTAGGGCACAAAACGACTTTAACCTTATTTTTTCTATGGTGGTACTTTCGTGGAAAAATGGTCTAAAGGCAAAGCTAAGAGTGGAATATTTTTTAGATGGTGGGAAAGGGAAAAAATCTTGGGGGGGTTTTTTGCTGATATAATAATTTTTTGTGTGCAGATCAAAATATTGTTTCATAGCTGGATCCAAATTCGGATATTAAATATGAGATGCATACCAAGAGCAATGTCAATTTGTCCCTCACAATTTTCCCATTCGTCTAATTATGGTATCAAAAGATTTTTAATTCTCGTTTCTTAAAAAATTTAAAACAGGCCGGAGAAGCACTTGCATTTTATTTTTTTTTTATTTTTTTTTTATTTTATTTTTTTAATGTCGGCTCAAGTTCAAGATCAGAGCATACGACTTTTTATTCGGGCTCGGTTTGTTTGTTTTGTTTTTGTTTTTGTTTTGTTGTTTGTTTGTTTTTTACTGGTTGTTGTCGCTTAGCGTCCAACATGAGCTATGTATAAGCTATACTGCGAAGGGGTCCCATGAAGCAAGACTGGCAATTTTACGTGCCATCACACAGAGTCAGTGCGGGGAAACTAGGATTTCTGTCTTAGAAGGTCAGGCGACTGTTTTCGGCGCAACTAGCACAGGACAAAATGCCGCAAATAAATTTCCACGCTCTACTACCTTCTAACCTCCCATCCCGGTAAAGCATGAATGAGTTGTTTTTTTTTACCAATCTTGGGATTTAGACCACCAGATTGTGAGACCAACGCTCTACCTGTTGCGCCAGTTCCCCCCCCCCCCTCCCCCTCCTTTACGGATTTTGAATTGAGTTAATCAAGAGGTCGTACTTGACGGAAGAAACGGTGACCCAATTGTAGAGCGCTCGCTTTTCAGTAGAAACGTCACAGGTTCAATCCTCAATTGGGTCGCATTACTGGTTGAGTGGATGTCGGCGAAATGTGCCTGACTGAGACAGAAGTATTCTCGGCGAAGCGTCCATAAGAACAAGCCAATTCACCGATATGATCGTAGTGAACACATTTTAGCGTAATAAGGGTAACAGTGATCTATCTTTAATAAACCCTTACCATAGTTAGTTCAGATTAATACCCAGAGAGACGTTTTGGCTCAGCCTACTCAGCCTACACTGTAACGGTGACAACTGATCCAACTGCGCCAACTATTTAAATAGTATAATTCTCTTGGACTCTAATTTTTTTTTGTCTACTTCGATGACTTTGCCTGCTATTCTTGACAGCCTCGATTCTCGGCCTGTCTCTGTGTGGAGCGCGTAATATTGTCATGTTTTAAACATGAGGTCTGTTAGCAATATATATATATATTATATATATATATATATATATATAGGGAAGTTGCTGACTACGAACATGACGAAGCCAAAAAATCAAATCTACATATTATCTTCCATTAACTGTTTCAGCTTGACTGCGTTTTCAATGAACGCCTATGAGCTCAAGCAAAAGGCTCTTGAAAAACTATAGGTATCGAGTACCCCCATTCATAAAATGGAAATTCGACTGAACAATTTTTAAAAGGCGACTGTGCGGTCGAATTGCGTATAAATCGAAGAGAATCATTGCGTTAATAATCAGAACATGGTTACACCTCGGTAGTCGGCCCTATCGTCTTGCCTTTGAAGAAAAAAATCACTTTTCACATGACCTCTATTTTAACCATTTTTTTCTGTCAAGAGGCTGAATGCAGTTGCATTGGTAAGGTTCCATTCGAGAAGTTTGAGTACATTGATTAACGAGTTTTGGCACGGCAAAGGGTGTTATAATAATTATTTATGCTTCCCTGAAAAAACTGTAACCTGTAAATCCTTTCCTACGTTTTATATTCGCATATACTTCGTTTCCAGAGCTCCCAGCCTTTTATATTTAATTGCAAATTGAATCAAATCCAGACACCACTGTAATATTATTACGTAGTTCTCCTTATGGTACGCAGTATAGACATGCAAAATACATAATCGTCCTCTCTCACGTGTCCCAATACCCTCGCAACTGGCAGCATGTAAAAATGTCAGGCGTTAATCTAGGGACCCGTCCATGATATACATGTATAGCCTTGCTGCTGAGATGGATTCTAAGAAACCAACTCAACTTACTCTGATATTTATTAATCTTGTGAATTGTGTTCTTCGGGCGTTATTGGGATTTTTTTTCTGTTTTGTTGAATTTATTTTGTGCGCGCGTGTGTGTGTGTGTGTGGGGGGGGGGGTTACTATTGTTTTTATCCTATTTTAATATTTTTAATATTTTCAATATAAAACCTTTTTGCAAATTGTGTAGTCCCGCAAAACCCATGCGTCATGCTGTCCGCAGATTGGAATGATAGATAACATACCGGATAAACCACATCACGTTTTATGATAATTCATATTGAGTATTCGTGTTTTTTTTTTCACTCACGACTGTTGCAAAGACTAAAGGATCCATTATTAGTGCTTTAAATAATGTTCAGGGGCTTTAGATGTACTGTTTGATGTCACACTTTCCAGCTCCTCCCAGCAAAAGAATGTGGCTCTCCTCACATCCCACTCCCGTTTTGCTACTGGCGGGTGGCTAACCAACTTAAGCGGTAGAGCGTTGGTGTCGCAATTAAAAGGTTCCCAGTTAGAAAACCACGATCGTTCAAAAATGTATTGTCCAATTTTGTTCACTTTTTTTTTTCATTTTTTGTTTTGTGAATTATAACAGTAACAGGATACATAGAGTAGATACCGGCGACTGTTGTATATAAAATAGTCGTTAATAATAGCAACAATATAACAGTACCTCTTATAAAGTTAAAAATAATGATGATGTTGTTCACTTCTGGTTGGTCGGTGTCAGTATCGCCTGTCCGGCTAAGACAGATGTCCAGATCTTCCTGCACTGTCTCTGTCTGGCAGCACGTAAAATCGTCAGACGTTTGTTTTGGGGCGCGGCCGCTTTAACCTATATAGTTTTGACTTTGGGCGTTAGGCAACACAACTCAACTATCAATTCGTTCCTGTTTGGCTCTGTCAATTTCAAAAGTGTCGGAAGGGTAGGAAAGAGGGAGGGGAGGGGGGGGGTGAACTGGGTCAAACAATTTCGTCCCCTACTGGTTGGATCAGTGTCAGTAATACGTGACCGGCTGAGAGAGGCGTCTAGGTCTCCCCACACCATCTCTATGTGTGGGGAGGGGGGACGGTGGCCCGGGGGTAGAACATCGGCTTCCGACGCAAAAGGTCCCGAGTTCGAATCCTGGCGGTTGCGTTCCCTACTGGTTGGGTCGGTGTCAGTATAATGTGACCGGCTGAGACAGGGGTCATGGTATCCCCGCCCTGTCTCGTGTGTGGCAGCACAGAAAATTGTCAGAGGTCCGTCTTTGGTCCCGTCCACAGTATAGCCTATACAGTGCTGATGTGGACGAAAAAACCAACTCAACTCAACTCATCTCTATGTGGGAGCACGTGAAATTGTCAAACGTTAGTCGTGGGGTCCGTCCACAATATTGCCTAAATCGTTATGCCTTTAAGCGCTTAGCAACATAAAAACAGAGCCCCTCCCATGAGAAGAATTCGGCTATCCCACAATCCACTCCTGTTTCGCTCCTAGTCTTAGATCGTATAGCCACAGGTTTGTGTTGTTGCAAACCGCGTACCGTGCGACGTACACATCATGTTGGCTATTTTGTGGACGGGTCCCAAGACTAAAACGGCGAGTTTACGTGCTGCCACACAGAGAACTCACAGACAATGGGGGGATACCATGAGTCTGTCTCAGTCGCTCACATTATACTGACACCGACCCAACCAGTAGGAGACGAAAACGCCTGAGTGGGGTTCGAACTACGGACCACCTGCGCAGTAAGCCGATGTTCTTACCCAGGGTTGCCCCCCAATTTGCGTCAAGTCCCACGATCTGACGGCGTGCTCAGCAGGCGATTGGTTGTCAGACCATGCGCACAGAACGTGAAAACTTTGTTTACTTTAACCCCGATCAGAGTTTTAATATTTTTTAGCTCTTTGCCGTCAGCCCTTAACTAAACCTTTAGTTTTTAATCTCACACGCCCGGCCCTCCCCCATCCACCCACTCGAAAAAAAACACCCACCCACGCAACAGACATACTTAAATGCCCAAATACTATGGCCCGTTTTAAAATAATATAATCGTTTAGATATTATAAAATATATGTAGATTTCAGGTGGGTGGGATATCAATTCTAGATTGCTATTGTTTTAATTCAAGCCTGGGGTTTGAGGAGTAGAGTAGAGTTATCCAGCCGATAGCGTGCACGCGTTCTAATCAGAAGATCCAGAAATCGAATCTCGATGAGGCTTTTTTTTTATTTCTACCAATTTGGTCGGTATCAGTATCATGTCAGCAGTTAAAAGAGACTGAAATCCCCTATATCCCCGCTGTGTGTCTGTCTGTCTGTTTTTTCGTTTGTCTGTTCCTCTCTCTCTCTCTCTCTCTCTCTCTCTCTCTTGATCTTGGAATATCTGTTTGTCTCTGTCTCTCTTCTCTTGCTCCCTCGTCCCCCCTCTCTCTCTTTCTCTCTATCTATCTATCTATCTATCTATCTATCTATCTATCTATCTATCTATCTATCTATCTATCTATCTATCTCTGCTCTGTGGCAGCATGTAAAATGGTCGACGTTAATCTAAGATCCCATTTCCAGAGATAGCCTAGTTCCGGGCGATAAGTTTTGAGAAACCCAATCACCAAAATAAAATAAACACAAGAAACGAATCGATAAACAAAGCCTAAGAGGCCAACCGCGGAAATGTAGGAAAAAATTGAGCTGTAACCCTAATCACTTAGAAAAGTGTTGAATTTTATCCAAAGAAAAGAAAGTGCGGGTACTTTTTTTGTCTGTTTTGGCTAATGTACTTTCGTATTCGTCTTCAAATTGCTTCCACATAGATCTATACAAAAAAGCATTAGCTATAAAACGCTACGCTCCAATGAGCAAAGGAAGACACACCCAGCATTATGAGGATAAAAAAAAAACGAACAAAGAAATAAACACATGTTGACCGTATCTCGCGCGGGGTCATTGGGGTGGATCGAAAATATCCATTAAAAAGTGCATGATTTTTGTTAACCCGTTTGGTCAGGTTGACAGAGAAAATGTTTTTACAAGTAATTTGAATGTATTCATGTGGTAAGTTGGGTTTGTATATGGGCTGGGTTTTTTTTTCTATTCGTCCTGCTTTATTGCTCTTATATTTAATATTTGAGAGAAAGGCAAAGGGTAGCGTGCGCACAGATTTTCAATCGGAAGGATGTGGGTTCGAGTCCCACAATGGTTGCCGCGTTTTGTTTATCCCCTACTGATTTGTTCAGTCTCAGTGCAGTTTGGTTGCTCAGGTTCCAGTTGTCTCAATAATTATGTTGTTGGGTCACTGTGTGTGATCTTTAGTAGAGGCCTTGTGAAAACAAGGCCTTTAGCGAGTTGAGTTGAGTTGGTTTAACGTCCAACATTAGCACTTTATATATAGGCTACTGTGTGGACCGGCCCCAAGATTGACGTCTGACAATTTTGTGTTCTACTATACACAAGACAGGGCGGGGATGCCATGACTACTGTCTCAGCCGATCACATTACACTGACACCGACCCAACCAGTAAGGAGCAAAATTGCTAGGGCTCAAACCCACATCTTTTGCGTCGGAAGCCCATGATCTACGCCAGCCCCACCCCCACCCCCCTTTAGCGAGACCAAAGACAGTAGGTAAGGGAATGTGAACTGACGTCCAATCGTATTTCCATTCCAGACTTACGGGGCCAATGGAAGATCGGACAATCTTAGGCCATCCGTAGTCGCCTTGTGTAAAGCTACGCGTATGTTAATTGAGACGTTGGGGATGTTAAGCTATAAGCTAAGAAATAGCTTTTCTTTCTTTCTTTGGCCAAGTTTGTTGTTATTGTTTTGTTTGGTGTTTTTTTTTTCAATTTTTAGGGGGATGTGAGTAGCTCAGTCTAGTTGTCAAATTAGCCTGACAAACATGAGGATCGAGGTTTAAATCTTAGCGATACCCTATGCCATTCTTCATAAAACCAAGAGAACGTGTAGCATTCTTCATAAAACCAAGAGACATGAAATTTCAAACCAAGAGAACGTATAGAATTTTTCATAAAACCAAGAGAACGTATAAGATTCTTCATAAAACCAAGAGGGCGTATAGCATTCTTCATAAAACCAAGAGAACGTATATAATGCTTCATAAAACCAAGAGAACGTATAGCGTTCTTCATAAAAATATGAGAACGTATAGCGTTCTTCTTAAAACCAAATGAACGTATAGGATTCTTCATAAAAACATGAGAACGTATAGCGTTCTTCATAAAACCAAGAGAACATACAGCATTCTTCATAAAAGAGACAGGAGTCGTGGTATCTTCCCGATGTTTCTGCATGACAGCACGTAAAATTGTCAGACGTTAGTCTTGGGACCTGTCCACAATATAGTCAATGCAGTGCTGGCGTTGGGGGCTTAGCAACAAAGAAACAAACAAACAAATAATAAGGTACAACTTTTTCATTTTTAAACCTCACTCTCTGCTAGGAAACGGATATTTTGTCAATAAATCTATAATTATCTTGACCTGGTAAATGAACCTCAAATCTCTTACTTGTAACTTCAGAGCTCTACTGACTCGACCATATTACAGAACCCAAGAAAAGAAAGTTACTAGCATACAATCTATGCGACTGATATTTTGATTTCCTCTTGCCAGTGCAAATGCTATTACGATTAGCATTGAACCTGTGTATTCAGGTAAAAAGGGGAAGGGTTAGTGTCAGTAAAATGTGACCCCGTCCCGTGTGTGACAGCATGTAAATATGTCAGAGGTCAATCTTGGAGCCCATCCGCATTATAACCAAAACAACAACAACAAAAACAATACAATCTATGCAACGTTTCGTCTATGTGTTTTATTTTTACACATCATATGCTTCAAGAATTATTCTTTGCATGTGCACTACGTCGGAAAATTTTTTCTAGAATATATTAAACCTTAAGGCTATTACATTTTTATTAATTCAAAAGGAAATCTGTGCAGTTCAATGCAAAGAAATGCTAGCCCAAAAGCATTATGACTGCGCACAAAAAGGGTAACCTTTTCACATCACAAGATTTTAGACCCTATTCCTTGTGTGCGAACTATTTTGGGGAATTTACATAGAATTGAAAAGGTTGAAACTTTGCTTTGTTAATATTTTGAAATGAAAGGAGTGCAGATCAATATGAAAAGGTGCTAGCACAAAGGGGTATCAACCCGTGCAAAATAATTATTATGTGCGGCGTTGGTTGGTTGGTTGGGTTGGTTTAACGTCCAACAGCAGCACTATATAGGCTATATTGTGGACGGGCCCCAAGACGGACGTCTGACAATTTTATGTGCTGCCACACACGAGACAGCCGATCACATTAAACTGACACCGATCCAACCAGTAAGGAACGCAACGGCCAGGATTCGAACTCGGGACCTTTTGTGTCGGAAGCCGATGCTCTACCCCTGGACCACCACGCCCCCTGTGTGCGGCGTGATGGTGAAATAATGTTAAATGAAGGGGTAATCGCACACGATATAACACTCTATATCCCGTGGGTAATAAAGTGCCATCTTGTCCTATCAAATCTTCTCCTTCTTATCCAGTCTTGATGTTTACTGTATTCAATTTCAAAAGAGTTAGAGGGAGAGGAAAAACGTTATTGTTAGACATTATGCCAAAAATACACACACACACTCACCCACACGCATACACACAGACAGACAGAAATGCAGATATGAATAGGCGCATAAGTAAAATATGGGCGAGAGTTCAACAAAAACCTTCGCTTTTATTATTCTATTTGTTGTTTGGTTTGTTTTGTTTTGTTTTTTGGCTGAGTAAACCACAAAACAAAATTGTATAAGGAATAACTGGTGTTGAATAATAATAGGGTATGATGAATATTTAAAAAAACAATATTAATGCTTAGAAAAATGAACAAAACTATAGTTTCAAAACGGAACAAATTTTCACAGAGATGAGATATCTATGGAGAACCTTTATTATTCTTTCACAATGATTTTTTATCACCTTTATTACTGTTTCTTTATGTTTTTGTCAGCCATTTTTTTCTCTATGGCAATTGCCACGTTATACAAAATGATTGGACCATATAGAGCAGCTTGCCTTTTTACTTGGGGTATGGATTTAAGATGTCTGCATAAGATTAATGCGCGCAACTAAATCAATTATATCTTAGCTTTATACTTAATTTTTTTTTTTTGAGTGGGTGATGGAGTGGAGTTGACCTTGGTTGATGGTTTGGTTGGGCTGGTTTAAAACAGTTATCTCTTAATTTTTTTATGCCCTTCTTTTTTTTTTTCTTTTTTTTTTTCAGTGGGCTGGAAATGGAGTTGACCTTGGTGGATGGTTTGGTTGGGCTGGTTTAAAATAGTTGTCTCTTAATTTTTTTTTTACGCCCCTCTTTTTCTTTTCTTTTTTTTTTTCTTCTTCTTTATCATCTTTTTTTTTTTTGTTTTGTTTGAGTGGGCTGGAAATGGAGTTGACCTTCGTTGATGGTTTGGTTGGGATGGATAACTTTTTTTCGTCCTTCTTTTTCTATTCTTTCTCTTTTTTGTCTTGTTTTTCTTCTTTTTTTCTTCTTTTTTTAATTGAGTGGGCTTTAAGTGGAGTTGACCTTGGTTGATGGTTTGGGTTGGGTTGGTTGGTTGGTTGGTTGGTTGGTTGGTTGGTTGGTTGGTTGGTGGTTGGTTGGTTGGTTGGATGATTTCTTCACATCCGCAAAGAGCAACTGGGCTTTGACGTTTTACAATACTTATTTGAGGTGCTGCCACACAGATTTGGTTTTCCTAACAACTAACATCAGAAGCCAGGCCATATCGTGGATTGCTCCCAAGACTAGTGTCTGACTGTCTGACCATTATACGTAGTGCGACACAGACGGTGCGGGAATAACATGTTTCTATTAATAGGATTCTGTGCACGACTCCTATTATAAGCCTGGCACCGATACAATCAGCAGGGGACGAAATCCGATTTATACTTTTGGTCGATCTTGGGTGCGAATCGGCTACATATAGATTGGGAGACAAACTCTCTACCGCTTTCGCCAGCTCCCTCCTCCCCCTTTTTGTAGGAGATGGATTCTTTACACAAAACCAAAGTATACTAGACTTACAAGATATACCAGTGGCTAAAAAAGTGTCCACATCAACCAGCAGCGCCCCCTGTGAAATTACGCGGAAGATACAACCTGTGGTACCGGCTGATTATATTGTTTACTGTTGCGTTGGTATTAGAGTTTTTCGTTTTCAACTTCAATGAGTCTACAAACGAAGCGAACTTTTGAAATTATTGTTGAAAAGAAAAGAAGCTAAAGCGAATATTGCTCTTCAATTAATCCAGACAACCCAATCCATAATTATCATCTTTTAGATTCCCATTAAATTCTGAGAGGTCCTTTTCTCTCTCAGTCTATATCTAGAGTCTACATAGAGCAATATCTATGGCCAATAATGTATATATAGAACTTGTATACCCGTTTAGGGACTATTTTTAGATTAAATCTCGACTTTTACCTACATAACACCAACAAAGTGTTAAAAATCGAGAAGCTGTATATAAACCACCCAGTCAACTTAAAGATCTAATTAATAGATCTATTTATCTTAGATTTACTTTTAGAAACGATAGATTAGTAGGCTGTGTGTGTGTATAGATCGAGATTTCTAAAATAGATCCGCCAGTTGGGATTCAACAAAAAAATCAACGTCTTTATCTGATAAGATAAGATAAGATATAAGACTTTATTAATCCCTTTTGTGTAAGATAATACATATTAAACAAAGCAATACAATTATATACAAAATATAATATTAAAAAGGACATTGAAAATGTATCACTGATTATATCTGAAATTCGCCAACAAATCAAACGCTATTTGTATATAATTATGTAGAATGAAGGTTTGGTAGTGTAAATAGGTTTTAAATATGCAAATGCAATTACGAAAGATAAAAATGAACATGTACGACTTAACATTTAATATGAAGAGGATATTGAAAAATTTTGAAAAACTTAACATGCACCAATAACTATATTTATCAAACACACACACAGATATGAGATTGTATGATCATAAAAATTGACAAGAAATTAAAGTTGTTCCTATATGTATTATTTTATGAATTTTAGTAGCTATATATATATATATATATATATATCATCTTAAGCGTTGGCGGTAAAACCTGTGTAGATATATACGCCAAGCTTACTGGACTATGACAATGAGGTACACAAAGCAAGAAAATAAAAACAAACATGGACCTTGATAAATCTACATTCACATGTATTTTTTCAATGACATTATGTGCATTATAAGCCTTAACTAACAAAACAGCAACCTTGTTTATCATACTGTTTAATGTCAAGTAGGGTTTTTTTTTTGTTTAGGGGTCGGTTTTTTTAGATAAGTACACATTTTTCTGAGTCTTGAAAAGCTGGAGTTGCAAGCGATGGCTCATACATTGAAGTCGGTTGGATCTCCTCAAATAATAATAATAATAATAATAATAATAATAATATCATACAGAGAGGGAGACACACACACGCAGAGGAAAAGACAGTGACAGAGGTATACAGAGTTTTAAAATATAAAAAAAGAACAAACGTCGACAAGCTTTCTATGAGTTTCGGATAACAATTGCAATGCAAAGCCTGAGGCATGTCTCTTATAATCAGATGCAGAGAGCAGAGGTCTTCACCAAACATGTTTTTGCAAGGACCCGCCGGTCTGCGATGTTAGGTGAGAGCAAATACCGGACATATTGCGCATAGGCAACTACTGGGAACGAAAATAAAAACCTCCCCCCCCCCCCCCCCCCCAAAAAAAAAAAAACGCAAAATGCAAACAGAAACCAAAAGTGTTCAATAATGGGCAAGAGTGTGACAGCATCTTTTCCAGAACCTATCTTCTTCACCCACAAACTCTCGTGTTATTTGCGGTGTCCTCTTGCTTGTAAAGAGGTGCGCTACGGGCATGCGCGATCAGCCTCAAGCAGCATATGGGTTTGATCCACGTTACAGTTAAGTCTGTTGCATGCATATTTCGATATATAAAGTGGGAAATAAAGGGGTGCTTAACGCACGAGACTACCTGGAAAGGCTGGGCTGTACAAACTAATCAACATCATAGTCTCGTACTATTTCGATACATAAAGATTAGATGCATAACATTTTTTTCAGGTAACTCAATGGTTCATTTAATCTCGACAAACAAATTTTATAGGAAGCGTCGATCACTTGATGTCGTGACGCCGATAACGTACAACGCCTTGTCTCAATCGAATATGGTTTATTCGGGTTTAGCATAAAATACAAAGAAGACACTTTGAAAACGCCTAGCTTAATATAGACATAATAATAATAATAATAATAATGAAGATCATTTATATAGCGCTTCTTCCAAGAACATGGCTCGAAGCGCTTTACAATGCATAACAAAGAAGCAAACATGCAACACATAAGAAAACATACAACCATTCACAACTCGCTCGCTCACTTGCTACATATTCAACGTTTGACAGATAAGCAATAATGAATAATCACATTGAAAAAGAAAAAGAAGGGCTCTCATTAAGGTAAAAATCAAAAAGATAGGTCTTGAGCCCTGCCTTAAATTGCTGCAATGAAGATGCTTTTCTCAGGGGCAGTGGCAATGCATTCCAAATCACAGGGGCATGATGTACAAAAGCACCCTCACAACACTTCTTCTTTGCTTTTGATGGCACTGTTAACAATGATTTGTCACCAGATCTGAGAGGGCGACTTGGGAAGTGTTGATGGACAAGATTGCAAAGATAAGCAGGGGCTTCATTAGAAATGCATTTGTAGCACAGAGTTGCAATCTTGTAGTCTATTCTCGCTTGGACTGGAAGCCAATGCAATTTCTTTAGCAAAGGAGTAACATAGTCTCTTTTCTTTTTTCTCAAGACAAGACGAGCTGCACTATTTTGAATACGTTGAAGTTTGCTTATGGTTTCTTTGGAAAGTCCAGACAATAAGGAATACCCGGTTAAAAGAACTCCTTAGCAACTTCATCGCCCACTGTGTTCCATGTTTAAATCATTGTGTTGAAAACAGCCAGTTCACTTATCCAGCAACTCGTTGTCATTCAAACAGTAATTCATCTACCCTAACTTTGTCTGACATGCCAAAACCACACATAATTAAGCTCATATAATCCCCAAAGACCCGCTTAAAAGACATACACAAAATGTGTATATAATTTTCTATCTTTAAATCTTGAAACCTGCTTTGCTTCTTTTAATTCAAGGAACGCTGCTGTGCAGTTGTTGTTGTTGTTGTTTATGACTATGAAACTGTTCCTATACCAGGAAATGGCAAACCACCATTATGTTTTCAAATACATGTAAATGCGTGAGGATTAGCAAGCAGTTGTGGCGATATAGAACAGCTGTCAAGCTAACAAAATGTGTGATTGGTAGTGTAGGGGCCTACTTGTACTTTAGATCCACGTTTATCTAAATCAAGAAAAGGCGGATTCTGAGACATTTCGGTGCGATGTGCTTTACATAGTTTCTAGAATCTAGATTAATTTAGAATCTAGGATCTAGTCTAAAAACAATATGATAGAATCAAAACAATAAAAAGTTGTCATCTTGAACTTATCATTGGTTATTGGTTGGCTTTAAATATTTTCACTGTGGAAAAAAAACATGATTTATAGGTAATTTTACACTTCAAAATGTGTTTGAATCGTCGTTTTTCTAACAATGTCCACTAGGGAAAGTGGGCGTTACCCTAGCCGATGTCCGCGTAAAAAGCATAGGGCGCGCTGTAAATAAGTGGTGGTCGAGGAGGTTTTTTTTTAATAAGGCTTTAATAGGAAGTGAACAGTCTTGGTTTTTCTAGAGTCGTTGAGGAAACTGTGTCATCTGATGAGTTTGAGCAGGTATGTATCGAAGACAATTTTATAGGGACATAACATGGTGAAGGAACGAAACACTGTTCAACAGTACCCACACGTCATAAAATTCATGTTTATATTTCTCATCCATGGTTTGAGTCTTATAAATCATTCCTGTCAATTTCATAATTTCTAAATCAACCCCTGCGCACCTTTTTTGCACCTTCAAACCACTTGCATCACGAAGGGCCAACCTTGTGCAAAGATACTTACATGTTGTGAAATTAATTTTTATATTTCTTACCCATTTAATTTGAGAAACATTCTCATCCATATGTATACCCTCTACCTATTGTTCCGCCGAAAAACTTACAATTTATAGTCACCTTTATACAGCCTTCATTCATTACCATATCGGTATTTTATTCCCATTGTGTCTTCGAAAAGTTCAAATATTACGCACCTATTTGCCAATTGCATAACAAAGGGTCAGCTTCAGAGCCGTTAGGGGCTACAATTGTTTGGGGAACAAATATACAAGTCTAGGTCTACAAGACAGTGTCAGAATCGAAATTTCCATTTTATGTGTATGATAGGACTGTCAACCCAACCAAACATACATGTGAACATTTTGCTTTGAAAATGTGTGTTAATGCATTCAAATACTCTTGTTTTGGGCGGAACGGTTTCAACTCTGCGATGCATTCTAGATGTTGCAGATAAGAACTTAGATGGTTCGTGTATTGTACGAGTTTCGGGGTAGATCTACTGTCCAATTGTTCGGGCTTATTGAAGTGTATTTGCACTTTGTATTGTTACGCAAAGCTGGTGCAGGTATACAAAGAGACGAAATAAAATCATAGACAATGCGTCAGACACCACGCCTTTATTTTCACTAGAAATCTCGACACCGAGACACCGCTACCTTCCCACCTAAAAATAGAAAATTATGTGCATGTGTTGGTGGTCTAGTAATAACGCACTCGTCGTGTAACGCAAGATATTTTCCCTCACTAGGTGTGGCGCCAGGTTGTTTGGTTTGTTGGTTGGTTTCTTTCCTTTCATCGTCAGCCCGTAGCCTGTAGGCTATATCGCAGACGAGTTTTGAGAGGAACGTCTGACAATTTTACATACCAACGCTATGCACTTGACGGACGTTTTTGTTGTTTTGTTTTTTGTTTTGTTTTTTATTGCTTTTTAATGGCTATTTTGTTGTGGTTACCGATGACATGTGCATATGGTCCGGCACAAAATGTTTAATATAGAACTATCAAAGCGTGTTCAATATGGTACTTAAGAAAATTGTACTGCATGAATTTCATGAACTAATCTTCCAGATACTTCTATTTTACAGAGCATTGGTCGTTTGTTGGTTTTGTTTCTTGTTATTTTCTTTATTGTCGTTGTTTTTTGGTTTGTTTTGTTTTTGTTTTTCGTTTGTTTTGTCTCGGCTAGGCGAATGATTTCTGCATAAAAGGCATCATTTCGATTAATATCGTCCAAAACGTCTGAAATTTTCTTGTCTCTTGTTCCCATCAGTTGACTATAGGTAAAATCTAGATTTACGATTGCTTCTTCTAATCTGTTGGAATCAGGTACTTTGATCATTCTGGCGGTTGAGAGACGTTTAATATAACTTATCTGTAGCATTTTCTTAATGCCATGAAAAAAGTTGTTATAACTACTTGTACATTTCTATCTGTAAAAAATGATCCTATCACGCAAATCAAAGCATGTTTCAACAAGAAGACAATTTTAGAACATGCATGTGTTGTGGACAACGGCGCATCCGTTCCAAACTATGATCCTTCAAAGTTCTTTTTTTTTTTTCCTGTGCACACTTTGGCTGACATGCTGATGTAGACCCCTTTTGCAGACAACTTGCCTTTTCTAGCTGGTAAAACTTTGATCTATGTACGAGGACAGCTCCTTCTTATTTTAATTACTCCAAGATCGCCCATATACGGGGATGTGCCCCAAGACTAACGCCTGACAATTTTATATATGATGTGCATATGAAGCAAAGACAGTATTGAAATGTCTGCACTCCTGTCTCAGAGGGTCAGATTATACTGACATTGAGGACAAAATATCACAAGTAAGTTTCCCACGCTCTGCCACTAGCACCGCCCCCCACCCCCCACATCCTTTCTCGGTAAAGCATGTGGTTTTTCAAGTATCCGATTTTTTGAAAACCGAAATGTACTTTCCTAAATTCACAGGGTTGGTATGTCGCTTTTTAGATATTACAAACTGCAGTTACTGCCCTGAGGTATTGGGAATGAGATTTCACAGAAAGTTGTTCCCCTTTGTTAGAAGACGGGAGAACTCGAGATATTCTGCAAGCAGAAGTTCTTAGTTTCGTTTTACTGTCGATCTTTTTTACCATTTCTATTTCCAGCCTTCATGCCCTCTTATCTAGAGAAATATAAGTCGCGCGGATTAGCATTATTCCTTTCTCTTGATGAGCTAGGGGTCGCCGTAGCTCTGGGGTAAATCACCGGCTTCAGACGCAGGAGGTCCGTCGTTCGAGCCCTGATGATCTCGCCCCCTACTCGTTGAGTCGGTGCCAGTTTAATGAGACCGACTGAGACAGGAGTCATGGTATCCCCGCCCTGTCTCATATGTGGCAGCACATAAAATTGTCGGACATCCGTGTTGAAGCCCGTCCATATTATAGTATATATGATGCTAACGTTGGACATTAAACCAACTCAACAGCAACAACTTGATTAGCTAATTTGAACCTTTAGCAAAGAACTGGTCAATACTATTCGATCTGTTGAATGTGAACAGGAATACTGACGAAGACGTCTCCTAGCCATGTTAGGTAGGTCAATATGCATTCAAAATGTTGGAAAAGACGTCAATCAATCAAATAAAGATTACAGAAATTCCATAAAGCGCCAGCATATAAGCTGTAAAGTAGTAAAGTTAGATAAAAAAAAAGTTGCAATGCGGCATTTAAATACTAACTTCTCAATCCCCATATACAAGCACAGCTCCCTAACTTTTGCTTTTAACACTGAGCATGCACCCCCCCACCCCCACCCCCCAAGCCCCTTCACCCTACCAATAACTAAAGGCTTATCGCGGACAGGCCCCAAGATTAATGTCAAGCAATTTTACAGAGACAAGACTTCTGTATCAGCCTGTCACATTACACTTTTTAGGGGTCGAACCGAGGACCGCCGGACGAAAATCCGCAAGCTTTACCATAGACCCACCAAAGTACCCCCTCCCCCGACCATCCTTTTTTTCAAATGCAATAATATTTATTACGATTATACATTTTCATCTTATTCACAAACATTTCCTCCGCCTCTGACGTTCAACCTAGAGCATGAAACAAGCTCAAATCTAAAAATAAATCGAGACCTCTTTTTCGTTGACAATATTTGTGTACAATACATCTTTAGCGTGCTGTAGAGCGAAGCGATGTTTTCATGTTTGGCTCACACCTATTTGAACCCGACCCTTGAGGTTGCTGTGTGCTGCTGACGTCATTGTCCTGTGTTTGCCATGGTTTCGTAAAGTCAACAATGTCTTTTCTGCGTCCACGGTTTCGTAAAAACCAACAAAGTCTGCTGTGTATAATTATTTTTCCCTATTGTCGTGATCGTTGGAGTTGTAGTTCTTTTTAATTCCGAGTTAAGGTTATTAAAATGCGAGATTTTAGACCCAGACTTTGCCCTTGTTGTTATCATTGGGTTAGTTAATTTGTGATTCGCGATAAGGCGAGATTCATTCAATTTCTCCCGGAGAGGCGGAAATAGTTCCGTTCCAACCGAATTTTTTTTTTTTTTTTTTTTTTTTTTTTTTTTTTTTTTTTTTTGAGACGGCTAACAAAGCAGTAATCCTGCGTCTATTCCCAAATCTATTTTAAAAGTTATTAAAATGGACTCTGCGATTTCTCTAAGGGCTGAAACTCAACATTGTGTTATCTAAAATTAGTGAGAAACATTCAGGCCTTTACATTTTCATATAAAGCTCAACCACTTTGCTGAAAATCGCCATAGCTATTTCCAAACATTTAAAGTACAGCACATAAACACAAGACTAAATTTCGTGTAAAGTATTTAGATTTATATTTAGTTTTTTGAGACGGCTAACAAAGCAGTAATCCTGCGTCTATTCCCAAATCTATTTTAAAAGTTATTAAAATGGACTCTGCGATTTCTCTAAGGGCTGAAACTCAACATTGTGTTATCTAAAATTAGTGAGAAACATTCAGGCCTTTACATTTTCATATAAAGCTCAACCACTTTGCTGAAAATCGCCATAGCTATTTCCAAACATTTAAAGTACAGCACATAAACACAAGACTAAATTTCGTGTAAAGTATTTAGATTTATATTTAAAATAATGAACAACAACACAACAACAACAACTACTACTACTACTACTACTACTACTACTACTACTACTACTACTACTACTACTACTATCTACTACTACTACTACTACTACTACTACTACTACTACTACTACTACTACTACTACTACTACTACTACTACTACTACTACTACTGCTTCAAAAACTTCTATAGTATTAATATGTTTGACAGTTTACTATATATTTTGACCCCATTTCGGGAAACTATTCATTCTCAAACGGGGCCGTTTAAACCGATTTCCTGCTCTAAACGATTTGTTCAGCCCGCTAGTACAAATTACTCTTTGCTTTCAGATGGTTGACTCCATGTCTAGGGATTTATCGCTACTGAACATAAATTTGAATGCCCTTTCTTTCGCGCTGTATAAATCATGGAATTTCTTACGCTTGTCCGCCCCACCCTTGATGTTATCTACTTTGATGAGAAAGCCGAGTTGTCTTGACGGCTCCTTATTGTGTGCTGCGTCCGAGCTGAACGCTCCGTTATTCACAAGGGAGCAGCCTATGAGATTGTGGGGAAAACTGGTATACATATGGGTTAATAACAGTAATAATTATATAATTATAAATATGTTTTCATATTGAAAACGGTTTTTTAGATAATGGCATTGTTAATATGAAATAGATTGTATAGTAAGCTAAAATAACAAGAGAATACTTTTACAAATGTCATACGTCTGTCCAGTTTGATTAATCTCTCTCTCTCTCTCTCTCTCTCTCTCTCTCTCTCTCTCTCTCTCTCTCTCTCTCTCTCTCTCTCTCTCTCTCTCTCTCTCTCTCTCTCTCTCTCTCTCTCTCTCTCTCTCTCTCTCTCTCTCTCTCTCTCCTCTCTCTCTCTCTGTCTGTCTCTCTCTATCTCTCTCTCCGCTTCATTGATCTATCTATCCATCTGTCTGTCTTACTGGTTCACACTTGATCTTTCTCTTCCATATTTTCTCTTTGTCTCTCTTTGCCTCTCTACTCTCTCTCTCTTTTTTCTCTCTCTCACTCTCCGTCTTTCTCTCTTCTCTATTTGTCTATCTTTCTCTAATATTGTGTTTCATCCGATTCAACTGTTTGTGTATCTTTTTGCCCATATTATTCTCCCAACAAACCTCCTATCTATACTTTTCTGAAAATCATTATATCGAGTTTTCCCTTTCCCTCAAACTGTTCACTATCTTTCTATTTCAAAGCTATCAAACATCCATTCTTTCTATGCGAAAATTTCTTTCCCTCTCTAACTCTTCCTTCCTTCCTTTCTTGTCTTTTCCCTTTATGTGTGTCTCTTTCTCTGTCTGTCTGTCTGACCCCTTTCTCTCACTCTTCCTTCCTACCTGCATTATATCTCCGTCTTCATCTCTGTCTCTGTTTGTCTTTCTGTCTCTCCTGCACCATTCTCTACCTTTTTCTTCCTTGCTTCGTTCCTTCCTTATCTCTCTTTTTCTCTCTATCTTTTTCTCTGTCGTTATTTCTCTACCACTCCTCTCTCTATCTCACTCTCTCTCGCTCTCTCTCTCTCATCCACCCCCATTATAACTATTTATGTGTTTGTCTCTATCTCTCTCTCTCTCTCTCTCTCTCTCTCTCTCTCTCTCTCTCTCTCTCTGTCTCCCTCTCTTCATATACAAATAATTATACATCCCTCTTTCTGAGTCAAAACACCCACCACATTCACACACATGACACAGCACCCACACCTAGCCACACATACTCAATATCTCTGGTGGGCTACCATTCACGTTGTAGCCGGACCGATCTATACAGACAAATTTATGGAGCGATACAAATTAGTGCTAACTCGGAGGCTTTTCACATTATGACTGTTATGTCCCTTGTAGTTGTACACTTAGTTTGCCATTCAGAGATTTTCAGGGAGATATTTGAAATAATTAATTCTCTGAGCAAAGAGAAGGCTTGCCAGGGTCTATGGCGAAAAGTATGTTTGTTGCTGAAGACGTTTTTCAACTATACGTTGTATCTTCCTAATGCTTGTTTTTAGTTTAGTTCGGTTAGGGTGTTTTTTGTTCTTGTTACTGTTGTTGCCGTTGTTGTTCTTGTTGTTGTTGTTGTTGTTGTTGTTGTTGTTGTTGTTGTTGTTGTTGTTGTTGTTGTTGTTTTCTCTCCCTTTTTCTCCACTGCAATCATTCACTCTTTATCCGCCTATATATCTGTCTGTCTGTCTGCCCGTCTGTCTGTCCGCCTGTCTGTCTGTTTATCTATCTAATATCTTTCTGTCTATCTATCTATCTATCTATCAATCTATCTATCTATCTATCTCTCTGTCTATCTATCGATCTATCTATCAACTATGTATCTCTCTGTATGTCTATCTAACTAGCTATCTATATGTGTAAGTATGTGTGTAAATCAATGGTTGTGTCGATTTATCTATATACCTACATGCCTCTGTTTCTATTCCTCTCCTTCTCCTAACGCCTCTTCCTTCTGCGCTCTCTCTTCTCTGTTTTTATTTTTAACTATTTAAAATACATGTATCTCTAATCTGCCTCTTTCCCTATTTCTCTCTCAATCTCTCCACCTCTCTCTTTCTTTCTCCTTTTCTGTACACATCTACTCTATATGTGTGTGTGTGTGTGTGTATCTATTTCTTTCTCACAGACACAATCACTCTCTATATGCCTAATGTTCTACATGTGTGACTGTTGGAATTTTCCGTTCTGTTTTTAAAAGCATTGCCGCAATTTTTTTTCAATTATCTACCAATATCTATTACTTTTCAATTATCTATTTATATCTTCCAATAACCTCACGATCCCTATCAACAATTCTATTTTTAGCCGTAGCATCCACTCCAATCTCATATCTCGCAAATACTTTTTAACAAAAGCAAGGGCCGCCCACCTCTCCATCTCTCCAAAGTATTTTTTTTAATTCTTCCGCCAACCGCCCAAAAAATGTCTTGCATGCGGGTCAAACGTCCGTGTTCTGCGTGTATATACAAATAAATTTTGCACTTTTTCTTCGTGATCAAACAAGCGAGACGAATGACGTCAAATGCATTCACCCACTTTTTCTAAGTAAACAAAGAACATAATATTTTGAAAAACTCTCGGCGACAAAATTTTCCCACTGAATTTTCTCCACAGTTGATTGCGCATGACAGTCTGGTAAAAGCGTTTGTCCTCCGCGCTTCCGGTTCCCTGTGCGCATGGCAACCTGGCGTTGACAGTGGTTGTCGACATCATTTCGCAACAATTTTCGATAGAACTTTTTTTTAAATTGCGATTACGATTATGGATGCTTTCTTTTTTCCGTAGTAGAAACAAACTGGTCATAAATTTTGTTTTAAATACCATTATTCCTTTGTATTAATTTATATATAATATTGACGGTTGCATACTCATAACAAGGCCGTTAAATATTTTGTGTGACATGATAATATTCAAAAAATTATCTTTTCTCTCCTTTGTTTTGGCAACACTTTGAGATATATGTAAGAGAATGTTGAGTTAATTTTAATTCTTTGCATAATTGATCATAATTATTAAGCTTTTTTAATCGACACAAAACTTTAAAAATTACAAGTTTTTACAAAAATGAATTTCAGAAAACGTTTCCGCCGATTGCATGCAAGAAACAGCGTTGTGCTTTTACTCTGAATAAGGTTGCTATAGATTTTTTTCAAGAACGCTTTGATTAGGTCAACTTTCTTAATTGTTTAACGATGTTGTTGTTGTTGTTGGTGTTGTTGTTTTTGTTGTTGATGTTGTTGTTGTTGTTGTTGTTGTTGTTGTTGTTGTTGTTGTTGTTGTTGTTGTTGTTGTTGTTGTTGTTGTTGTTGTTGGGTTTTAGTACTTTTCAGGTGCAATTGGGGGACATATTATGGAAGGAAATTGTTTCTGTATTTCTTACAAAATGAATTTCATGGTTCAATAAATGCTAAAATCAAACGTCTCTTTAGTTCTCCTGAGTGATCTTATAATGCTTAAGTCATAGACAAAACAATATAATAGGTGAACAAATTCATTGAACGCTCGGGAAAAGAAAAGAAGAAACAGCGTCATTTTAGACACACGAAATTCAGTCCCGTTGGCCCACTTCAATTCAGAAAAACAAAACGATTCATTTGTTATGTGGAAACGCTTCCCAATGAATAACATTTGGCTGTACATTACTATTATTTTGTTTGTAGCTCAGAAAGACACTAAAAATTAATAAAGTTGGGTAATTGTTTGTTTTTTATTAAACCGAACTGCTCAATAACGTATCTGGATTTAATTCAAATTAGTCTTTGTTTTTTTTCCAATTCTTCAGTGTTCCATTCATGAGAATTCAATCACGTGGACTGAAGCTTCAACGAAGTCAAATGTTTAAAATAATTATGACGCACCTCAACTCTCCCATTTATTAACCCAGTGATCTATCAACAATAAACAGTTGTCTTAAGAAATGATATTACATACGTTGAGAGAGAGAGAGAGAGAGAGAGAGAGAGAGAGAGAGAGAGGGGGGGGGAAGGGGGAGAGAGAGAGAGAGAGAGAGAGAGAGAGAGAAGAGAGAGAGAGAGAGAGAGAGAGAGAGAGAGGGGGGGGAAGGAGACAGAGACAGACAGACAGACAGACAGACAGACAGACAGACAGACAGACAGACAGACAGACAGACAGACAGACAGACAGACAGACAGACAGACAGACAGACAGACAGACAGACAGACAGACAGACAGACAGACAGACAGACAGACAGTATAGACAGTATAGACACATAGACAGATAAGCGAAGAGGGAAAGACAAATGGGGAAACAGAACAGAAAATAAAATATGTCAACAACCAACTAACAAATTTGCCCCTGACTTTCCCCATCACGTTTATATTTTCCACCCTTCTTGTGTGAACAACAACAATCTGATCCTATGAGATTTTTATGATAATTTTTTAATAATCTGTAACATCACATGTATTATTAGCAGCTGATTATATTTTCAGTGATATATTCGATTACTGCCACTCCTACACAGAGAAGAAGAATTATGTAGTCGAACTAATAAATTCCGCTTACCCGCGATTTCAGTGCAGGTTATGAGAGGGTCAAAAAACTCTAATTATATCCGCTCTTCTTTCTCTTCCTCTCTCTCTTTCTCCGATGATCTTTCTCTCCGACTCTCGCCTTCCCTCTCTATATTGCTCCGTCTCTCTGTATCTTCCTCCCTCCTATCCTCTCCCCATTCCTGCCCTCTCTCTCCATCCCTCTACTATCTATCTCTCCGTCTCTATCTCCCTCTATGTATCTCTGTCTCTGTCTGTCGGTCTCTCTCTCTCTCTCTCTCTCTCTCTCTCTCTCTGTCTCTCTCTCTCTCTCTCTATCTATCTATCTATCTCTCCCCTTTTCTCTATCTCCCCCCTTCCCCTTTCTCTACCCTGCTCCTTTACCCGACATCCCCTCTCACTTGCGCTTTTCCCATGTCGTATCCGACCGTTTGGCCTCCCCACCCCCCCCCCACCCGAGCTCAACCCACACCTATCTACCCCCCTCCCCCTGTTCGTCGAGTCCTCCACCCTTCCACCTCAACACCTCTCCACCTCTCCACCTGTCTACAAAAGTCTCTCGACCCTATCAACGGCAAGGTTTGTATACAGCTCCCAGGGCCAACCAAATAATAATAATCTTATGACGTAGGCAAGTCGCACACACAGAGCGCAATCCCAGAAAATAGCGACCTACAACTACATAAGAAAGAAACCCACCTACCCTTCCCTCTAACCTCACCCAACCTCTAGCCCCCCCCCCAACCCTACCTCACCCTACCACATTCCCTTTCAATGATTCCCAAACGGCCTAGAGCGCGCAATCCCAGAAAATAGCGACGCACAGACGAAAGAGACCCACCCACCCTTCCCCATCTCCACCACTCTCCACCTCCACCATCCCCTACCCACCCCACCACCTTCCCTTTCAATGAATACTGATTAGCATACATTCCCATACAGTCCCAAACATGTATTCTCAAACTGCCTGATTCCGCCCGCCTCATTGTTATGCAAATCAGATTAAATTTAGACCAGTATAAATGCCAGACGCCCGTCTATTGAGACCGCAAGATGGTGGTGGCACCGAGAAGCGCCGGTCTTCGCACGGGTCGATCAAAACTGGACGTCAGGGCGCTCAGGTCCCTCAGACCTCCAGAGAATCACAGACTAAGCTTAACATCTCGCTCGCTCCTGGAGTCGATATCACGGACCTGTAGTAGTGGAAGTCACGGATTAACCTCATCACGTAATACAGTGCCAGATCAGCGGGCCTGATCCGGGAATAATACTACCAGTACCAGAGATACCTACAGAGAGAGATTAACGGGATTAACAGCAGCAAACTATCGGCATTATTGTTAGTACAGTGGTTAATTTTTTTTAAATCCTTTAAACATTAATTTTTTTTAACATTTCTGATAAGTTTTGAATATAATCATTTTTATAAGATTTCCCCTACCTTGCTTGGTTAAAGGTATTAATTTACCTTTACATCATTTTTTGTTAATATGCAGTGATCAACTATTTCTTTTTTTTAATAATTCGTTAAGTTTTAAAAAGAACTTTTTAACCGTATTATAAGGTCATAATTTTGTTTGTTTTGGGTTTTTTTTTATTTGTGTGATAGTCAGCGCCCTATCCCCATTCTTGTCGGGGTTTATAAATATTTCTTGTTTTATAAATATTTGGCTTTGTTTAGAATTGACTATGTACGATAACTTGAGTTTTCAAAATTTTTAATATTAGTTCGAGGAACAATTCGTCGCTTCTGCTTTTCAGAATATGTTAGGTTTTTTTTTTCCAAATTTATTCACCAGTGGCCTTATATTTGTACTTTGTCAACTCATAATTTTTAGCTTAAAATTATTTTTCGTCTAAAAATTTGTAGAGCATGAATAAATTTTTAAAGGGCATAAAATCCTACATTATGTCTAAAATGTTTATATTGGTGCAGGTGTTAAATAAATTATCATTATTGTATTTGTCGATTAATTTCTTTGCGCTCCCCCTTGCTCGTCGTCCTGAAATTATAATTTTTCCGGGTAGATATTAGGACCAATAAAACATTGTATTTCTTTTAAACAAAATACAGTAATTTCTTTTACCCCAATGTTAATTCCCCCGCAGTGCAATAATTATAATTATATCAAATACCTCTGGCACGCTAAGTAATTAACATAGCTCTGTAGACTAAGTGACTAACTGCCGCGAAAACAATGTCGGAAGGTTCCGATCTGCCGAGCGCAGGCGTTCCTGTGTTGGTAATGTATTAAGTCACTATGCAGTATTTTTATTTTTATTTTATGTAAGAAAGTTTTTAAATTTTGTTTCAGAAAACTTTAAGAAAATCCTACGAATGCACCGGTGCAAATTTTTACCATGCTTATTTTTTCTTCTTATTAGGACATTAGCACGTGAAAGTACAATTAAAACGTTATTATCTCTTTTTCTCTATCCCTTTTCTACTTTTATTTCTTTCTCTGTCTCTATATATCTCTGTCCCACACACTCATATACATCATAGATTTTTCTGTCAACTCATAATACAAAATTTTTTTTCTTTTCTTTTGCGTGTATTTCTCTCTCTCTCTCTCTCTCTCTCTCTCTCTCTCTCTCTCTCTCTCTCTCTCTCTCTCTCTCTCTCTCTCTCTCTCTCGCTCTCTCTCTCCCTCTCTCTCTCCATCTATCTATCTATCTATCTATCTATCTATATATCTATCTATCTATCTATCTATCTATCTATCTATATATCTACCCTCTCTCTACCTCTCTTGGTCTTTACATATCACATATATATTTTAATACATATCGCTGGGACAAAAGTACCGTACACCCAGAGTAGTAAAACACTAAAACCCTGACCTGGCATTAAGTAATCACCCAGGGAGAAAGTGTAACACCCAGATCAAAGAACCCCTTTCACCTCCACCATGTACGACTGTTCTACGCTTCAGAAGATTAGGGATGGGATAGAAGAAAAAAAAACATTTACTCCCCTTCCCTTAAAAACGACCTTTTCACACGGCCTCCAATATACGATATGCGCAATAAGCGCTTAAAACATAATCTAGACTGTTTCACTTTAAAAATGTCTAAACTTTCTGTTCTTAATCTGTCGAATATGAATCAACTAACCCCAAAAATCTTTTTTTTTTTATCGCAAAAAATTGTACATGTCGGTTTTGCGTGGGAGAAACATGAATGGAAACGTCGGAATAATCAATAAATTCCTTTTTTTTTTTCAATTAAAGAAAAAACATGCAGTGCCTACATTTATAGGAATAATAGAACTGTCAGATTCACAATATATTGTAAGTTTAATATCTACTTTTGAACTATTTTATGTAATGTATAATTTAAATTCCAATCGAAGCCTAAGTGATCAATATATATCTAGCATTGAATAAGCTATTAAAATCAAAGCTGTTTTTTTTTAAGTATTCCCCTTCATGAAAATCGTGCAGAAAAAAAGGTTTGGCGAGTCAGAGAAACAGAAAAAGAGAGAAGAAGAAACAACATCACAAAACCTATTGCCGAAATGGTTTTTGTCAAATAATATGAAGGGAAAATAATAAATATATTTTAAGATTATTTTTTTATAAAGTGCTTTTTTTTACTAATAATAAAAATATTTTTTTCTCCTTGTTTTGTCTCCAGATTACAAGAACAAGCAGCAACAAGCAAAACCCTCGCAAACAAGTAGCAGAACAAAGGGACTAACGAAGCTTGTATCTGAAATTAATTGGAGACCAACCAGCGCCTAATTAATCTAAATTGTTTGATCTTGACAAAGGATTTACTACAGATACAGAACTCAAGATTTATCAGTTTTTGGACCCTTTGTTTTCAAATGATCAAGTCCGTGTGTTCCTGAATACCAAACAGAGCTGTGTATCCGACGTGGAGTATTCTATAGTACGTGCATCTGATTATTGAAAAACAAGACTTTACAGTCGATTTTTGGCTGGCACCACTTTTGGAAAACTATTAGTTATAACCAGTGTCCCCTTGGCTGTGCCTGGCTGGACATTGCTGGACATTTACTGGACACTACTACGTCACAGAATGCATTCCAAACAGATCATCAACGGCTGCTGGACAGCTTTTCTAGTCATCCTCACTGTTTTATCAGGTTAGTTCTAGGCTGCTTCTGCCCTCTGTCTCTCTCTCTCTCTCTCTCTCTCTCTCTCTCTCTCTCTCTCTCTCTCTCTCTCTCTCTCTCTCTCTCTCTCTCTCTCTCTCTCTCTCTCGCTATCTCTCTCTCTCTCTCTCTCTCTATCTATCTATCTATCTATCTATCTATCTATCTATCTATCTATCTATCTATCTATCTATCTATCTATACATTCCAACAAGGAAAGCCTTCCTCTTCTCATGTATTCTTACTACGAGTCGTAAGCTACCGCCATGTTGTACTTACGGCCCAAGGGTTGTAATTACTTCGCGTCCGATTTCGTTAAACACCAGTTATCACCCTTGGAGCGTTTGGTAGTCATGGTAGAAATGTATTGGATCGGAAAAAAAAGAATTCCCGAAGACTTGTCCTGATCTAAGAGGTAATAGTGAGCTCTATCAGCTTCACAAATCAGCTGACTTTAATGTAGACTCCAGTTTGAAAAAGGGAACAAAATGGTTTAAGAGATAGAGGTTTAAGATATGCAGGGTAAACTATTTTATAGAGAGGAAGAGGGATGAGAGAGACAAAGAGAGAGCGAGTGGGGTGGGAAATGGAGAGAGGGTCGTTGAGATAGAAAAATAGAGAGGAGGTGATCAAGAGAGAGAGAGAGAGAAAGAGAGAGAGAACGAGAGAGGCGGTAGATGGGAGAGAGAGGAAAAGAAAATCGGAAAGAAAGAAAAATAGAGAAACGACAAAGCTATAGAGAACAGGAGAAAAAAAAAGGGAGAAATCACCAGTAACAGGAACATTCCTAATCCTTTAAGCAAGTCGTCTATTGACTCGATCCCCGATCCCCCCCCCCCCTTCCCCCCTCCCCCACCCTATTCAACAATGGATTATTTTAACCCAGTGAAATTCCATCGAACTTAACAGTTAACGCATACACCTGAGCGTTTGAACATTTTGTTGCCTCAGATTGACTCTGATCTACTTCCTACTTATTTTCAATGGAGTTAGATCAATGAAGCGCTGCGCCGACGGTTTGCCGACTTGTTCCCGGCTTATCTGGACCTGTCACCGTCGGGATCTCGAGTCCGCCGAGACCTGGGCAGCGGAGGGCCTGAGATAGAGGCTGTTTGGTTTATGTTGGGCGTTCATGTTCTCTGATGATTAGCCTTAGATAGAGATCCGCTTGGCCTTTTGGCGGTTGGGCGTTCGGGCGTTCGCGACAAGGGGTTAGGAGGGTAGGAGGCGTTTTAAGAGAGGGGGGTAGAATGAAATTATATGGATAGACCCAGGATGGGAAAGAGAAAGGAAGACAGAGAGAAATAAATAGAGAGAAAAGAGCAGGAGAAGACTGAAAAACACGCCGTATAGGACCCCCCATGACATTAAGCCCAGAGAGCTCCACTATATAGTGTGAAAGATAGAGAGAGAGAGAGAGAGAGAGAGAGAGAGAGAAAGAGAGAGAGAGAATGTGAGAAAGCAGGAGAGAGAGTTAGAGGTGGCCAGAGAGAAGACAGCAGACAAAGAGAGAGAGAGAGAGAGATAGATTCCGCTCTCCCAAGAAACTGACACCCCCCTACCCCCAACGCCCCAAGGAGATACTTCGACCCCTTCGACTCTTTCCCAATTTCCCGCCTTTTTTCCGTTTCATTTTTTTCCAATTTTCAATAGCAGATTTTCTTTGTTGTTCTTTTTGTTGTTGTTTTTGTTTTTTATTAGCTTCCAACTCAGTGTCTTGACAGTCTTGCCTTTAGAGTTTTCCTCACTCCTTGATTTATGGTCGTGTCTAGCTAAGGCATTAGCCATAGGTGTCAAGAGGAAGGTTCTCAGGCGAGAGGGGAATAATTTATGATGAAAAAATAGTGCATGTAGCAATCTTATCGTGGTATGGATTCTGGAGGAAAAATAATTATAGTTTATACTTACAGCAATCAGAAAGGCTGTTTATATTTGTTCTATGTATTCCCTCTTTCCGCCTCTCCTGGAATTACCTTTCTCACTCTATCTCTCTCTCTCTCTCTCTCTCTCTCTCTATCTATCTATCTATCTATCTATCTATCTATCTATCTATCTATCTATCTATTTTTTTTCTTTCTCTATCTCTTTCCCCCTCTCCTTCTACCTCCCGCCCTCTCCCCTTTTCTATTCTATTTATAAATCCCTCTCACCGCTCTGTTTCTTTATTTCCTATTTTCCCTCTCTCCTCTCTCTATCTCTCTCCCTCTCTCTCTCTCTCTCCCTCTCTCTCTCTGTCTGTCTCTCCCTCTATCACTCCCTTCCTCCCTCCCACCCTCTAAATCCACCTGTATGTCCTCTGCAGTGTGTGCCAATGCCTATGAGGTGTACAACGAAGACGACACGACATCTGACCGAGTCACAGCGGAGGAGATTTTCTTACCCGTCAGAAGAGAAAGAACAGTCCTACCAAGTGGTCGTAGTGGTAAGCATGCTAGGGCCGCAAGTACAACCTTGTGGTAGGCTTACGACTCGTCGTGAGATATGGAAATAAGAAGGCTTACGACTCGTCGTAAGATATGGAAATAAGAAGGCTTACGACTCGTCGTAAGATATGGGAATAAGAAGACTTACCACTCGTCGTAAGATATGGAAATAAGAAGGCTTACGACTCGCCGTAAAATTATAGAAATAAGAAGGCTTACGACTCGTTGTAAAATATGGAAATAAGAAAGGCTTACAAGTGGTCGTAGTGGTAAGCATGCTAGGGCCGCAAGTACAACCTTGTGGTAGGCTTACGACTCGTCGTGAGATATGGACATAAGAAGGCTTACGACGAGTTGTAAGCTACCGCGACGTTGTACAGATATTAAAAAATATAACATTAAAAAGTAAAAAAAAAAAATAATTAAGATGAGATCTTTACACACAAAAGTTAACATGGGTGGGTGAAGAGCAGCCTCAACGTTATGGTTAGAAATTAATATGTTATAATATTAATAAAACTCAAAATTAAAATTGTTGGGAAGATGCTAAATATTTCATTATTGAACGGAATATCAGATAAAATGAACCAATAAAAAAACACCAAAGAACCTATAGAAATATTACTTTGGGTAATATATTTTTTTTGTCGTAACGTCCATCTACCTAAATTTCTTCTTTTTATAGCGTCGTCAAGTAATGAACTTAGGAGACGAAGCCATCACGAGAATATCAGCGAAAACAAGAAAGCCACAAGTCGGATGGAAACACCCACGTTAAAGGGCACCGTTTTAGATCCAGATTCCGTCATACATGAAGAACAATCTCCCAAAACTCCAGAAAGTTCCAAAATTCCCGAAAATATTCCAGAAGTGCACACAAGGCACCAACCGGCACCGTCAATACAGAAAGACAAAGTCATGCCAGAGAATGTGGTTCGTGGCTTATTGTTTGAAGAGGAGGAAGAGGAGGAAGGTGAGGAAAGCATTGAAGCAGCAAAAAGTTTAAACAAAGCTATGAGTGAACATATAACACAACCCAAAGAAATCCAGACACAAAAGAAAGTTGTTAGGTTACGTAAAATTCAGAACCCTGATCTAATCCTAGAACAACAACAACGGCAACGGCAACAAAAACAACAACAACCTAAACAAGAGCAAAAAGACGATGATGAAACCGTCCACCATGTCCGAGAGCTTCTGAAGTTTGAGCCTTCCGCCATCTTGGAAGAGTCCGACTCGATGGAGGCCGATGACCTCCTGGTCGGGGAGGGCGATCAGTGGCTAGGGCCTGTCCAGCCAGACTGTCCCCCGGGCTCCAACCTCTGGGACTGCCTGCTGACCGCAGAGGACCTGGTGGCCGTCAGGAAGGACCAGAACTTGTCCGGAGCGTCCAGTGAGTGCAGTGGTCAGTTTAGATTTGGGTTAAATTAATGTACTTACATTTTCCGCCGTGCTGTGTATGATATTTATTACGTGGTAGTATTTGGGGAGAAAAGGGGTTAGAAGAGTTGGACACGTTAAGGGAAAGGCTGAAAAGGTGGATTGGATCAAAGCATGTATGTATGTGTATATATGCATCGGGTAGGAGGGGAAGAGAGAGAGAGGGAGGCGGAGAGAGGGGGGAGATAAGGGGAGGTAATGTGTAAGATATAGAAGGAGACAGGAGAATACATATATAGATAAATAGAATGGGAGAAAAAGAGAGAGAGAGAGAGATAGAGAGAGAGGGGAAAGAGAGAAAATAGGAGATAAAGAAACAGAGCAGTGAGAGTGGTTGATAAAGAGGGTGAACAAGCAAGAGGGAGTTATTTATTGAAAGAGAGGTCTCAATTTTATGTCTCAATAAATATGTTTTATCTTGATAACCTGACACTACGTAGATCGCTTTAGATATAAAGTTGACGAGTGAAGTTATCAATGTAGGTCTATTCTTTTTTACATGACCATAATTATAATTATTTAATATTGATAACACTTATAAAATTGATAACTTTTATAACATTGATAACTCTGCACTTTCAGGCCACCATCGAACTAAACGCCAAAGTAACAACGAAAATAACGGAAATGCAAATGATGAAGATATCGCTGCATCTGGTGAAGGAGGTAAATACATTAAAATTGTGATTTTTTAGTTGTATTTATTGCACACATAAAATGTTTACCGTAAAATCGATTGATGTTCATGCTTAAGTTTTTTGACGTACTATTATTAACAACAAATTCATATCATTATTACAAATGCAGGAAAAAAGTTCACGAGAGGCTTATCAAGTCGATGATAATTTAGATTTACTTTACGATCCGTGGGACAGTCGCGGATCTGCTTGTTGAACGTTTCTTATAGCTTATATAGTGCTGATGTTGGACGTTAAACCAACTCAACAGCAACAACAACAACAACAACAGCAACAACAGCAACAACAACAACTCACTTCTTTAGTACAGCGTCACGGAAGATTACAACTCATCGTAAACCTTCTTGCTTGCATATCTTAAAACAAGACTTAAGCTTACCACGATGTTGTACTTACGAGCCTATTGGTCATTTCACGCGGAGAAAGCCTATCTTATTTAAACGAAATATTAGACGTTTTCATTAAGTTATGTCATTATCAAAATAATAAAACTAGTATGGCTATTGAATTTAATATTTTTCTCTTTCAGAACTTCTATATCGAACGACGGATGAAAAGAGCGTGGATCTTACTTTGAAAAACACCATTGTTCTTGGAAACAATGGGCGGGGCCTGAACCTGGGCAGTTTGAGGAAGGAGCTACTCGAGAAGGTGAGCACTCAGTGCACGAGTTTGGGACTCACAGTGTACACATCAGAGAGCAGGAGAGAGAGATATATAGAGAGAGTAAGACCGAGAGAGACAGAGGTTAGTTTTAAAACGAACGGTTGCAAAAAGAGTCTTTGGGAAAAAAATAGCGAAAGACAGAAAAGAGAGAGAGAGAGAGAGAGAGAGAGAGAGAGAGAGAGACAAAGAAGAGAGAGAGAGCAGGAGAGAGAGATATATAGAGAGAGTAAGACCGAGAGAGACAGAGGTTAGTTTTAAAACGAACGGTTGCAAAAAGAGTCTTTGGGAAAAAAATAGCGAAAGACAGAAAAGAGAGAGAGAGAGAGAGAGAGAGAGAGAGAGAGAGAAAGACAAAGAGAAAGAAATATAGACATAGTATTCGATAAACCCAGCGTATATATTTCTTGTTATTATGGTTAACATAGATAAGAGATGTTATCTAAAACGAATAGAAAAAAATTATAGGTTTCTAATATATACAATACAGAGAAAGAAAAGCGTAAAACAAGAACTGTACATATAAAAGAAATTCTAAGTCCTAGATATAAAACAGAAACAATGTGAACATTGAAATTCACCTAACTAAAAGAGTTCAATAAACGTCGACAACAAAACAAAGCAAAACTAACTATGATATCGACAATCAGAAATTTGAATACATGTATAATCATCCATATATCCGCATTTTGCCGAATCAGCTCTACCTCTCTAAACGTCAACTAACAAATTGTCTTTTTTTTTTCTTTTCTTTCTCCGTTGTGTTTGTCCTTCGTTCGCTATTTCTCCATGACGACGTGGCTGTTCCATCAGCTGGAGCAACTGTACGGCGATGTACCCGGATTTCGCGGTCTCACTGTGGACAACGTTACACAGAATCCGTAAGTACTAGACCTAGATCTACCTTCACATGGCATTGCTCCGTGTTGCTTAAGTTGATTATTATTATTATTATTATTATTATTATTATTATTATTATTATTATTATTATTATTATTATTATATCATCATCATAATTCATCATCATCATCATCATCATCATCATCATCATCATCATCATCATCATCATCATTATCATCATCATCATCATTATCATCATCATCATCATTTTTCTTTTTCAATCCTTATAATGCAGTAATTATAGGCCGCAAGCTCATAATTACCTCCGCAATAATAAAAACCCGGTCTTCTCATACCACAGGGACGGTACCTTATCCGCGGACGTGTCTCTTAAATTCGACTCTACCCCGGCCGAGTATTCCATGTTGACCAACAATGAGTACCTTGACCAGCTGACCGCCGAACTAGAGAAGGTGGGCCAGGCTCTGTCCGATCTGACCTTCGATGAAAGACCTGTCGTCAGTCAGACGAACGCTACGGATATCGGGAAACAAGGTAGGCTTTTTTTTCTTTTATCCTTCTTTCTCTCTTTCTTTCTTTCTTTCTTTCTTTCTTTCTTTCTTTCTTTCTTTCTTTCTTGATATTTGACTCATGGTGTTGTAGTGTTGTTGTTGTGTGTTTTTATCGGTTTTTTTTTTTTTTGTTCTTCTTTTGGTTTGTTTTGTTTTGGGTTGTTTTTATCTCAAGCTTTCTCATTTTTTTCTGACTGCCGCTCTCTCTCTCTCTCTCTCTCTCTCTCTCTCTCTCTCTCGTAACCTCCATTTATAATAACTATAATTCCCAGCAGCATCCTAAATAATTATTTCAGTTTTCTTACAACTTTATTTCTGAGAGACTATGCCCATCTTTTCAGTAGAATCCTCATTTATTATGTATTAACCACAAACTCCCCCCTCCTCCCTCACACTTGCCTCTCTCCCTCCCTCCCTCTCTGTCTCTCTCTCTCTCTCTCTCTCTCTCTCTCT
>RQTK01000210.1:401359-413556 GCA_003991915.1 Elysia chlorotica | reverse complement strand
CCCGCCTCCCTCACGCCTCCCTCCTCCAGCTGCCAGCACCCTGGACGACCCCTGCTCCACTGCCCAGTGCGCGGCGGGCTACTCACAGTGCCAGGTGAGCGGCAACAGGGCGGTGCGCTGTGAGCACAAGTGCATCGCCTTCGAGAGCAGCCAGAGCTGTGAGCACGGCTCCACCTGCGAGCTGGACCAGGACTCGGAGCCATTCTGCGCGTGAGTGGCACACACTTTGTGTTTTTATTGTAGATTCAGGTTTTGTGGTTGCTATTTATGTTTCTGTTTACCTTTATCTTTTTTGGTTGTTGCTGTTTTTTTTTTTTTTTTTTTTCCGGGGGGCAGCTTTGTTTTTTGTTTTTTTTTTCCTTTTTTTTTTATTAAAATTCATATAAGATTTTGAGAGTGGCACACTTTGTGTTTTTTTGGTTGCTGTTGTTGTTATTGTTGTTGTTGTTGTTGTTGTTGTTGTTGTTGTTGTTGTTGTTGTTGTTGTTGTTGTTGTTGTTGTTGTTGCTGTTGTTGTTTTTGTTGTTGTTGTTGTTGTTCTTCTTCTTCTTCTTCTTCTTCTTCTTGTTTCGAGTGTGGTGCAGCTTTGGGGTTTTTTTTAATTCTTATTTTTTGTGTTAAAATCAATATAAGATTTTGAGAGGGGGGAATTGACTAAGGACATATGAATTGCATGCCGTGGCTTAAAAACCTACAATACTGCTCTTATCATTATGATCATTATTTTTATTAATAATGTTGTTGATGTTTTTGTTGTTTTATTATCTTTTTTTAATTATATATTTTTATGTTTATTCTTATTATTTTCATATTAGTTTTATGAACACCATCATTATCGTTAACATCACTTTCTCTCCCGTACCTTACAGCTGCACCAAGAGATGGACCGGCTCTCGCTGCCAACTGCCAGTGCGAGACGATGAGCTCGATAAAGGGGAAATAACTGGGGTAGCCGCCGGTGCGGCGATACTGGCCGCCGGAGTTATCGGAACTGCAGTCTGGTGTTTGCTCTGTCGCCGCAGAACAAAGTGAGTACATTCGTGAAACTGGATGCATAGGTTAGATCTAGGCCTGTAAGTACAACTCGCGCCGATGTACTTACGGTTGGTTGGTTGAATTGGTTTAATGTCCAACAGCAGCACTATATAGGCTGTATTGTGGACGGCCCCAAGACAGACGTCTGACAATTTTATGTGCTGCCTCATACGAGACAGGGCGGGGATACCATGACTCCTGTCTCAGCCGGTCACATTATACTGACACCGACCCAACCCGTAGGGAACGCAAAACGATGTACTTACAATCTTTAGGCCAAGCGCCGTATCCCACAGGGAAACCTATCAAAAATAATACACAGACAAAGATTTAGCGCCGTAACTTCTGTTAGTAAAACCTGGTAGTAGCTCACTACTCGCCATATGCCTTCTTGTGTTAAACTGTATGTTTAAACATCTTTTGTCTACTATACATGTACCCATTTGTTCAAATACATTTGTAATACCATCTAACTTTGATCGGCGTATACCTTAAGCCTACGATTTGATAAATAGCCTTATAGGGTTAAAACAAAACAAAAAAAGAACAGGACTGCGCTTTAATAACTAGGACTATGATGCTGTAAAGCATAGGTTAACCAATAACAATACCTTAAATACAACCTTTCTCTCCCACAGGGATCCGATCTTTACTCACTACATGGACGAGGAGGGAAGCGAACGCTTTTCGAATCCTTCCAGCAAACTTAGCAACTTTGTAAGTCTACAATATTTGTATCAATCGTTCTGTTCTATGGTAGCCCTCTATTGGTCTGTCTATCTATCTATCTATCTACCTATCTATCTATCTATCTATCTATCTATCTATCTATCTATCTATCTATCTATCTATCTATCTATCTATCTATCTATCTATCTGTCTATCTAATACCAGACTTAGAAATCGCATGTTTTCCGCTGGTGGAAAAAAAAAACAATATTCTTAAGCGAAGTGAAGACTAGTATGATTATAATATAAATATTATTTAAGTCATATTTCCCCATAAACAACAATCGAGGAAGGATTGGATTGTGGTATGTTATATTATGAAATTAACAAGGCCAAGTTTGTTGTCTCACTTGTGTTAAGCAAATGTCCGTGGGCATCGTCTTCTCTATTAACTGAACGAACTGTCATCCCAAATTGTAAAGACCTGTGCAACTCTAGCATTTTCGCCAAGCCAGATGCACTAAATAAAAAAGGCTCGAAATAGAGAGAGCGATTTTATATGTTAGCCCTTCTTGTATAGAAGTCGATGTTCATGGACCAATTTCTTAGGGCCATCAATGTCTATAGCGTTCATCAAACTGAACGCACTAGCGGGTTATTTAGTGTAAACACATTTCAACTGTTATATTTTGTGATTTGAAAATACTGTAAATATTAGAATTATACTACATGATGTTATTGCATAATCTTTGTGCCTGCTGGAACAGTGCCATAATATTGTTAATGAACTGTTGCATTGATTTGTTGATGCAGTACATACTAATTGTTTTCTTGTTTAATGACGTGATATTGATATCATTTTTAGAAGGCAACGAGGTGATACGTGTGACTGAGGCATAAAGAGAGAGAGAGAGAGAGAGAGAGAAAGAGAGAGAGAGAGATAGAGAGATAAAGAGATAGAGAGAGAGGGGTACGGAAAAGCAAAATGGAAAAGATTGAAGAGTAGAAGAGGGGGCGGAATGACTGATGTCTAAGAGAAATATAGAACGAACATGTGTGAACAGGGGGTAAGGCAAATGCAAATAGAAACATTTACAAAGAGAGAGACAGGCTTTGGAGAGAAATAAGCACAGAGAGAATTGGGGGGTGGGGGGGGGGAGATAATGAGTGAATGGATGGCGAGACACAGAGACAAAGAGAGACATAAAGTGAGTGAGGGGAGAGAGAGAGTGTTAGAGAGAGTGTGTGTGTGAGAGAGAGAGAGAGAAAGAGAAAGGGGATGAGAAGAACGAGAGAGGCATATAACATCATAAACATTACATGAACTCAGAACTGTGAGAGAATCGTGCCAGAGTGTGAGAAATGCATTGTGTGTGTGTGTGTGTGGGTGGGTGTGTGTGTGTATGTGTGTGTGTGTGGGGGTGTGGGGGTGTGGGGGTGTGTGTGTGTGTGTGTGTGTGGGTGTGGGTGTGGGTGTGTAGTGAAGGTCTACCGGTGTCTGTCTTTACGCCACTGCCTGCCAAATGTGTCAAACATAACTTAATAACTTATTGCCTTGCCTGACCAGTGAACAAAAATCTTTTTTATTGTCGATCTTTGTTGTTATCCTAATATTCATCTTTTTAAACAGGGGCTGGACCCCATGTAATATTGTGATATCGTTTTAATATTAATTTGATGTCATGTTAGATCAATAGATTATAATTATTATATCTGTTTGGATGTTTGACATTCCATGGTACATATTGGTGAACATTTTGTTGATAATTTTTTGTAAGTTATTGAAAAATTGAAAGATGAATATTGTTCATGTTTTATAGCAATAATACTATTTTTATTGTAGTTTTCAGTGACATTATAACTTTTAAACTATTTCTCCCCTTGTTCTCAGGTATATTTTTTCTATTCTTACCCACTTGCCAAAGACTTGTAGACTTTAAAAATCCACCTGCCAACATCTGACTTACTGAAAAAATGATCTATTTCATTTCATTCATTTCAATCTGAAGAGTAAACTGTAATTTTAATTCCTTTCTTTAGATACTTATCAAAAAGTCAATTATATTTTTAAGCTGATTATAAATAATCTTTGTAGTTGTGAAACTATATTTAATAATGGTACCCCGCCAGATGTTATAATGATATTCCTCAAATTGTATCGTAAGAAATAGACTAAACTCTCGTACGATATTTCTTTAGCATCCCATTCTATAGCAATGAATAAGTTGCGAGCACATGATTATAAGTACCTCCTCCTGTTGGCCATATGATTTAGTTGGCCTCTAGTTCTCGTTTTATTTTTAACTCTAGTTCATTTCACTTTATACCAAATCTTTCGATGAGCGTGTTTGATAGCGCGCATTGGGTTGATATGTTTTTTATTGTTATCATTGTAATAACTATTGTTTCGCACATTGGCTAGTGCAACCGATGAAAATAAACAATCATGAAAAAAAAAAACGTTCCAGTGCAGTTTGTTTTGTTGTTTATGTTTTGTTTTATTTGGTTTGAGTTTTACCTTAATTGAATTTTTTTTAAAGAAGTAGTCAAAAGTTTTTGTGCAGATAGATTCGTTGCAAAGTCGTGAGAAGACTTTTTGTATATAGTTCCTTGCCTAAAAAAAAATTATTTATTGCTAAAAATGTCAGTGAACATTTTCAATAAACGACCGTTTGTACTGGGCTGCGATCTAATACCTAACTTAAATACGTACACGTGTAAGTTAATTTAACAAACGCGTATAAATTTACAGTAAAACTGCTTATGTCAAGATTTACATCTTAAGCTTTGATTCGGTGATTTAAAAAAAAAAAAGGTGTCATATATCCTCTCAACAATTTGCAGTGTGAAATCCTAGAGAGTTTCAGTCACACCAAATGAGATCGCCATTCATATGGACAGAATGTTATGTTCTAGGCAGCTTACAAAAAATTGCCACCAATATGGGCAGAATGTTATATTCCAAGCATTCGACACCAAATAACATCATCGTTAATACAGCCATGATATTAAGTTCCTGGGCAGGACGCCAATGCACTCACTTAACAATAAAATAACACCATTCTTGCATTTCGTTCGCGCTTCCATGGTCTACATAAGTTTCACTCGTTCAAACCATCAACATGTCCTTCTTCTCCTGGAAGCTTTTGGCAAATACAATAGTAACGACAATAATTTTCGGGAGTCTCAAGATTGTTAACTCCTGGGTATGATATAAACCATTATAAAATGTGTAGATAAAAAGGTGTATACATCATAAGACAGATCCTCACATTTTTGAAGAATTGCCACAAACAGTTTTGATTACAACCAAGTAACAAAGAGATTTTAATACATTACTGTCACGTCTTGAAAAAGAGAGGGAGTGGAAGAGCGTTGGTCTCCAAATCGGATGATCCATGGTTCGAAACCTACGATCAATCAAAAATATTTTTGTCCGATTTCATCCCCTACTAGTTGGGTCGGTGTCAGAATACTGTGACTGGCTGAGGAAGGAGTCCAGGTCTCCCCACACTGTCTCGTATGTGGCAGCACATAAAATTGTCAGACCTCAGTCTTGGAGGACGTCCACAATATAGCGTATATAGTGATGACGTTGGATGTTAAACCAACCAACCAACATTGAATCTTGATTCGATTGGATACAATACTCTGTAGTTTTGGTTAGAGGGAAAAAAGACAAGGAGTGTGACAGAGAGAGTCGGAGGGAGAGAGATACAGAGAGACATAGATAAGGATAGGTGGAGGGAGAGAGGCAGAGAAACAGGGTGATTTGTCGAAAAAAGGGGGTAGACATATTGATAGAGTGAATGAGCAGGAGACACAGAGAATGAAATTAGAAAAGGGAGAGAAAGAGAGTGTGTTTGTAAGGGTAAAAAGTGTACAGGGAAATAGACATAAAGTATGTGCTAGACAGAGAGGGGGTAGGAGAGAGAGAGAGAAAGAGAGAGAGAGAGAGAGAGAGAGAGAGAGAGAAAGAGAAAGAGAGTAATGCAGAGAAAGATAACGAGGAAAGAGATGAATACTTCTCCAATTCTGGTTAGAGGATTTCTGTGGTGATTTAGCAAGATAACTACTAAAAGTTATGGTGGGTAGTGTGTGTGTATATATAATATATATAATATATATATGAGAGAGAGAGAGAGAGAGAGAGAGAGAGAGAGAGAGAGAGAGAGGGGAGAGTAAATAATTTTTGAACAAAGTAATAATACAGATTTTTTTAAAGGAGGAATGTATAAGGAGAATAAAGAAGAAAAAAAGAGAGAGAATGAAAGAAATAGAAAAGAAGAGAAAAGATATTTTCATTTAATAAAAACAAGGAGGAAGCAAAAACATAATAACTAATAGTAAGGGGTCTAAAAGTTCCCCTTTCAAAAAGATTCAGCTTACAGACAATTACATTCCATTTAACCTGTTCGTATGAACGGGAACCCAGCTTCTAATAATAATAACAAAACAAAAAAAATAATAGTCAAAATGTATGTACCCTTTTATTTGTGATGTACGAATTTACTTATCTGGCAGCAAGCAAGTTTGCAACAACTGGCAGTGTTCTCTGTCACAAGACATGATGACCATCGGGCACAAGATTTCCACTTCCTGTAGTCTTGTGAGCTCACTGAGCTGTGATATTGTTTAGTTTACTGTGAGAGAGAGATGTGGGAAAGGGGAAGGGGTGTACAAGGGGTATGGGTTGAAGATTGAAAAGACGAAAAGGAGACACATGGATAAGCGATAGACTAAATACAAAAGAGAAAGAAGGAAAGAGAGGGAGATTGATATACTAGAACAGAGCGAGAAAGAGAGAGAGAGAGAGAGAGAGAGAGAGAGAGAGAGAAGAGGCTGGAGGGTTAAAGATTGAAAAGACGGAAACCAGAGAGACAGAAACACATAGAGTAGACAGAAAGAAGAGGGAAAAAATTATATGAAATTATTATACTATAAACGATAGAGAAATGAAGAAGAGAAAAAGGACAAAGGACAAAAAGGGAGAAAGAAAAGGGGGTGGGGGGGATTAGAGAGAGAAGATGAGAAGAAGACAAAATAAGATAAGGAAAGGTAAGATAAGATAAGATATGATAAGATAAATCTTTATGTGTCCCTTTGAGGGAAAATCGACTTGGACATGTATTACAGATTATACAATTATTATAAGCTGAACATGGTTACACAAAGACTAAAAACGATACAATTTTTTGACAAACCAATGCGATACAAATTTTTTGAGAAACAGTAGACATTGTATTAAACGAATGCTAATTTATATGAATATGACTCTTTACATACGTACTGTAGAAACAAATAGTAAGTTTAACCAAGAAGTACTTAAGCATATGTCGATAGAAAAAAAACTTCTTCTTATACCTCCCTTCACTCTCTTTTTCCCTTTTTACTCACACACAAGCTCGCATACACATCGTTCTATGATGAGTTCCTCAGTTGCCGTGAGCCTGATGGTACAGATGAGTTATTGTAGCGGTCGGTTCTAGCTTTAGGTTGAATCATGCGACCGTTACGTGAAAAAAACTCTTGGTTTAGTGGATGGTTGAAGTCTTTGGTTACATCTAGACATGTCTTTAACAGTGGACTCTTATAAAGATCAATGGAAGGCGGTAGGTCCATTATGATTATTTTACCCGCTCTTTTGATCAAGCTATATATTCTGGTCTTATCTTTTGAAAGAGCTGAGCCTCCCTAACAAGTGATGTCAAAACAAGAATTGCTTTCTATGGTCGCATTGTAGAATTAAATCATAATAGTTTTATTAACATTAAAGAAATTGGGTTTTCTTAAAAAGCACAGCCTTTGGTTTTACTTTTTACATAAATGATCATTATGAAAATGCCAATTAAACTTGTCAGGCCTAAATATTTGTAGCTGTCGACAATTGAAACAGTCATGTCTTCAATTGAGAGAGGAATCACTCTATCTTTCTGTATCTTAAAATTTTAAAAAAAATCATTAAAAGGCAGAGAGAGACGACAGGCCGAATGGAGCTAGACAGGCAAGCTTACGATGAAAGATAGGCAATGTACATGCATTGCAAAACATTTAATTATACACACATAAAAGATAAACATGTACACAGACATGTTGATAGAACATCGAACGAACAAACATGATGTGTTTTGTAGTGATGTAAAATAAGTATTCTGATGCCGCTTGTTGTTGTTTTATTACTGCTGTGTCAAAGATATTCTCTCCCGCCACTCCTTTCAGGCTTCTCTATCTCTCTCTCTCTCTCTCCCTCTCTCTCTCTCTGTCTCTCTCTCTCTCTCTCTCCTCTCTCTCTCCCTCGGCCTATCTCTTCTTCTCGCTCGCTCTCTCTCTATCCCTCTCTCTCTCTGTCTCTCTCTCTCTCTGTGTCCCGCTCTCGCTCTTGCTCTCTGATTCTCTCTCCTCCCTCCCTCCCCATCCCTCTCTCTCTCTCTTTTTTCTCTCCCTTTCTCTCTCGCTCCATATTAATGATAGTAAAATGTGAATCACCAACATACAAAATTTAGTAGGCGCAAGATCGTGTTTGACATCAGATTCTGTTATGACTTAGAACGACACTCACTCGAACCGATTAGGTAGAAAAGTTAAATTTGCCCTTTCTGTTTTTAATGAGCGCATACACATGCGTTCTATTGGACATGAAGTTAATATCGAAGTGCTTAGTGCCCAATGCTAACAAGAGGAGATATATGTGAATTGGCAGTAAAGCAGGCAGTTATTGTTCGTAAGGTCCCCGGTTCGATCCCTTCTTTCCTATCAGCTGGGTCGATGCCAGTATACTGTGAGCAGCTGAGACAGAAACAATGGTACTCCCATTCTGATTCTGTATCGCAACACTTAAATTGTCAGATTTTAGTCCTGGAACCCGATATATCCTTGCTTGAAATCGAAATTTACAAATTAAGCCAACCTACACTAAAACAAAGCTAATGCGAAGTTTGGTTAATTCCTTTGTTTCTTCACTTATAACAATTTTTTATTCCTTTGAGGCTGGCGAAATATTCGACCGATCGTGGGTTTCGAACCGGGGGTCTCCCAATCGAAAGACCAACGCTCTATCGCCTGCGCTAGTTGGCCCTCATTGAGAGTTTACTGAGGCATCCCAACCTAATGACCAGGATGGGGAAGCTAATGAGTCAAGAAAGTCAAGTTCAACCCTTTTTTTGAGGCTTCACTCAGTAAGGATGGATTTCAGGTCAAGTGGAAACGACTGTGTTGAAGTGTTAAACAGGATGAATCCTTGTGTGTGTGCTTAGATTGATAGAGCAGTACGTATATATGACACTAGTATGATTATTTTGAGGGAATAGATTGTTTTGAGTAAAGGAGCAATCGAGATCGTCTTTTTTTAACATAAGTAATTGAGGGTTTTCAAAGCCTATCATCAGCAAGAATGACTATCGCGGCTGAGTCACACTACTAACGTCTGACATTTTTTTTTGCTGAGTTAAAGAGACAACGTTGGTACCGGGACTTCTTCATGCATCTTAGCAAATCAGACCATTTTTTTACTGACACCAACTCGACCACCAGGTTACCGTAGCCAAATAGACGACCAAACTAGGACCTTCCAGATACAGGCCGCAAGTTCTACCATCGAGCCACTTAGTCGCCCTAGAAGAGTGGACTGGTGCAACGAGTAGAGCGTTTGTCTCCCAATTGGCAGATCTCTGGTTCCGAACCACAATCGCTCATAAGTTCGTGTGTCCGAGTTTGTTCCCTACTGGTTGGGTCGGTGACAGTCACTATATGTGACTGACTGGACAGGAGTCTTGGTATCCCCGCACTGTCTATGTGACAGCACGCAAAATTGTTAGAAGTTGATCTTGGGATCCGTCCACAATATAGCCTAAATAGATCTCACGTTGGACGCTTAGCAACCTCCTCAACTGAAACTCAGCCTTGTCGCCATTTTATTAGCATTATTAGCACATCTTGGACATTGATAGCCTTTGGCCTGGTGTGAACTGGTGGATCATAGAGAGAAGGAAGGACAAACTTTGCATTTCCACTTGTCTGATGACACATAGGTCGTGCTATCTTTGTCAGGACTGGCTTGTGATCGTGTTATGACTGTGTTGTTACTATGTGAGTGTCAATATGACTCAATATGTCAAAAACTTAAACATCAACACGATTTGTGACCCACAGCACGGATTTGCAGCAGTTTTTATACGTTGGTTGTTTACATTTCTCTAATGTTACTGTGGAGAGACATACAGACATCCATACTGACAGACATAAAAGAGATACATAGGGAAAAGAGAGGGAGAAAGAGAAAGAGAGAGAGGGAGAGAGAGAGACCCGTCCACAAGCTAACCAACATAGTGCTGACTTTGGTTGCTCAATAACAAACAAACAAAAAAGTAGCGTTACTACTTTTAGCAGATTGATCATCAGAGTGGGATGCCTCAGTGGTCTCTGCGATTCGTTTGAAGAAATATCTCCATTAACCTTGGTCTTGTTTTGTGTTAGTGTGCGGAGTGTTTGTTATGATAAAATAATACATTCATATCTGATCCTGTGAACCATGGACTACCAGATTAGGAGACCAGAACTCTACCGCTAATTCCCCCCCCCCCCCCCCCCCCCCCCCCCCCCGCCCACCACTCCTCTCAGGTGTGGTGCCCAGCAGCCCTCCCGTATTTCCCCCCCCACCGCGCCCCCGATGATGATGATGATGATGATGATGATGATGATGATGATGATGATGATGATGATGATGATGATGATGATGATGATGATGATGATGATGATGATGATGATGTATGATGATGATGATGATGATGATGATGGTGATGATGATGATGATGATGATGATGATGTAGGTGTTCTTCGTGTACAATTTAGAGAATCATTAATTTCTTTCTCTTTTGTTTTTGAACCTCTTTTTTTCATTTTCACCTTAAAAACAAGCCAAAAGTTGCCGAAATTATTGAAGTGAATACATAATTGCATCCTTAGAGTAACAGTGATCTATATCTTTTAAATTTGTATCACAGTTTGGACAGAATGATGCTCAGAGAGGTTTCTTGTTATCGGTTGTATGTGTGTGTGGGGGGGTGGGTTGTTTTCTGCTGTTGTTTTTTGTTTGTTTTGATTTTTTGTTATCTTTTGTTGTTGTTGTTTACTCGTCCGAGAATGCCAATGCCTCGCATTGAAATCTTAACTGCAGCTTATTTAAAGAAGCCTATTTGTTGGGGGGGGGGGGGGGGTCTTTTTAGAAAGTCTCTTTTCAGACCAATGCATGACTTCGACTTGACGAAAGTTTTCTCTCGTGAAAACAAATGTTTTCAACTACGTGGTCAAAATTTAAAATTCTCAACATATCGCTTGTGTCAGCATAGCGTGTTTGGGATAATTACACAACAGCAACAGCAACAAAACAAGTTAAATAAGCCCCGACCCTTCTCTGGAATATAAAAAAAAATAAATAAGTAAAATCACATGTTGGAAAATTAAGTGAGTTTAAAAATGCTTTTCAATGTGATATGACTCAAACCATCAATATTGTTTATATTAGCTACTTCTTTTGTTTAAGGTATGACCAAAAAAAAATTACGGTGATGAATTGTAATTGACAGCACTCCACAGTCAACATACCGTCGCCTATGGCTCAAGTGGATGTCTCTATGACAAAGTGTTTTTAGTCGTAATGTAGCTGAAGGCTTAGCAATTTCACATTCCACAACGCTTCTAAGCACTAGTAATATCATTTCTGTAATACCTGTTTGTTCTAGGGTTGTTGTTTTTTTCTTGGGAGCCAGTAGTATATTTTTAGATTGAAGCAGTGGCATTTCGAAGAAAGGAAAATTAGCAGTGTCAAAAGTTAATCGTGTTTGCGTGTCCGTTAGCTCTCAGAAAGCACTGTCTCTTTAGCCCTCAAGTTAGAGTTGCTATTGTCGACTCCTTAAAATTAATCACAAATCGGATCTTCACTCTGTGTTGTTTTATATTTTAGGTATTGTTTCCAAACTAAGATAAGAAAGCATAAATAATGTGTGCCAAATTTACTTTAGGGTTTATTCTATGCCTGGCGTCTGTAGGTACGTAGATATTAAAAATATTTGTTTTATTGTTTCGTCATAGTTATTGATGTTCATTGTTAAAGTTACCGTTGTTTTCGGGTGTGCAATATTCACACAACCATTAATCCTGCCATAAAAATCATTTATTTATTTGTTAATTCATCCAACATAAAACTCTTGGGTCTTTTTTTTCTTAAAGGTTCGTCGTATATAGAGTTAAGTTTTATAAAAACTACAAATGTGGACTATGAATACATCTATATAATCTATGTGCGATAAACAATGTCTATGAAGTAAAACACCCGTCCAATTTCTTAGTTCACATCAATAACAATGATTAATAACAAGAACAACCAGAACAACATCAACAACAACAGCAACAACAACAACAACAACAATAACAACCACAGCCACAACAATGATAATAATGATAATGATAATAATAATGATGATAATAATAATAATAAT
>RQTK01000210.1:392208-399882 GCA_003991915.1 Elysia chlorotica | reverse complement strand
GAGAGAGAGAGAGAGAGAGAGAGAGAGAGAGAGAGATAGGGATAGGGGGTTGAGTTGACCAAACGTCCAACATCAGCACAATATAGACTATATTGTAGACGGGCACCAAGACTGACGTCTGACCTCTCTCTCTCTCTCTCTCTCTCCACCCAAATCAATACAGATATCGATACAGTTATTAAACAATTTGAAAGCTTTTATTGCTCTTCACGTGAATGCATCTTCACCATCCAATGGCCCACCCCCGCAGTTGATAAAGCAGCCGACTTCTTCAGGAGCCTGTGGGACAGCCTTGCGGTGACCCTGTGGGACCCGCTCTCTGATCTCTTTCAGTCCAGCAAGCGGCGGGGTATCTGTGTGGGTGTGACTTTTAAGTGGTACTGTTGCGACTTTTAATGTTACTTCCGCTACTACTACTAACACTCTACCTCTTGTTCATTCTCCTTATCTCTCTCTGTCCTTTTTTTTTCGCTCTCCCTCACTCGTTTTTCTCTTTATCCCTCCTTTTTCTCCTCCACACTCCCCCCACCCATCACCAATAGTGATAAAGATATTTTAACTTGCTCCCAAAGTTGTTCATCCAACCAATGCTATATCCTACAGTTGATAAAGCAGACACATTCTTCAGAAACCTGTGAGGCCCTCTCTCTGATCTCTTTCAGTCCATCAAGCGGCGGGGTATCTGTGTGGGTGTGACTTTTAAGTGGGGGTGGGGAGGGTGGCCCTTGGGTAGAACATCGGCTTCCGACGCAAAAGGTCCGGGTTCGAGCCCAGGCGAATTCGCTCCCTACTGGTTGGGTCGGTGTCAGTATCATGTGATCGGCTGAGACAGGAGTGATGGTATCCCCGCCCTGTCTTGTGTGTGGCAGCATATAAAATTTTCAGACTTCAGTCTTGGGGCCCGTCCACAATATAGCCTGTATAGTGCTGATGTTGGACGTTAAACCAACTCAACAACAACAGTGACTTTTAAGTGGTACTGTTGCGACTTTTAATGTTACTTCCGCTACTACTACTAACACTCTACCTCTTGTTCATTCTCCTTATCTCTCTCTGTCCTTTTTTTTTCGCTCTCCCTCACTCGTTTTTCTCTTTATCCCTCCTTTTTCTCCTCCACACTCCCCCCACCCATCACCAATAGTGATAAAGATATTTTAACACCTCCCTCTATCTCCGAGGGCCACGGTGACCTTGGGGTAGAAAACCGGCTTCAGAAGCAAAACGTCCGGGTTCGAGCCCTGGCGATTTCGCTCCCTACTGGTTGGGTCGGTGACAGTTTAATGTGACCGCCTGAGACAGGATTTATGGCATCAGTGCCCAGTCTAGTGTGTGGCAGCACATAAAATAGTCAGACGTCAGTCTTGGGATCCGTCCACAACATAACCCATATAGAATCTAACCAACTTAACTCACGCGAAAAACTGCAAAACAGTAAAACATGACTACCGTTGGGATTTTTGGTTCCAAAAGAAAGATCCAGATTTGAGCAAGCGCCTGTGTGACAAGAGTACACACCGACCAGCCATTATCTTAACTTTCGTTACCTCCCTTTTTTAATTAAAATTAACGGTACTCGTGAGCCTTGTGTTCTTAGTTCATTGACGTTTTTTTTTTTAATTCCCGGCCTTCCTCAGAGTCAGAAACGATCAAGACCTAACAGATCCACCCCCCCCTGAAATCCTGAAAAAAAAATACGCCTTAGAAAAACAAAAAATAGGCGGCTAGTTCAAAGGTTGTACATGCATTTCTGACTGCTTCAGTGGTTTGAACTGTTTGTCTCAGTTTCAACTGGATTGACTGGCTGGATTCTGGGTATTTACCAGCTAGGCCTATCAGTATCACGAAACATTAGAGGGTTGACACTTTCATTTTCAAGAGGGTTTGCGTTTCCGAGGCATCGGCTTTACAAGTACTGTCGTAGATCTGCCTGGTTCTCAGATTAGTATTCGGCCTACTATTAGGCTCGTATAGGTTGCCTTCTATCATCGTCTCTCGTGAGGCTTATTCAACTGCAAATTCAACTTCATTTCAACATTTTATTCAAGAAGCCAAGTGTCGCTGAAAGTTGATATAGAGTCTAGAGGTAGATCTAGGCCTAAATGTAGATTAGACTGTGCATGTGCCTTTATCTTCCAAACTATCCACTTTTTAGATAAAAACGAGCTAGCTGCAACATCTAGTAGACCTTTATTAGACTGTCTACAAAAGATAACGTTTTGTTTGGGTTTGCGTTCTCTTGAGTGAGGGCGAGGGCCATCATTTGGACTAGAAGAGAACTGATGGTAGATCTAGATGACTGCAATGTGCCTGCCTCAAAATCATTACCGTTTTTCTGTCGTTTTAAACAGTCAATCCAGATTATATCTAGATTTAGATGTAGATTCGATTCGTTCATAGTTATACAAATTACTGATCTGCGTTTAGCATTGAATATAATTTAGATTTACCATGATCAAAGCCATGATTTCTGAGGAAACTAGATTTCTAAATTTAGAATTAGATGCTTCCTTCCTATCCTTTCTCTCAACATGTTTCTTTCTTCTAAAAAAATATTACGGCACTAGATCTAATTAACAACTAGATCTATGAAGAATGCACAAACAAGACGTAGCTTACATCTTGTAACAAATAGATCTAAGAATAAGAAGGCTTACCACAAGTGTCTAGCAACGTTATGTTTACAAGTGCGTTCTACACTAGAGATCAAATAAGTACCGTACAGACTCACGAGGAGCTACACCATCTAAAATTCAGCCAAAAATTCAACAAGACTATATGGATCTTTACAAAAATTAAATCTAAGTCAATTTATTGACCCATATTCTTGGCGTGTTTTTTAAACCAACAGTCTAATTTTATTAATCCAGAGTAATGACATTCATACACAACACCAAACAAAATCTTTAGTGAGAGAAATGGCTACATAGAGAGAGAGAGAGAGAGAGAGAGAGAGAGAGAAAGAGAGAGAAAGAGAAAGAGAAAGAGGGGGAAAGAGATAGAGAGAGTGTGTGTGAAGGGGAGAGAGAGAGAGAGAGAGAGAGAGAGAGAGAGAGAGAGAGAGAGGCAAAACAGAAAGAAAAAGAGAAGGAGACAGACATAGGGAGATTGCTGAAAAAGAAATATGAAAATAAAAAGGGGACAAGATTTTAAAAAAGGTTAAAATGATTTATAAGTATACTTGTGATACCAAAAAATCTTCTCATCTACTTATTGAGTTGTTTAATAAAATAATTATGACCTTTTCAATCAGAACTTTCTAATTTCTTTATTTATTCCCTATGATTAAAGTCGATATTTCCTAGAACATTTTTCGATGTGTTTTGTGTGTGTGTGTGTTGTTGTTTTTCTTTTTTTCCTTCTTTTTTTGTTGTTGTTATGTTGTTTGTTTGTTGTTGTTGTTTTTTTGTTTGTTTTTTTCTTTTGGTTTGTTTTTGTTTTAATAGATTTTTTCCTTGGTCTTGGGTTGTTATAAGAGGGGACAAAACAGTTGAAAAATTATTTTATTCTTTTACTTATTTGTGATCTCCCCTTGTTTACGCCATCAAATTTATGAGTACGATTTTGAAGATAAATACTCTACAATTATAAGAACCCACAAGATATGAGGTTCAGAGAAGCACAAAGAGCCCTTCGAAAATGTTTAAAGGGCATGGACTAAATTGCCTTCTGGAAAAAAGATGCCAAATTTGTGCAATATGGCGGCGAGTTTCCGGAACCTTAAGTATTTTAATTTGATGGAACAAGAATAGGGTAAGCAATTTCTCATGACCACGAACTTTTGTATAGATTGTGAAAAATATCAATCGTGAACGCGTTATAAGTTTCTTGTCATGGAAAGGGAGCAATTGTTTGTCTTGAAAGTGTTTTTTTTTCAATGACTTTTATATCGTACTTTTATCTGTTTCTAAATTGTATAATCTGTGTAAAAACTGGCTCGGAATATACCTACCAGGCACCAAAACACAACAGCACTACAGGCTTAAATCCCAAACTAAGAGACGTTTTACAAGAAATAAAAACCTTTAGCCATGGGACCAATGTATACAGTACGGTTTGTACCACTGTACTTACTTCTCTATTATACTCTTCTTCTGTCTAAGCGAACCTTCCGCTGCAACTTTAAACCTTTTTTTAAGTGGCGAATTCCAACACAGTCTGGTTCAACACCTCAAGGTTTAAATGATGTATAGTCTGGTAAATTTCATTCTGTTCCTTGTGCAGGATGTGTCAGCTAGTCGACGTTACCTAGTTCTCTATTTTTTGTTGTTGTTTTGTTTGTTTGTTTGTTTGTTTTCTCTTCTTTTTTTTTTTCAATATATTTTCTCCTTTGTCCATAATTGTTATAATAGAGGAAAAACAGTTGAAAAAAGTGTTTTATCCTTTTACATATTTGTGATATCCCTTGATTTACGCCATATAAATTATGAGTACAATTTGAAGTCGTATAAGAACCCACAAGATATGGAGTGCGCAGAAGCACAAACAGTCCTTCGGGGATGTACAAAGAGCGTCCAAATGCATTTCGAAAATGATATGTGATTGCCTAGTGCAATATCGCGGCGAGTATCCGGAAACTTAAGTATTTTATTTTGATGGAACAAGAATAGGGTATCTTGGGCAACGAACTTTTTTGTATGGATTGTGGAAAATATAAATATTGTGAACCCCTTTTGTCATGGAACGGAAGCGATTGTTTCGTCTTCAAAGTTGTTGTCACCTTATATCTATTTTTATAAGTGCCGAATTCTAACACGGTCTGGCTGAACATCTCAGGGCTTAAATGATGTATAGTCTGGTAGTTTTAATATTGTTCCTTATTCAGTATGTGTCAACAGTGCCAGGCCCACAGGAAAAGGCGAGATATGATTAAAGGTGTTTAATACGCATCTTTGCCAAGAAGTTTTCTAAATGCTGAGTTGTTTCCCTTTTAAATAGAACATTTTTTTCCACCAGACTTCAAAAGATAACATCATGACTCTCTCTCTCTCTTTCTTTCTCTCTCATCTTATCTCTACCTCTCTCTCTCTTTCCCTCTCTCACTCGCTTTCTCTCTTTCACTCTCTCTCTATTTTGCTTGCTCTTTCTGTGTCTCTCGCAAGCTTCTATTTGTCTCGGACTCTCTCCTCTCTCTCTTAGTCTCTCACACTTACTCTCTCATTCTCTCTCGCTCACTGTCTCTCTTCCTCTCTCGCTCTCTCAAGAATAAACTTGTTGTTTTTTCAAGTACACATACATAACATATTTCCCTTTTGCGCAGTAATAGTGTCCTCTTTCAAAAACTAAAATAAATCACTCGTATAAGCATTACAATTATAAATGTAAAATTCATGGGTGACAAGTGCAATGACGCTGTAACTCACAACTTTGTCGTGAGACTTCTTATTCGCATACATCAAGACGAATCGTTGTACTTACCACCCGATGACTAACTAGGTTCGGAACTCATGGTGAATTCAGATTCTATAGTTATATAATTATAAATCAGAGCCTCCAACCGTACTTATCAATTAATCACAACGAAATTAAATCATCATCATAGACTAAGCAATTCTTTTTAAATTACATCATGGTATGACCTATTAATAGTAAAAAAAAATTCATAGCAACACATTAACAAAATTATTACAAAAATTAATGTGTTTGATAATTCACAATAACACAATGCGTTTGATAAATCGTAATAAGTACTTCTAGAAAAGTAATATCAAAGTGTTTGGGTCCCGGTATAATTATGAGGCGGTCTCTTGAAAAAAGAACTCTGTCGTTTTTAAAATGGAAATTGAGTTAAAGCTCCTTAATTATGATTGATAATTGTTAGTCCATCGATTTAAAAAAAATATACCCTTTCAAATTGGACTTATAAAAAAATAATTTTAAGTTCGCATGCAGTACATCAATTCAATGAGTAAATTTGAGACAAGAAATAGCCGTTTTTATGGAAATTCAACGATACTTATCTTAGTACCTTCTGCACATGGTCGATTGATATTTTACGGTGTGCAAACAACAAAGAGAATCATTTAAGGCTTATCGCTTCTCCAATCTTCATACTTTATGAAAAATATTTATTAGAAATTAAAAAGAAACATGAAATACATCAACAACCCTGTTTGAACCGTACCAAATAAATTGCAAACCAGATGTGACGTTCTATGTCCAATATGGCTACATGATACATCATGGGTTCTCCTTGTGTGTAATCAGTGTGACGTAGGCATGAGAGCCAACCGACCATACAGTCATGTAGGTAACCTACTCATCCTCTGCCCTGCCTGTAACAAAGCTTGAGGCAGAGTCGGAGGAGAGGCGATACTAGATTCATTACGAATTTGGATTGACAGACTAAAAGTGTGGAGGACATACACATTGCTAATAACCTACGATAAACATCTCTCCAATGTTTCTATGAAATCAAATGCTAGCCCTCTTTATAGCACCACCAATTCTATCCTTTCTTAAAATGTGTCAAAACTATTGGTCTCGATTTCTTTTTTTTTTTTTTTTCTTACTTTAATACTTTCGAGCATCATAAGGGTCTTATAACAAAATGTAGGAGTTACATTTGACCCCTCAGAACTGTGGGTAGATGGGTTTGGGATTTTATTATTCCGCCCTACCCGACGGGAGTTGAGTTGAGTTGAGTTGGTTTAACGTTCAACCTCAGCACTATATAGGTTACATGGTGAACGGGACCCAAAACTGAGGTCTGACACTTTTATGTGCTGTCACACACAAGGACTCCTGCCTAAGCCGGTCCCTGACACCGACCTAACCAGTAGTGGGCGAGATCGCCAGTGCTCGAACCACGGACCTCCAGCGTTGGAAGCCGATGTTCTACCTTGGGGTTACCGCGCCCCCCCCCCGACGGGAGTTAAAGTGATACACAGAAACGTTCTCAGTGTGGGTCTAAGAATGGGCCCTATCAGCATATTACCAGAGACTATAGAATCAGTGAAACGTTTCACAAGAAGAACTCATACATGTAGTGTTTTTGATGCAGGGAGCTAGCGTGACGCGTGCTCACTCTATTTTTTTTATTGAAGCTAAGGCTGTTGAACAAACTTCAGACTGATTTTTACTGAGTTAAAAAGGAAGAACCCACCTTTAATTATCTTGATCGAAAAACACGAAATCTTCGCCGTGAAACTTCTCACTATTTCGCACTCTCTGGTTTAAATAACAACGGCGGCTACACGGCTGCAGTAAGTTGAGTGCACATATGTCTATTAATAGCACTTATATTACATATACTATTAATACACATTTGTGGTTCAGTGAGATGGTTCCTATAAGTCCAACCAGATTAGATCGAAACCGGACCTCCTTAACCTCTGCACTGTCGATGCAAAGCCCTACCGGCTAATCCATCTGCTTGACATTATTACAGCTACCACGCAAAGCAGAAAGTAGGTCAGATAATGCTGCGGGAAGAATAGACGTCTTGCGACGGCGGCGTCCATGGCGAAAACGAACACGATAGGTGAGATAACTCGTACCGGCGTTCAATCATAGGTTTTTCCTACACATACGGAGCCGATGGGCGCTTGCAATATTGTTGTTGTTGTTGTTGTTGTTGTTGTTGTTGTTGTTGTTCTTCTTCTTCTTCTTCTTCTTCTTCTTCTTCTTCTTCTTCTTCTTGCTGTTGTTGATTTTGTTGTTCAGTTGGTTGAACGT
>RQTK01000210.1:364833-377969 GCA_003991915.1 Elysia chlorotica | reverse complement strand
TCTCTCTCTTCTCTCTCTCTCTCTCTCTCTCTCTCTCTCTCCCCCTCTCTTTTCTCTCTCGTACTTTCACTCTCTCTCCTCCCGTTACCTAATTTCCCCCCTCCCTCTCTCGCTCACCACTGGAACATCACATGGGCTGAAGATGTTTCTTACCTCCTAGTTCCTTCATTTCCACACAATGTTAACAATACCTGAAAACATGTTTATTGAATCAATAGAAACGTTATTTGGATATCTTCTGAGCAGTCATCTAAGCTTTCTCCCCCGCCCCGCTACGTTTTTTTACGACGTCAAAATAGTTAACAAGGTTGGTTCTTTTTTTTAACATAATTTCTGCCGATGTTGTACTATCTAAAGTGGGTAGCTTGTTTTAATGTAATGTCATCATGACTGTTATAAAGTAGCTTCTATTCGATATTTATGAAATTTAAGCTAAGTTTTGGTGCACTCAGCGCAAATGCCACCCCTCTGGTTCTAATCCAACTATAACGTGTTTAGTGATTATACTTTACCTTACACTAAAGATCTTCGATTTAAGCGTTTGTATTCCTAAAAGCAAAATTAATGTTTTCGAGCCAGAGCGGGCGATTACCTTGCTTATGTTTTAGTTTTTGGTTCTTTTCTTCCCGCTTTCCGTTTTTCTCCTTGCCAAGGCCAATTGTATCATTTCTCTCTTAATTTTGCCATCTTTATATTTTCCCCCTCCCCTACCGCTTCTCTTTCTAGCTTATCTTTTTATACATCGATCTATAATTTATCTCTCCTCCTTTTTTTTTAACTCTAGTCTAACAGCAGTTTTCATAAATTCATCATTAAACTGCTTTAGTTAGTTTATTCGTGTAATCAATATTTCTGGTCATCATTTATTCAATATCGCGGCCTAACATTCTCCTCTAATCGGAGGACGAGGTCAGATAGCTCAGTCGATTCTCATCTGTTGCTCTTACCCACTGCCGCCTAGAATTACGATTTTTGTATTTAAAAACTAGATCTATAGACACGACTTGTTTAGTATACCATACGATTCTTCTGGAAACCTATTTATTACGGTTATTATTATTATTATTATTATTATTATTATTATTATTATTATCATCATCATCACCACTATTTTCATCACTATTATTAATAATGAGAAGCAATCCTGATTACCGACTGAGCTATCTGACCTCGTCCTTTTCTATTTACACGTTTTGTTGCATTATTGTTGTTTTTCCTTTCTCTTTTTCTTGCACCGAGTCTATCTTGGTTTTGTTGTTTTTAATTTCTGTCAGGTAAATCGACTTTTTTGTTATTGCTGTTGTTTTTTTCAATTGATCAATGCATGCTTAGCGAAGTCACCCGGAAACCAACGTGATGTTTTGCGTTTAACAAAATCATCAAAGCATTTGCTTTTCAGGTTATCACAAACTTATAGACGAGTGTTTATTGTACGAGTGGCGGTGTGACGAGATGACAGACATACATGTACTAGATTTTCATAGACACTGTCTCTGGTCGAACCACACCCTGTTGTTTTGACAGTTGTTGCGTTTAAGCTGCAGGTGTCCTGGATTACACTGGTCATCATGATTGTGAAGGTGAAGGATCTTCTTCTTCTTCTTCTTCTTCTTCTTCTTCTTCTTCTTCTTCTTCTTCTTCTTCTTCTTCTTCGTCTTCTTCTTCTTCTTCTTCTTCTTCTTCTTTTTCTTCTTCTTCTTCTTCTCCTCCTCATCCTCATCCTCATCCTCCTTTTCTCTTTCTTTTTTTTCTTCTTAAGCATTGATTATTGGAAGTGCAGGGAGGAGGGTCAATCCATATGATTTGTAGAGCGCAGAGAGTACGGCTTTTAATCAGAAGTACCTGTGTTCAAAGCCCAATACAGTTACTTTACGTTTTGAGCGATGCCAGTAATGAATGTGACACTGAGCTCCAGAGATAGAAGTCGTGGTATTCTCGCGGCGCTCTGTTTCAGCTTTGAGGCAGCACGTGAAATTGCCAAAATAGGATTACATCTTTTTCAGTGGAGGCCTATATTGCAGGCTTTACGATGCACACAATGAAAAACACCGGATGGCATACTCACAACGCCCTAGGCTGAGACATGATGCTTTCTTATCGCGCAGTTTGCTCTGAAAACTGAGAGGTCATATGTCCCAGTTGTGTAAGCTTAGTCCAAAAGTCAATTATAGCCTTTATAATGCTGGTGTTGGACGTTAAACCAACTCAACTACTGCTCCGGAAATGTAAAGAAGAGCTATGGTCGGACGGCCATGCATATTTTCTTACTTATCGCCTTCAATGCTGTTCTGGGCTAGGCAGTTACTGCAAGGTCTCTTCTGTGATATCCCAGGCAACTGTGAAGACGGATATTAGGTTGATTTTCTATCTCCGAATGGAGCTCACTAACAGAAACACAGCCTAATTTATTGACCGGTATAAAAATCAAACCTGCCAACCTGAAGTTTAAAAAAAGCTTATTTTTTTGCCACGCATTGCCTTGCCTTTGTTTGGTTTAAATAATTATGTTCACTTCGGTTCCTTGGCTGAGCGGGCAGCTCTGAAACTGATCTAGTCTCCCAGGGTTTCTATTTCTATTTCTAATCACGTGTGTCGAGCCGTAGCTCTAGGTTTTACAATTATTCCCAATGTTTTGCCTTTGCCAACAACCATCACATCTTTTGTGTTCCCTGTAGTATTCCGACGCCCAACGACCTGCTCAAAGCCGCCTGAACACAACAGTAATTATTAACGTTTTTTTTCTATTGTTATGCTTTCCCGCATACCATTACACGGGGTGTTACTTTGTGATGTTGTCTCGCATCGCTTCCTACATGTTAGGCATTATCTTTTTTATGTTTGTCTTTATCTAGGCCATGTAGCGCGCCCTAGATTTGGACCTGCCTTGCTCCAAGTTAAATTTACAAGTAGCTCCAATTCACACTTGTAATTGTTATTAGTTTTATTTATTTATTTTATTCTCATGCAGGCGTTGGATTTTATTTTATTGCTTTTTTTTAAAGCGAAATATGAAACCACAAAAAGCCTGCTCGTAAATATAAGCCCATCCCACTTCCAATAACACCAATTTTTTTTTTAATCAATTTTTGTGAATTGTCGTTTACAGAAAGAAAGAGAATTGTGGTGTTCACAATTTAGTATCTAGGCATGTCATTATCAAGTAGTTATGTTTGTGATCCAATATGCTACGCCGAAGCCAGAGAGAGGTTTAGTAAAAAAAAAAAAAGAAGAAGAAAGAAATTAAGTTCTCACTGCACATCCATAGCACCGCCGACTTAGCTTTCGTTAGTTGCAAAAAAAAAAAAGAAGAAAAAAAAAAGAAGTGATCTGTCTTACTGGCCTAGTTTTGAAATGAATACTACTAAGCCTTTAGGAAAATACGGTAATATGACCCCAGCACGGGGTGCCCGGAACTTGGCTGGTCACTTCAATGGCTATTACATTGTACTGATACCCGCTTATTAAGGAAAAACGCGGCTGTGTTGCTGTCGGGGCAGGGGTCGAACCCACAACTACCCGAATAGAAGCCGCGCGCTCTGCCTTTGTACCACTGAGCACACGCGAACTATCAAGTACATTGTACCAAAACAAAACAAAAATAACAATACAAAGAGCGTCCACAAGATTAGTTATCTTGACTGGGTGATTGTATTTGTGTAGTTGTATCGCCATATACGGTGTATGTAGGATCCCTCAGGCGAACCTAGGGGACGTTAAACACAGACACACACACACACAGAGAGAGAGAGAGAGAGAGAGAGAGAGAGAGAGAGAGAGAGAGAGATTTGTGTGGTTGTGGGTGTTGATGGTTGTTAAAGAGATGTAAGGGTGGTGGTTGTGTGATGGTTTTTGTGCTGTTGTTGAGACGTCCGAGGCCTGAACAAAGCCTTTTGTCGTCAGTCACGTATGGATAGTATTGTATCTTGCTAGCATGATCATGATGTCACCGCTCTGTCATTTGGAGGGGCCTATGTTTAACATTATAAACAAGAAGATGAGTAATGGGGATTAAACAAGTTAAGTGCTGCAAAATAGGGTTGGAAGTCTATAAGTGTGTGTTTCAGAGAGAGATAGAAAGGAGGAGGAGAGAGACAGAGAGAGAGGGAGGGGGAGAGAGAGAGACAGAGACAGGCAGACAGACAGAGAGAGAGAGAGAGAGAGAGAGACCGACCTCCCCTTTCTACCGTGGTATGTAGAGCGTGACTGGAAGGTAGGTGACCTCAATCCTCATCTCTCCCTGCCATACTTGTCCACTGAGCCAGGGATAGATTTTTCTACTACATGTACATGACTATCGTTGGCCAGGGATTGACATGGTGTGACGCCCTGTGATTCACAGCTCTGTGCCTGCGTGCGCTTGGTGCTTGTCCTCAGATCATAGCTCAGTTTGGCTAGTGCTCTGGACTGTCAGGTGATCAGGCCTGCGGTTCGAGTCTCCAAGCTCACACCCGGTGCTCCTCTTTCAGTGTAGGGTTCTTTTGGGATATCAAGGGATGCAACTAAAACACTATGAAGGCTATTAGTATTTTTATAGCTTATGAATAAACATCACGTCTTGATTGGATGCTCATTACTCTAAGGCAATATATATGTACACCAGGCCGTACATTACAGCTTTGTGATCACACAGCTGCAGTTGGGTGCACCAATCTGGGGTCCCGTCGTCGTATATATGAATTTCTTAAGACCTTAAGGAGACGTTATATTAGCAGAGAGATTCGCTTTCTGCGTACAAGGCACCTGCTGTTCCGCTAGCGATTTGTCGCTAAAATTCACACCATTCTGTCCTCGCTGGTTGTTTCTCCTATTTTTTTATCGTCATTGTACATGTATTACAAAATCGAACACGACTCTTTTCAGCCGGACCAGTTATTTAAATAAGGATCCGCTGCAGAAATGGGAAAACAAACACGCATTTACATAAAAGTGTTAGCTGTGATTAGTATAATACTAAGACATCCAGGTTTTCCGGAATTTCTTATGCAAAGCCGTCTGTTGAGACGAAATTGATACGTATGAGGTGCCAGCTGCTGAGAACGTTATCCTAAACCTCATGATGGTATTCCAAGTAATCTACCAGCTGAATGGGGCACGGTAGCCCTGGGGTATTGGCTTCCGACGCAGGAGGTCCGCGGTTCGAGTCCTAGCAATTTCGCCCCCTACTGGTTGGGTCGATGTCAGTCTGATGTGACCGACTGAGACAGAAGTTGTATCCCCGCCCTGTCTCGTGTGTGGCATTACATAAAAGTGTCAGACGTACTGCTTAGGGCCCGTCCGCAATAAAGCTCATATAGTGCTGAAGTTGGACGTTAGACCAACTAAACTGCAACTACTCTACCATCTGAACTAACTCACTCAACGAAAGCCAGTTGCCACCTTTGAAGTCTCTACGCTTTTTATGTTTTTTTCCCATGTATGATAGTGAGTGTGGATGAGGTTGGTGCGGGCCAAAGATATACGGGGCTCTATGTTGTAAGAAACTCATTTCACTTTCAGTCCTTGTATTCACACTCTGTCCTCATTATCACTAAGTTTAAGTGTTTGTGCTGGGGGGTGTGTTGTGTGTGTTGTTGTCGTTGTTGTTGTTGTTGTTGTTTTATTGCGGAGAGGGGGGGGGGTCGTTTTGTAATGTGGAGATTAATCCAAGGCTTGAGACGACGACACTGCAACACCGACCCAACCAGTAGGGGAATAAATCGCCAGAACGGAGCTCGAACCACAGGCCCCTTGCGTGGGAAGCCGATGTTCTACCGTAGGACTACTGCCCATTGCCCCCCTACCCCCCCCCCCCCCCCCTTCCCTTGCAGTTTGTGACCGTCATTCCTATACACGTGATACGGTTGCTTGTGAGAGAAGCCACTGTTCATTATGCGACCTTGTAGAGTAATTATTGGTCTATTAACTTGCGCTGTGTGTAAATCATTAGCGGTATGGCGTGGATGTGTGATGCCTACCTCTTAATTCATCATCACCTTCTCACTTCTCTCTCTCTATCTCTCTCTATCTATCTATCTATCTATCTATCTATCTATCTATCTATCTATCTATCTATCTATCTATCTATTTATTTATCTGTCTATATGTATATCTCTCTATCTCTCTCTCTCTCTCTCTCTTCCCCTCTTTCTATTTATCTATTTATTAATCTGTCTATCTGTATACCTCTCTATCTCTCTCAAACGATACAGCACAGTGAAGCACGGGTTAAGCAATCCATCGTTTTCGTGGTTTTGTTTGATCTATGTCGGTTTGTTGTTGATGTTGTTGCTTTGTTGTTTGTTTTGTATTGATGGGTTTCTGTTTGGTTTATCTTTTGTTTGTTGTTGTTTTGTTGTTGTTTATTTTTTGTCAAAAGATATTGATAGCGCTCCAAACTTGTAATGATTGATCTTTTCGGTTTCAAGTCATGAATATCTTTATCTAGTATTGCTGGGTCTTCATGCGTTCATAAAATGTCCGTGATGCTTCGAGCAGAGGCGAAATTAGAGAGAGAGAGAGAGAGAGAGAGAGAGAGAGAGAGAGAGGGGGGAGTTTTTTTCCGGAGACGTGCAGTGCGTAGATGTGTGAACCGTGTGTGTATCAGTAAATATCATTATTTTGACGATGTAAAAACATACAAAAAAAAAACATCACCTTAGGGGCGTGAGAGAGAGAGAGAGAGAGAGAGAGAGAGAGAAAGAGAGGAGAAAGTTTTTCTTAATTTTTTTTTTAATACGCACAATTATGCGGAGAGTGGTGAATCAAAGACTTTTATGCTGAAATACAATACGAGGTGCCATTATTTTGAGAATTCGGACATTGAATTATTATATTAGCCTGGTGGTTGAAGAGAGGCAAAGAGATACAGGCAGTCAGTTGAGAGATACAGACAGACATACATAGTCAGTAGCAGGAGAGACAAGCAGGCACATATAATCAGGAGGGAGAGAGAGAGAGAGAGAGAGAGTAGCTGGTGGGAGAAAACTGAGACTGAGAGGGGAAAGCAGGCAGCAACAAAAATCAATCATTCTTAATTATCTTTATCTACGGCGCTCCTATATTTAGAATTATTAGACTTTCGGGGCTCTGTAATGTTTAAACAAGATGCTTTCTCGATTTCATCCCCCGGTTTTTTTTTTCATGTGATATCTATTCTTTCTTCTCTTTCCTCTAATAGCCTGTGTAGTGCTAGCGCTGGTCTTAAACAACTAATCTTCTCTAATCCCCTCATCATTTTGTCTACCGCCCCCACCTATCTTCTTTTATTATTATTATTATTATTATTATTATTATTATTATTATTATTATTATTATTATTATTATTATTTCATCATGATTGTGAAGGTGAAGGATGACTTTTCCAGATAGCATCTTCGTTTTACTTCTTCTTCTTCCTCTTCTTCTTCTTCTTCTTCTTCTTCTTCTTCTTCTTCTTCTTCTCTCTCTCGCTTTGATAGTGGCATAATGGTGATGAAAGTCGAGTCAGACACTTCATGAGTGTTTGACTGTACTTATGAAAAAAGAAACATGCACAACTAAGCAACTGAGGGACACAAGCAAGATAACACAAGTAAAGGTTTATTGGCTATATCGAATGCATAGTATTATTTATATATGACGGACAGTGACAAGGTATGAAGGTAGGGTGGGTAGGGAGGAAATGAGAAATGTAGTGCACAACAAATACAGTTAAATTGGGTTCTACACAAATAAACAAACTTTCTCGAAAATGGATCCATGGATGTTTTGCGGCTCTTGTGTGGAAAAGTAAAAATGTAGAAAGGAAAACCAAGGCTGTCTCTAGATGCTTATACTGATGCATTAACTTGTTATCACTCTTCCTCTATGGTTATATTGCATCTTTATTGAGAACTGAAGTAGACTAGAGGCAACCAGTCAACCACTGTCTTGTTATCAGCTGTTTACATTTTGTATAGCGCGGGACGGTTTTTGTTTACCACCAAAACGGGAGATCTGGAAGAAAGAAACAAAGAAAGTCGCGGGGACGGTGGCTGGACGAGAGTAAACAGAAGAAAGAGAGAGAGAGAGGGGGGATGACGAGTCAGTGAATGAGAGAGATAGAGATGGGGAGAGAGCGAATGAAAGACAGGGAGGGATAGAGTGAGAGAGAGAGAGAGAGAGAGAGAGAGAGAGAGAAATGGACAGAGTGTTGTAAATGAAAATGACAGAGATTGAAGGGAGTGAATGAAAGACAGAGATGGAAAGAGCGATGTGAATGAAAGAGACAGAGAGGTGGAGAGAGTGAAAGAGAGAAATTGAGAGAGTGAATAAGAGAACGAAGGGGGAAGAGAGTGAATGAAATAGACATAGATAGAGAGAGCAAGAGAGTGAACGAAAAAAAGATAAAAATGAATAGAGTGGGGGGGGCAGGGGCGAGAGCGAGAGCCAGCAAGTACGTTTCAAACCAAGTTTTTTTTTCAAGTGGTGAAAATAAACACCAGACAGACAGATATTGATTAGTGATTTAGAAAATATTGCTGTTTGATGCCGCTGGTTTTGCTCTGTTGAGGGGGGTAAAATTATCGTGTATCCACTTAGCGTTGTGTCAAAATTCTTATTTTCCTGTCCCGATCTCTGTGTTCACGTATCGCCCCATCTTCCTCCTCCTCGCGTGCTGGGTGTTTTTCATTTAACCAGTGTTAAATTTTCCCTGTCTCTCTTCGCTCTCTCTCTCTCTCTCTCTCTCTCTCTCTCTCTCTCTCTCTCTCTCTCTCTCTTTCTTTCCCCCCTCTCTCATGGAACTAGCGCAGCGCCACCCGCCTGCCCCCAGACACGGCAGACAGTAGTACATGTACGTGTATATACAGCAGCTGAGTGATGATAATAATATATTAAGAGGCCCAGACACGTTGAGTCAAGTTTGTTTTACGGCACGTCAGCCCAGTAAAGGCTATATTCTCAGTATACACATATTGTCAACAAATTGCAGGCTTGGCCGCGACAACCCAGCTTGAGACGAGTAAATAGGGCCAAGTTTTCCGGTTTAATGACATGCTTTCTTTAAGTCTTCAGCCTTGCAAACACAATTTTACGGTGGGCTTGGTTTATAATCATAAGATTCATCGTTATGATTATATGATTATCAATTTAAAGAAGAAGAAGGAAAAAAAAAAACTAACTGTGTGATTTCTTGCGACAGTGGATAAAAATCTCTTTCAATTACTGTGAGTAAAAGCTTCTTTAGTCTTCACCTTGTCTTTTGTGTAGGATGAAAAAATATGTTTCCCTCATATCTTCTTGGAGATCAATATTGTTCCTAATGTACTCGGTGTCATTTGACCTGACAACTCTTAAGAAAGACTCCTTCAGAATTATATAGAGAAAAGTTTGAACAAATGATAGGAAATCATTCAGACAAGTTTCTACTTTTCACTGATGGGTCTAAAAATGCCTGCCACTCCTCCTCAGCAGATAAATGCGTCAACATTTACTGCTGAGGCAGTTGCCCTGCATGGCTTTCGACACTGTCTCCACCTCAAGAAAAGACACATTTTTATTCCTCTCTAGTTCACTTTCCTGGTGAAGGCGATCGGAGAGGAAAACTTGAAAAATCCGAAAATTCTTCACATATTGAGAAAAATTCACGAACTTCAGCAAAATAGTAGAAAATTGCTCTCTGCTGGATCCCAAGCAATATTGGAATTGAAAGAAATGCAATGGCCGGTGAGCCAAGATCGGGCTCGAACTGGAACCTGCTCAGGGGCAGGTACCTATCAATAATAAACCAAATTTTGGTTGACTGTACACTTTTTAAACTGGAAAGAAATTTCTACTTCGCTTCCAAACCATTAGACAGCATATTCACTATATGTTAATCCTCAGCGCCTACTTGGGTACCTGAAGGACATTATTGTGTATAATATAATTTGACAGTGATAATCCTACACATGAATCTGTTAAACCATTGTATATACCCTTTTCTTTTAACCAATCTTTTTATGCACAATTTGTATGCTTTTACCACTCAGAGAGATAAAGGAGTCGCCTTTGCTACAAGTATAATGTATTTACAGTCGTAGGATATCATGGGCACAACAAAGCCGTTACAGTGCTGACGTGCCGTAAAAAACATACTCACTCACTCACTGTGTCATCTGATACTTTGGTTATTTTGGTACATGTACGTATCTTAGCTTTATGTGCACATTATTTACTTCTTCTTCTTCTTCTTCTTCTTCTTCTTCTTCTTCTTCTTCTTCTTCTTCTTCTTCTTCTTCTTCTTCTTCTTCTTCTTCTTCCTCTTTTTCCTCATCCTCTTTTCCTTTAGAAAACCGTAAAGTGGCCTCGTGTTTACATAACGTATGTACCTACTTTGGACTTTGTTACAATGCCATCTTAATAGTGTAGTTTTTTGGGTTTTTTGTTTCTGCAATAAATTGCCGATTTGAAAGGACATTATCACATCTTACTGTTAACTTTAAATTCCAAATCCCACCAGTCACTAACTCAGTTTCCAGTCCCGAGGCTGGATTTGTTTCAGAGATGAAAGGTATAGTTTCAAGGCCAATCTCCTTTACAGGCGTTATGGTTTTTCTCAGCCGTGAAGGGAAGCGTCAGTATTAAATCAGTATTAAAATGCGTATACTGGTAATGCACCCAGTGAAGTGCACTTGGTCCCCTTTTAGTGCTATTAAACTTTACTTGACTATGTAGCAAGTTGCTCTGTGTATCTATTATTATAATTGTTGATGTATATATTTTTTATAGAAGAGGAGCTTCCTCATAGTTTCTCAGGGGGGATACTGAATGGCCAAGTCGATGTATAATTTGTGCGTTTATTTTTGTGTATGCAATTGAACCTGTACAAGTAAGTTTTTGATAGACAATAATGTGCTGCAATATGGGCCCGAACATTCAAAAATAAAGTAAAAGTAAAAGTTTTCGACTTCTACAGTCCCTACGTTATTGATGTCTATGATGGATCATTTCGAGATACGCGGTACTGAAGACATGGTGGTTCTACTTCTGTGTCGCTCTCTCTTTTGTTGGGGAAAGCAAAGTTCGCTTTCTCATAGTAAAACGCCTCATGGATTATGCTAGAGCGTGGATCTCCCAATCGGGAGGTTCCCACTTTTTTTTTCCAAACTTCAAATCCACAATTGGATCAAATTTTATGTCCAGTTCTTCAGTCTGTGTATATTAGAAAGATAAACTGTATCTTACAGGGGCCAAGAAGCTGAGTCTGAACATAGAGAACGGGAGGGCTAGGGTTCGATCACAACTCAAGCTGAATAATACTTGCGTCAGTGTCGTGAAGAACTAGTACTGTACATGAATGTGACTGGCTGAAAGAGCGTGTGTGGCAACACATAAAATTGCCAGACTTTAGTCTCGGGATCTGTTTGCTATATAGCCGAGTAGATGACGAGTACTTTTTATGACGATGGGCATTAAAAACCAACATAGCGAGCAAAATCAAAAACTTAACTGTTTGATAAAACTGAGCGTGTGAAATATTGAGAGGTTTCACGGGGAGGATTTTGAGTGTGTGGGTCCAGATAATTTAGTCCGTTGCTTCCTTCTTTAAAACATAGTAAAACTGTGTCTGAAGAGAGGCCAACCGCCTTTATTTCAATAAAGAAATAGAGTGAGCAGAGCACGCGTTACGCTAGCTCTTCGTATTAATGAAACCGTGAGCTCGTTTTGTGAAGCGTCTCACAAAATCTATAGATCTAGTCTTCAGATTAGACTCTGCCTGTTGCTTGTAGCGATGTTACAACTCACTGTCAGCTTACCACACACAAAAAAGATCCGTGCATTTTGCCATTATTAGAACTGGCTTCTTGATAGTGTTCACATTTACCAGTGGTGTTATCTTCGTGAAAACCCCGGTCCAGTGCTACCTTATTATTATTGGCAATAAGATAAAACTGTAGAGGTAATGATGAGCAATAACAAATTACGATTAACAACGTCTACAGTCCAAATAGTCTTGACATTAACCCATCCATGATAGCCCTCGCCTTGTGTAGGTTGAGCCCGCGATACTGTGGTGCTTTCCGACCAGCGTTATATAAATTCGCTCCCCACCGGCTCATTATAGGACTGTTTTCACCTTTTACCTCCTTCCTTTCTTATTCTTTTTTCCTCTCTGTCTGTCTCTTTCCCACTCTCTCGCTCTTTCGTCGTCTCACTCTCTCTGGCTCTTTGTCTCTCTCTCTCTCTCTCTCTCTCTCTCTCTCTCTCTCTCTCTCTCTCTCTCTCTCTCTCTCTCTCTCTCTCTCTCTCTCTCTTCCTGCCTCACCCTTTTTTTACTATGTCTATCTCTTTCTCTTGTACTTTGCTTCCGCATTCGATCTCTCTCTCTCCCTCCCTCTCCTTCTCTCTCCCTCTCTTTCTCTCTCTATATGTATATGTATATCTCTCTTGAATAATCATTTCGAGCTCTACGCTTCCGTACTGTCTCTCTTCAACCACAATTTTGTCGTAAAAAACTTGTGATATCAACCCTTGCTCATTCCAAAGCCTTCTTTTTCATATATCTACTTCATTATCTATTCTGAGCTCCGACCCAATTTCCACTTTATTTCCCTCTCATTTTCCCCTGAGTCTTCCCCCGCATGCCTAACCTTTTCCCTCAGTATTTTCTTATTCATACTCACAATCGTCCTCCCTCCCTCAATACCTACCAACCCAGTCCTTCACGTTATACAAATCGGCATTTCTTCTTCCATTGATTTTAACTTCGATTTCTAGAACCACGGTTGTTGTTGTTTGTTGTTTTTTTGCCCTGTAGTACTAGCACTCTTTCTGCGAATTTTACAAAGAATTGTAACCTCATATTATTCTTGAAACAGAAGCTATTTATTATACCTTGGCGTAGCGACCATAAGAAAAAGGGAGAGAGAGAGAGAGAGAGAGAGAGAGAGAGAGAGAGAGAGAGAGAGAGAAATGTCTTTGATTGTGTATGCTTGGTTGGAGTAGGTTTATTTAGAGCTATAATAAATAAGGATAATTCTATGTTAGAATTTTTAAAACGTGGCTTTGGTTATATAAAAAAAAAAAACGCCCGTAACTGTTTCATTTTAATATTTATATACTGCTCCTAATAATGAGGAATTCGTGGTGTATGTTTAGATCTTTCTCTCTCTCTCTCTCTCTCTCTCTCTCTTTCTCCTCTTCCCTCTTCTCTCTCC
>RQTK01000210.1:264855-362829 GCA_003991915.1 Elysia chlorotica | reverse complement strand
TATTGTTATTATTATTATTATTATTATTATTATTATTATTATTATTATTATTATTATTATTATTATTTTGTTGTTGTTATTATTATTATTATAACTATTATTAGTAGGAGTAATGAGGTTGTTGTTTCTTGCTGCTATTCTTATTACGTTCAAAATGACACCCGCTGGTCCTGTATCAGTCGCTGGAGTACCGTGACATATTCCGCCAGTGAGAGTCTAAACAATAATTATACCTGCCACTGTTACTGAACTAGCTTTAGAGCTATAAATCTCATGGCATTCATTTAACGCTCTAATTTTATTGTGTTTGCTTTGATTGGGCGTAGAATAGCAGAACTTTCTCCCCCCCCCCCCTCTCTCTCTCTCTCTCTCTCTCTCTCCTCTCTATCATGTTGGACGTTTAACCAAACTCAACTCCTCTCTCTCTCTGTCTCTCTCTGTCTCTCTGTCTCTCTCTCTCTCTCTGATCTATCCATATTTCTATAACGGTAGAAGTAAACTAACATTCATTATTGTGTTGTGTTTCAGAATTCAAAAGGAGCTGGCAGAAATCACCCTGGACCCCCCGCCCAACTGCAGGTGAGTACTACATGTATATTTAGTCTTTGAGTGTCAGTTAAAGTCGAGAGTGGGTTGCACGGTACCGGGTCTTACCACAGGCATTGGGTTGGTTTCTTAACGTCTAACGTCAGCAGCAAGGTTATATTGTCATCATAATTGTGGACGGATTCCAAGACTGACGTCTGACAAATGTATGTGCTGCCACACAGAGGCAGTGCGGGAGTACGTGGACTCGCAACCGGTCACATCATACTGACACCGACCCAACTAGTAGGGGACTAAACCGGACAAATAAATTTGAAATGATCGTGGGTTTCAAACCGGGGACCTACTGACTGGGAGACAAACACTGTACCTCTTGCGCCAGAGCTCAAGTGATCTAAGCTACTAACTTCTGCGATCCAAGGGTTAAAGTGTCATTTCCTCTCACTTTTCTTCATCATAATTCAGTTTATTCAGACCTCAATGTAATGTACCCCGAAGTCCGTTTTGGTCGACAACATAATGATATAATTGTCCTGAGTGTAGCAGCTCATTTTCATTTATGCTATAATTATAACTCTGTCTCACTGTTACACTTAACTATTTGACTGCTGTGTGGTTTCATATTTTGTCTCCAACAAGTATCTTTCTTTTAATGGTAGGGATAAGGTCGCGTCGTTTAAAATTCACTGATCTACTTATCTTTAACTTAGCCCCTTCAGAAAATGATAACTTTTGGAGAAGTATCATGTGCACAATATAGCCGTTACCGTGCTTAGGTGCCGTAAAAACAAACTCACTCACTCTTGGAGAAGTATGAAAATAGATGTGCGATATGCTGTGCCTGTGGGATTTTGAAAGTCCAAGACGGCAGTGGAGTGGTTAATGTAAGTGGTTAACGTGAAGGTTTGTATACTTCGGTATTTCGGTCTTTACCTTGGAAGAACATCAGGGAACTTGCTGACTCAAGACTCTGGATGTTGTGCTGTTCTTGGTGATGATGATGATGATGATGATGATGTAGTAGTAGTAGAAGTAGTAGTAGTAGTAGTAGTAGTAGTAGTAGTAGTAGTAGTAGTAGTAGTAGTAGTAGTAGCAGTAGTAGTAGTAGTAGTAGCAGTCCCTTTTCTTCATCATAATTCAGTTTATTCAGACCTCAATGTAATGTACCCCGAAGTCCGTTTTGGTCGACAACATAATGATATAATTGTCCTGAGTGTAGCAGCTCATTTTCATTTATGCTATAATTATAACTCTGTCTCACTGTTACACTTAACTATTTGACTGCTGTGTGGTTTCATATTTTGTCTCCAACAAGTATCTTTCTTTTAATGGTAGGGATAAGGTCGCGTCGTTTAAAATTCACTGATCTACTTATCTTTAACTTAGCCCCTTCAGAAAATGATAACTTTTGGAGAAGTATCATGTGCACAATATAGCCGTTACCGTGCTTAGGTGCCGTAAAAACAAACTCACTCACTCTTGGAGAAGTATGAAAATAGATGTGCGATATGCTGTGCCTGTGGGATTTTGAAAGTCCAAGACGGCAGTGGAGTGGTTAATGTAAGTGGTTAACGTGAAGGTTTGTATACTTCGGTATTTCGGCCTTTACCTTGGAAGAACATCAGGGAACTTGCTGACTCAAGACTCTGGATGTTGTGCTGTTCTTGGTGATGATGATGATGATGATGATGATGATATTATTATTGTTGTTAATTATTATTATTATTTTTTTTTCGGTTTGCAAAAAGATGTTCCCAACACAATTTTCTTCAACTGATTGTGCTTATTCCCAGCGCTGGTCCCAAAGCCCCAGACAACATGTACGAGTGGGCGTCAACCATCCTGGGTCCGTCAGGCAGCGTCTACGAGGGCGGCGTCTTCTTCCTGGACATTCACTTCTCCCTGGAGTATCCTTTCAAACCCCCCAAGGTGACCAGCTTGATACAGGATTTTTATAAATATAGTTTAGTTTTTAGTAATGGGTACAGTTATAACTCTCGTAAGGGGAACCTAGGGGACATTTAAGAGAGATGGGGGAGGGGGGAGAGAGATAGATAGACAGAGACATAGAGAGAGAGAGAGAGAGAGAGAGAAGAATAAGGTGCCAGTAGTTTTAAAATATCATGTGATAGCCTCTCAAACGCCAGAAGTGAATGCATAGGGGGAATTTAGAAGAATTGGACATCTTAAGTTTTCTTCTCTTTCTTATTTCAAAATTTTTTTTAAATTAATTAATGTTATCATTCTTGTTATCTACCAGGTGACTTTCCGCACCCGCATCTATCACTGTAATATCAACAGCCAAGGTGCCATCTGTCTGGACATTCTCAAAGACAATTGGAGTCCTGCCTTGACTATATCAAAGGTAAAGTCTCATCTCAGCAATCTTTACACACAAAAAAAGAGTTAACACAACAAAGAAGATATAAGCTATTTATTATGGACTGGCAGACAGATCCAAAGAGTTTGGCATATTCATATTTCCTACCCTGTTTTGATTACAAGCTTCCTCACTGTGAGTAGGGTAGATCAATATTGAAACAACAATAATAAACTAAAACACTTGGTGTGCTTCTTAGTAACTCTTGTCTAAGCAAGGATTATTGTAATTCACAAAAATTTTAGGACTCAAAGGGGATTTTATTGAAAGAGGAAAATAGTGGCCCAATCATTTTACACTGAACATGTACCATGGTTTTATCCCCTTTGTTAAGTGTACATGTCAGATGTGAGGCAACAAGATTTAGATCTGGGTCTATCTTTTACATGTCATGTGTCTTCTCCTCTTTTCTGTTTGCTTTACTATTCACCAGAATAGCGTAGTACATCTTTCACCTTAATAAATAAAAATATCTATGAGTTTAGTGAGAGGGGGATTCAAAAGGGATAAAACTTAACAGACTTCAGTGTGTGAAGATTGAGATAGGGATTATGGTGCAGTGTTAGGGATGGGCCTGGCTGTTCCACTGTCTAGCATTGCAATCCATTAGGCAGCTTTGTTTACTTTGATAAGAGACCTAGAGCTAGCTGAATGAGGGCAGGGTGGGGCTATCACTAATGTAAGTAATATTTGGGACGTGTGGGGGAATAAATATAAAACTGGGTTGTTGGGATAATGTTAAATTACCACTTGGTGCAGGCTTGAGGTGTCACAGAATGAGAGAGGAGGAGGTTTTAAGAGCATGTCTCCTCAATAACTTCCATTACATGATCGGAAACAAATACAAATTATAGGGGACAAGAAGAAGAGAAATACAGGGACTTTAAAACCTCTTGTAATTTGAACAGTTCTGGTTGTTCATTTTGTCCTTAAAAATGGGAACTACTCAACCTTAAGTTTGATAGCATGGATGCTGTAATGGTAGCTTTCAATGCTGAACCTGTTGTCACGCTCATCTCAATATTTTATATTCACAAGAGGTTTTTTTTCATACTGTGATTCATAATTGGTTTTATTATTAGTTGGAACTCCATTAAATCATAATGAGATCTCTGTTTGTTTCCAGCTCTTTATTTTTCTCTGAGTAAAGTTTGCTATCCTGGCTCTGTGTCTGTGCGTCGTTGTTGTTGTTGGGTTGGTTTAACGTCCAACAGCAGGACTATATAGGCTTTATTGTGGACGGGCCCCAATACGGACGTCTGACAATTTTATGTGCTGTCACACACGAGACAGGGCGGAGAAACCGTTACTCCTGTCTCAGTCGGTCACATTATACTGACACCGACCCAACCAGAATATAAAGCAACAGCCAGGATGCGAACTCGGGGCCTTTTGCGTCGGAAGCCGATGTTCTACCCCTGGACCACCGCGCCCCCCTGTCTGTGTCTCAGAGGCGACGTTGGACGCAAAGCAACAACGCTTGCTTACCTACTTACTTGCCTAGCAAATTTTGCTTCTCACTGGAAAAAAAAGTTAATTTTACTTTTCTCTGAAAAAAAAAAAGTTAATTTTACGCCCTCTGGAATAAAGTTAATTTCTCTGTGTGTTTGTGTGTGTGCAGGTGCTGCTGTCGGTGTGCTCGCTCCTCACGGACTGCAACCCGGCCGACCCCCTGGTGGGCAGCATCGCCACCCAGTACCTCCAGAACCGCAAGGAGCACGACAAGATGGCGCGCATGTGGACCAAGCGCTTCGCCGCCGGACTCAACAGTTAACTAGGCCCGGCCTGGTGTGTGCGCGGGGGTTGTCAGGGGGGAGAGAGAGGGAGAGGGAGGGAGAGAGAGAGAGAGAGAGAGAGAGAGAGAGAGAGAGAGAGAGAGAGAGAGAGAGAGAGAGAGAGAGAGAGAGAGAGAGAATGAAGAGGAAGAGTGATGAGAGAGACACAAGAGGTAAAGAGGGTAGAGAAAGATAAAACAGGGAGAGTGAGGAGAGAAAGAGTCAATAGGTAGAGAAAATCCGTGGAGACAGAGACAGACATGCAAGAGAAAATGGAAAAGGCAGGAGGAGTTCTATTATACATACATATGTAAATGTACATGTAGTTAGGTCATTATGCTCATATCAGTTATGTCCATCGTGTCAATGAATGAGAGTTGTTCATGATTTGAGATTTTCTTTTAAATGAAGATTGTCGCAGCACAATTGGTCTGTTGATTTCTGTTGCTATGTGGATGATTTTTTGGACACTTGGAGCTGAAAAGCAGACAGTTGCCCCTTCATCTGGTTATGCTACTGTTTCTAATGTAAACTGTCCAGCGAGAATCGGACTAGAACTACATAGTTAAAACTAAGCTTTGGATAAGAAAAACTAAAGAAAACATGATGTATTGAACCAAATTTGTTTTAGATACAAAAATCTCTTTAAACTTGAAATAACTTTTACATTAATAATAATTATAGTTCTTGTAACACATAGGCTTACACACGGATAAGGAAGCAATGAAAGTTTTACTTATAAGACAAAAAAGAAGCTGTACTGGAAATGTACATGTATTAAAGGGGATATCTATCAAGCAGCACTTGATGCTCAGTTCTGCCCGAGACATGCTTTTAAAAGCAATGGGTTTTTGACAAGTTTGCTTAAGAAAGAAAACAATGGGCAACTCCCAGAAATGCAATTTTTCAAAAGTTAGTACAGTGTAGCTTTGTATACTTTTCCCAACCCTATTGGGGTTTAGATATGTCCCCTTCTGTAGTTACAATCCCCTCAATTGAAAGCTTTAAAACAATCCCAAGAAATTCAAATTATGAGGTTTCCACTGTAAATTTCCGAGCTATGGAAAAGTTGTGAAGTAGGAGCTAATGTTCAAGGCTGTATCAATGGTTTGATCGCGGCCCTTGCAGTCAGCATTTGTACTGAGTTGTGCGTGTGGTGCTCTGTATTTGCAATTAAAAAAACCTAGTGAGAATTAGGTAGGAATCTGATGCCAACCAGTTATAGAGTGGTAAACACAGTGTATAACATTACTGAATTCATCATCTTATTGCCGTGGCAGTTAGGTGTTTTTGTATAGTGTAACTCTGTACACAATTCTTATACATGTAGAAACATATGGAAGATGAGGCTAACCTTATGTTTAGGGGTTACTGTACATATGTGACTGTGGCATGTTGTTGACATTGTGAATCTTATTCATGTACACGATTAGCTACTCAAAAGCACATTATTTGAATGTAATCTTTTGTTTCTTGAATGTTATTTTCATCTTCTGGCATGTTTTATTGCTCTGTGACTGAGAGTGAGAGGGAAGATTTCTCAGGGACAATTTCAGTTGAAGTGATAGGTGCGAGACAGGAGGGAGGAGAGATAAGGCGTCAAACAAGCGAGCATTGATGTTTAAGAGATGCTTTTGAAACAGAGAACACAGTGAAAGACCCATACAGACAAAGCAACACCTAAGGAAACAAAACTACAAGAAATTGATAAAGAAGTAATGCAGTATAATGTGGTTCTTCATTCACAATATCTATTGAACTTTTTTTTTTTTCATCATCATTGATCACAATTACAAGTTTTAAATGTTGATTCTTATATTTTAGAAGAGAATAAGATGAGGGTTGACCTTCCTTGCTTTTATTTTGAAATTGCATTTATAATTTTGAAGATCTTATTTTTTCTTGTATTTAAGACTAAGTGAACAAGAGTGACTAGGTTTTTACTTATCCACAGTGTTGTGATATGGTTGTGATTAATCAATGCATTATTAATTTTTGTTTTAAAAGCCGACTTTTTTTTTTTTTTTTTTTTTGTGTGCGCAAGATACAGTCTAGATTATATATTGTCAGCATCAATTCTATCATTCCACCTCACAAAATCAATCATCAATGACTATCCTACCAATGAGTAAGAGTCAGCCTAGTAAGTTCTTAAGGCCTTGTTTTTGCTTAGTCTCTTAGCCCTACCAAAAAGAGCTCGGTGATTGAATGAATCGTGTGTGATTCTGGTCCACAGTCCTGCTGCTATAAAAGTCTGTGATTGAATATCTTTTTCCTGACTTGTAGTTAAAAAGTGTTTGCAGTTATGTAGAACAAGAAGAGAAAATAATTCATAGAGCATTATTATTGTACAAAATATTCCCAAATTCACAAAGTGAAGTTTTGGACTTTTACCTGGATGAATTTAAACCTACAATAAGAGGTTTGTTTTGTCATTTCACATTACTGATCGTATCATTTTGTTTTGTCTTTTTATATACTATATGATCTGTAGACAATCTTAACAAGGAGATTATTCTGTGGTCCTTTTGGTCAATTTTCACCTCTGTAAAATTTCTTTTGTGCTTAGTGAAAATGGAAACTTTGTTTTATTGTTTGAGAGGGCTGGTTTGAATGTAAAAAAAAGCATGGATGAACGAAATAGAGCTTGGCTGGGAAATTTTGCATGGTTATTTGAGTGTGAATGATGTAAAGTTGTAGTTGCTGCTGATGACGATAATGTGTGATGGGGAAGTTGAGACGTAAGACATTGGAAAATCTTGTACATATTAATTGAATTTCAAAACTTGTCAATAATAAATATATAAAGATAGAAAAAAATGTTTTGGGTTTTCAGCTTTTCTTTTTCTGTCCTACTTTTAAAATTAATCTCGGGAAGTTCTTGTATTATTTTGAGTTTGGGACCAATGCACATTGCTGATATAATTATTCAGTTGATCTGCAGCATGCTACATTTTCTGTTTTTAACTTGTTTACCTTTACAGGCATTACACGTTCAGTATCTCAAATCAAATCCAAATTGTTCTAAGCAGTCATGCGCATGCCATATGTACAAGTCCTAAGCTAAGCTTGCTTCGTCCAGCAAGTATACTCACAAGGAGGCCTCGGCCTAGCCCCATGTTATAACCTTAGTCTATAGTCTGGCTAAATACAAGTCATTTAGAAGTCCCATCATGGCCATGTGATAAATTATTGCTAATTTCAGGACACCAATTTCAATTTGATATTTTTAAGTCACTAAGCTGAAGTTTTGGAAAAAGTTGTGAAAACGTGAATGCTCAAGCCTGAGTGGCTTGTCTGACGAAAAATATCAGTGCTTGATTTTTCCTGATGTAGCAAGATTGTTACTCATGTATATGACCAATGACTCAATGTCCTTATTGTGCTCTCAGATTGGTTGCTGGTATTCATACGGCACGCATACGACATGCCAACGATGAAGTTTGACAGATATCTGAAGGTGTAATAGGGTTTTTAATTTGTTTTGACTGAAAGGAACAAAGAGGGAGGATAAATTTCGGAGGTTTCTTAATGCAAATTGTTGAATTAGAACTTTGATAATGTTATTACTAACCAGTAGGGAATTATCCGAATAAACCGAATGATAGGTATCAAGAAGCCTCATCTCTTGGGCTCTCCTGCTGAAACAGCTGTTTTTTACCTCCTGATTTGTGATTGGGGGGTGCTGATGGGGCAATAGTTGGGGTGTTGGGCCAATATTGTGAAGACTGAAGGTGTTACGTTCAATGCCTGGAGTGGAGAATTTTTTTTCTTGACCCCCGTCAACCGAGCATTAAAGGGGTGGCTGAGGCTCTCTTGCTAATTTTTTTTCTTCACAATACCGGGGTGGACAAAGTTGTGAGAGAAATAAAAAGCTCTTCAACGAGCATTGGTAATGATCCTGAGCCCACAAGCATAAATCTATCAATACAGTGGAATCCACTCACTTCAAATCAAAATCAGCAACTTTTTATTCTTCGTTATATTTGTGTGATAAATTTAGCCAACATAATCTGGTCCCAAGGTTTCACTTAAAACCAGAGTAGTGGATATTATTGCTGATGGAACCAATCACAAGAAGATTGTCTAGGGAACACGACTTACCTGTTTTACTTGAACTAGGCTTTGTGCAGAAAGGAAGTTATGAAAAGATTCATTCTGAGTGATAATAGGAATATTTTGACCATGAGGCAACCAGGGCGAACCTGGCACAAGTTGCTAATAATAGTACAGTTTTTGAGCTAGGGCCCTCTAAACCTGTAAAAATATTACATATTTACTTCTTTCATTTAAAAAAAAAAATTAAATTATTTTTTATTGTTCTAGAAATGATAGTTAACTTTTTCAGCGTCTCAAACTGCATTTGATGCTTTTGAACACACTATCAATAACTTCCAAAGTCAAAGTTCCTACTTGTGCCTGATTCACCCTGGATGCCTCACCTTTGGTTTTTTACCAAACAACAAATACAGTGAAATCTGCTTTAGGTAAATCTTATTATGATAAACTGTGGCTTTACATAAACCTAGTTCCAAGGCACCAATTCTGTTTACAGTCACTGCTTAATATAAACTTAGGATAGGATAAACTTTAAGCCTGTCCCCAAAAGGTTTATCGTGCCCGGATTCACTGCACAGAAAATTAAGTTTCTATGAAGAACCTAACCACTAAAGACAAAACATTGAACAATACGGTGAACATTTTTCCTTATAAGAACGGATTATTCAAGTTTTTCAATATCAAGTGTACGATATTGAACAAAGCCCTCTCTCCAAAACATAAGGCATTTTATGAGTTTTGCACCTGACTAACTATTCCCTTCCTTTTACAGTGTATATAACATAAGGTATGAAGCAAGTCCATGATGATGTATGTGCATATTTATTTTGAAATTCCGTGCACCTCTTGCAAGATATCAAGTCCAAGGCATCACCGAGACAACGCTACAGACGGGGTCTGAACAAGCACAATTAAAATTAAAATAAAATTAGACTGGGAGGAAATATAGCACGGTCACAATCATTCATTCTCGTAGGTGTGACAAACAAAACTTAATAAAACAACCTTATGCATAAATTCAGCATTCACAACTAATAAATTGAAAACAAAAAGCGGGTTTGCAATGTTCATTTTGAGAGGAAATACCTTACACAGTTCTTATTAACAAAAAATTAAAATTTTGTGCAAATTGTCTGAGGTGCGGCTCTTATGTACATTTTGATTTCTTGTGGATAGGGGTATTTGAATTAGGCATTCAAGTGATGGTACAAAAAAGTTAAACCCAGTGAGTTAAATATGATTCCTTCATCTTAACGTATATAGGTATTCTTAAGAAATATATGTTTAAAGTTTTGAATGAAGAGCCAGGTAAAAATTGCGCCCTGCCCAACACAGTCCAAGTTTAACTGCAGCATTGCAAACCACAGGTTGTCAGCCCGACATCACAAGCTGTTACTCTTATGGCCAACATCCGGTGAGCGGTGGGGAATAAAAAGCCAATAAAAACAGACATTTGCATCTGTGACTGGCTGTGGTGGATGTGAGACTTGGTGCACTTGTCCACTGATCTTTCCCATCATGCGTTAGCGGTTACACATGCTGTGAATGATACGGGCTTGTACTAGCAACTCTTCTAAATGATCTGCAAACCTTCCATTTCGAAATAATAAAATAATATCATAGCTTTTACCTTTAACAAATTTTGAGAATTTCGCCTTATATCTTGTGATGTGAAAAGGTGAGTAAAAAATATTGGCAAAAAATGATTTTTAAAACTAAAACTATAAAAGAAAGTATAGGATTAAACTGACAATTATTGTCATAATATCCACTGTAGATGTGATTGTTTCACAAAAGCAAAAAATATTGAACAACAAGAAGTTTAAAAAGCAGCTACTTAACTTAAAACCTTTGATGCAATATTTTCTCCACACGTTCACAAATACATTTGTTGTGTACTCATAAAAAGACTGCTGGCAAATACATGTACAACATTGAACAAAAATGAGTACCGGAATATTTTCATGTGTTAAAAAACTAGAAAACTTGCATTGTTAATGTGAACAAGCTTAAATACAGTAAAGCTTTTTCAAAAAGCTGGATCCACTTTCTAATAGGCCAGTTAGAATTAAATATTTTAAAAGAAAAATGCAGCACTGGGCAAAAATCTTGAGACCAAATTACCTCACTGAGTAACACACACGTACAATGTACATGTAGTTAATGATATAAACACATACATAGGAAGCGCACAGATAAATATGCTGTTTTAACTCGTACCACCAAAATCCATTCAATGAGATTTTTCACATTTTAATTTCCTTTCATTCCAATATTCATGGAGAACACAAATTCACAACTGCCACTTCTAATATTTTTTTTTTAGCAAAAATATGAAATGCTTTGTAGTCAAATGTACACATTTACATGCACACAACAACAGACTTTAACCAACCAATGGACAAAAATAATATGTCTTGGGTTTGCAACATTCAAGACCAATATTATTCTTTAACAAAACCTGTCTCCATCAAGAATAGCAATATGTTTCATTTGACATACTTCTTTGAACTTTATCAAAAATGAAAAAATACTAAAATTCTCAACTTTCAAATCTTGAGACCAAAATTGAATGTTTGAAATAAACTCAAATGAGAAACTGAAGTATAAAAGTGTTACGGAAAATGATCTCTCCAAAATGGCGTTAAAATCAAGTTACAATAAAACCGCAAGAAAAAAGTGACTAGTGTGATGCAGCAAAGTAAATTGCAACATAAAAATTATCCTCATATGCGTTTCATTCTATGATTTTGCATGAAAAGCACAAAAACACATTCAGTAGCCAGACTTCCTTTAAAACATAATCATTTTTCATATCAGAAAATAAAACCATTTTTTCTTCAAACGTCAATAGGGAAAAAATTAGATCCAATATGCTTTCTCAGTTTTTAGCTAGTTGTGTTTAGATTGTTTGTTTGTTTGTTTGGTGTTTTTTGTTGTTTTGTTTTGTTGTTGTTGTTTTTTTTGGGGGGGGGGGTGTTTTTGTTTTTTTGGGGGGATGTTGGTAGTTTTGAAAAAAAGACTATGTGACAAAATGTAAAAAATAGTGGTACAACATGGACAATGAGACAAAACAAAACAATATTAGCTTTCCTTTCAAAGCTTGGCTCTGTAATGATAGTTATCACAACATTGCAAGCTGTAATGGTCAGATCTGTTAATTTGCAATTTATATATACAAGACTGTATAGTGTACATTTTGTAAGCTACATGTATTTCAACACATTCAGGATATCTCAAAACCGAAATGACTAAATGTTAGTCTATATATATAAACACACAAATAAAGATTCACTTTTATTTTACTGTTTTCTCAGGTTCTAGAGAATTGTATTCAAAGTTGTCTTGCTTAGCATTGAAGCAAACCAAGAATCGCTCCTTATTATGTAAAAAAAAAAAAATCTCTAGATCACCATATAGGACCCACCTGCAAAACCTAGGAGCCCTCAACTTTTTCCTATCGCACAGCACACATTTTGTGCATATTGATATGCTCTTGTGCTAGCATCTCTTTGCATTGATCTGCTCACATTCCATGTCAAAATAATAATAAATCAAAGCTTTTAGTTATATACATTTTTTTTAATTCCCTAAAATAGTGCGCACACAAGGAATAGGCCGAATTATGGGACGTGAAAAGGTTAAAAAATATGAGGTCCGCTTAGAGTTAGAGTGAATTACCTCTGGAAAGATGACATGGAACCTGAGGAATTCTTTTTTCCCAGACAATACTCTAGAAAAATATGAATTCCGACTTTGGAACAATCGACTTTCCAATCAGTTTTGTGCATTACTACTACTGTGCCCGTATCTAAAAAATTATCATAAAATTATATGTAATTAATAAATATAGGGATATTGTGACATGTGTCTTTCTTCAATTCCTGAAGGAATCAGCTGTAAAGGTGTGGGAGGAAAGAGATTCCACTCTTATTATTGAGAACGCTCGCAACAGCTCCAAATTAAAGCTAAAATCCCCACGACTTAACTCAGACACTCTTCAATACACTGCATTCTATATCGATAACATTCATGCTGACAGCAAACATATAAAATCAATTCAGATTTTAATTTTTGGACCTTAAATTTTGTCACAATAAACTCATGCACAAAGAAAGACAACTATGTATGGACCTAGGCCTCTTTCCATGGTCAATCTTTATGGACATAATAGTCAATTGATTAAAAGAGCAGCCAAATATGTTTTAAACTAGTGATAGAAGCTGCTTAAAAAATAGATGGTTTTTTTTTCTCCTTGTTAAAATCACAGTTTGTGACTCATCTGGAGTGATATAAAGTCATGAAGCAGTTGCAAGCTTAATCATGGTATCAACAACCATGCATTTGCAAAGCCATAATCATGGTATCAACAACCATGCATTTGCAAAGCCATAACTGTAACAGGTAATCAAAGAGTCAGAAAAGAAAATTATATTACAGAAGTCTGTATAATAGTTGCTGAAGCTGTGAGTCTAAATAATTAGTGACTAGTAAATGCATTATTTGTGTTAGTAAGGGCAAGAGTTTTGACAAAAGATGTGTGATTTATTTTGTTTAATAGTTTTTAAAAAGCCATCGTTTTGTTTTTTTTCTTCAATCTTGATCCGTATTTAAAAAAGTACTTCACACAAAAATCGAGAATCACACCCACCTTATGTCTTTCTAAAATGGATAATGAAATGTAAAAATGGAGGTGCCAGTCTTTTAGAAACCAACAAAATATACTACTATAGAGATCATGGGCATGAACAAACAAAAATTGTGGATTTCATCACAAGTCTGACAACTAGCGTGTGTTATGTTATTAACCAGTCAGAACTTTTCAAGTTAATGAACTGTTTAAACAAATGTTATAAATTCTGGCACATATGCTGCTCAATTTAAAAAAAAAAAAAAATTAAATATAAGACCCATGCACATTTGAAGTATATAAACCTTATCTAGAGAACCAACCCACCAAATAACATTTTTAAAAAGCACTATTGTTCTCATAATTATTATAAAATTATGTATAATAGTTACAGTAATTTGAGGCATGCAAGTTAGTGACTTAGTGTACGAGAAAATAAAAATAAGTAATAAAATCGATGGATTCAAAGTGTGTAGGACATACCTGGCCAATTTTTTTTTTTATATATGTACATAGAGTGAAATATCTAATTACTTAACGCCTATGGTTTTGAAGGAAAAAAAAGGGTAGAAATTAATTAAATCTTATTTTTAGCTCATTTTTGGCCCTTGCAAGACCAAGTTCGTAGTGGTAGGTTTCTAGATGGGCCAATAGCATTGATAGTTTGAAACCTAATACAAAACAAATCATAAATCGACCATCACTAAGTTGTCGGCAAAATTTCCAGCTGTAACAGCATATTTATCAGTCGTTATGTTATGTGCTTTATCAGATTAATTCACAGGTTCACAGAGTATATTCAACTTTTGGAACCTCAATAACATTAAGCGCAAGGAGTCTGGACATATGCGCATCCAAATCCAGATTAATAGAACAATACATCAGCTTCAGATAGCTTCACATTTCTTTTCGTTCATTATCTTCCCCTGTTTCAACTGAGTAAAGAGTTCCGAGTCTGTAATATCAAATAAAACTGTGCTCAGGGAAGCAAAAAGGAACTTCCATCACAAATAAAAGCTTGTAAATCACAAATTATAACAGAGAGAGCAACACACAAAAAAAACAAAGGCTCATTTACTTAGACAGCTCAAAATCAAAGCTGTCACCATACAAGACTGAAAGAAAATTAGAGGCGGAAGTCATACCAATTTTTAAAACACATTTCTATGCTTAACATGTAGTGTTACAATACTTGGCTACTCACAGTACAAAACTCTGAGTAGACAAAATCAGAAGCAAACTAATATATAGTAGACCTTTCAAAGCTTTTACCTTTTGTACATTTTTTTTAGTCCCCCAAAATAATGCCAACACAAGGAATATGCCTTGAATCACGCAATGTGAAAAAGCTAAACCACATTTCTATTCTCATGTTCAGTAATGATAATCCTTTTAGTTACACAAGTACAAGCTTCCTTCCGCCCCGTTGAGCAAAATAAAAATTTACAATCAAGCATCGCTAGTACCGGAAATCAGAGGGGCAGTCATGTTTGAATACACTCACACAAAATAGTAATTTCCAGCACCTAAGCATGAGTACATGTCATATCTCAGCAAGAGTACATGTCATATCTCAGTAAGAGTACATGTCGTATCTCAGCAACAGTACATGTCATATCTCAGCAAGAGTATATGCCATATCTCAGCAAGAGTACATGTCGTATCTCAGCAAGAGTACATGCCATATCTCAGCAACAGTACATGTCATATCTCAGCAACAGTACATGTCATATCTCAGCAAGAGTACATGTCATATCTCTGCACGAGTATATTTATGTCATATCTCTGCACAAGTAAATGTCATCCCTCGTAATGAGTAAATGTCATATTTCCGCACGAGTACATGGCATATATCCACATAAATACATGTCATTACTCCACACGAGTGTATATCATTTCTCCACAGTAGTACACGTCACATGTCGTATCTCCACACAAGTAAATGTCACTTTTCCCAGGCATCTGTTAACTGTAAGAGTCAGAGGTCAGGAAAGGATGGCTCGGGCGCGGTGCCGGGCCAACATATGGCCGTCAAGGGAGGCGATCCGTCTTCGATTCTTTCTGTGCCAAAGCAGGAGTTTGTCCTCACAGACGTATGACAGTGCCTGGAAATGGAGGAAAGGGTGTCCTTTGAAACTGAGTACCATGTGAAGACACAAATTTTTTTTTTCATTCTGATAACTACAATTTTTCATATAAACTGAATTTGCGACAATGTTGGCCATTTTCCCTTTTTGGCTTTATAAGAATGAGACTCATAATTTGAGGTTTCTCTTTATTTGAAGCTGGCACCACCAGAAGGCCTTAAAAAAGTACTATTATCAAGCAGTATTCAATGCTTATCGCTACCCAAGGCATGCTTGTTGAAGAAATCAGGTTGAAGAAGGTTGCTATAAAAAGATAATATGTAATTTCCATGCAAATTTTTAAATAAGGTAAGCATTTAAAAGAAGGCCTTAAAAAAGAAACATTTATCAAGCAGTATTCAATGTTTATTGCTACCTAAGGCTCGCTTGTTGAAGAAATCAGGTTGCTATAAAAAGATAATATGTAACTCCCATGCAAATTTTTAAATAAGGTAAGCAGTTGCCTGTATTTTTTTCAGTACTTTAGTGGTTCAGGTATGTTTCCTTCTTAATCTTGAATCCTCTTAATTCAAATCTTTTATCCAATGACAAGCAATTCGACTTATAAGTTTTTCACTACATACATTGTTCCTGGGCTAGTAGGATGGTATGCTTAAGATGTCCAATTTTTTGCATTGGGCCTACAGGCAATAAAGAATTTTGTCACATACTTCTTTGTTGTTGTTTTTTTTTTGTTATTTATTTTTAATACAAGTTTAAACATTCCTGTGCCCCTGCACCTCTTGCTTAAAGGAAATGCTAAAGTGCCACAGGTGGTATAGCGCTGATCGTGACGTCCCTGGTCCAAAATGTATTTGTCCGATTTCGTTCCCTACTGGTTGGGTCAGTGCCAGTTTAATGTGACCAGCTGAGCCAAGTATCATAGTCTCTCCGCACTGTCTCTGTGTGGCAGCATGTAAAATTGTCAGACGTTAGTCACGGGGCTCATCCACTATCGAGCCAATATATTGCTGACATTGCACGATAAGCAACAAACCTTTGCACTGTTTACATGTGGCAGCACATACGATTTTCAGACGTTATTATTATGATTCTTGATGCCCCCTTCCACTCTATAGCCAATATAGTGTTGACTTGAACGCCAAGCAAAAAGCAAATAAACCAACCAACCTCTAGCTTCAAGGCACGCTCCTTATCGAGCGGCTCCGGGGGATAGACGATCTCATGGGCATCTGCCAGGGCACGGAGGTCAAAGTAATACTTGGCGTACACGCTCGACGGGACGTTGATGTTGAACTGGAGAAGCTCCAGGACCTGTCTCTCCAGCTCATTCCTGTTGGAGGGTTTAAAAAAGAAAAAATTGTGTCCAGGGAAATGTAATTTCATAAAGATTTTTGCCATTTGGACAGAAAGCATGAGTTACGTTCAACAAGTAGGAGCGTTTTGCTGTCAATGCTAACTCAATTATTATCTTTTCATTGAACTTTTACCCTTAAAACGACTTTTCATATTGAATCAGTAAAATAACTCCTTGACAGACCTTTATTGAACTCCACCCTGCCAACTTTAAAGAAAATCCATAAATTTTCAGAAATTTAGTATCACTGCATAGTGCTACTTTGTTGTCAATCAACCTTTCCCATGTACGTGTCCTTTGTTATTGTGTTTAAGATTCACATTTTCTCACAGCTAAGCAGTTTTTACTACAACCGACAACAACCTTCAGTAGACCATAAGATCTCCAACTAGGTTACATTACTCTTTCTGAAATCTCATTTCCTAAACCAAAAATAAGTTCTTAGCAATGTTCACATGCACAAAAATGTCAGAAGTCTAGATAGCTCAATGAGCTTATGAGCAGGAGAAGATACTAGTAAGGAGTGTGATTCTAATGAGTTTTTCTACTTCGGTTGGAAGATAAAGTCTTGTTCAACAAACAGAAACCACTCTTCCCCAATTTGCCAGGTCTGCCTTACATATCGTCCAATTGGATGTCCTTTAAGTTCTGAAGTAGACCAAGCAGTTAGGGCAAATAATATACAACCTTCTTTTACTATTTTGACCACTCCCCCCTCCCTGCCCTTATCCATCAAACAGTCTGCCGTACATAATTAAGGCAACCAGAGTGGGGATAATAAATACTGTAAACCTATGGTTGGAATACTACCTCTCTATTCCATCCATCCACTCCCAATATTCCAAGCTTTCAACCAGTCTGCCTTACAAATCCCTCTTAAGAATCTGACAGAAGTCCAAAGTTCTACTCCAAGCAGTAAGGTTTATAAATGCGACCACCAGAAACCCCCCCCCCTCCCCTCACCCCACCCAACATAATTCTCTTGTGAAGTCTGCCTTACATATCGTCCAATTTTAAATGTCCTTGGAGATCTGATCTGATAAAAGTTCCAGAATAAGCAGTGCCTCCCCCTCCCCCCACCACTCAACCCACCCAACACAATACTGTGAGCTTTGCCCTGCCTGCCTCACACTTACATGTCGTCCACTTGGATGTCCTTGAGTATCTGGCAGAAGTCGACGTTCCAGACAGCCTGGTCGTCCCAGACTTTGGAGGCGAGGATGATGGCGCCCAGCACCATGCGCTTCCAGTTGCCCGGGTTGATGTCGATCTCAGAGTAGGTCAGCAGGCGCTCCAGGTACACCTGGCATGGCAAGGGAGCAGGTGAAGTTTATGTCAATATGATACCCAGGGTCTATCCTACCACATAAAATTTGTACACACACATTGTACATGTTGGTCCTTAATCCAGAGAAACATTTAAGTCATTAGTTCCAGGATAGTTAGAGACAGGAGTCATGATATCCTTGCCCTATCTTGTGTGTGGTGGCACACTATTTTGTGGAATTGACTTTGTCAAAGACCCAGCAGAAATAAATAAAAGAATATTATCAGCCATGGAACAAATGAAAAGACTTAAGAGTTCCATGGACAACACACATACGAAAATGACGAAATACTTAAAGAACTTAAAATCAAACCAAATTGGCTTTTGCAAACCATAAAAGAAAAAGAAACTGAAATACTTTGGACATATCTTAGAAACAAAGCCCAGGGTAAAGCAAAGACAGGGCAGACCTACAAGGAGGTGGATGTACGACATCAGCGAATGGCTGCAAAGGAGGCCCAGCAAGGCAGGAAGGATCGCTCAAGACAGAAAAGATTGTACGGGAGGCAAATTCAGACACTACCGACAAGCCAACATGATGATGGTGATGATGATGATGTGTTATTAGTTCCCTTTGACTACAATCAATCTAGCAAAATGGGCTGTAACTTGAGTGAGATAAAGCGTGATGGTGTAGCCAGCAATAGACAAAGCAAGAGCTGAGACCTCACACTTACCATAATGAAAGAGATGCCCCCTCTCCAGTACCATGTCTACTTTCACATTATTTCGTTTCAGATTATTCAGATTCAATAAACCAATCCAAGGTTAAAAGTTTTTTGGGTTTTTTTATTTCCTATGACATAAGTAGGCGTGAGTGAGAAAGTTTGTTTTGACGGCACATCAGCACAGTATCAGCTATATTGTGCACATGTTGTCATAAGACAATCAATACATTATACTAGCAGCTGTGACTCCTTTATGTCTCTGACAAGTGGTAAAAGCATAAAAATGAAGCAAAAAAAGGTTGCTTAAAGTGAAGTGTATGTATATCATTGTAAAAGATCCATGTGTAGGACAATCACAGTTAAATTTTATAATACAGACCAATGTCCTTTAAAACCCTCAGCATTAGTTGAGGATTAACACATTAAGTAAATATCCTCTCTAGTGGCTTGGAAGCCAGCACAGATTTTGTTCCCCCGGTAAAGAAACGGACAGACAGCCAGAATGTGACTTATGGATAATTAACAGTTGCAGGTATAACACTGTGCAGGTTCTTCACCTCTCAGTAGGAGTTGTAGGTAAGATGAGAATGTCCCAGTCGGACTCAATCACGTTCCACCTGGTCTCGTCTTCTAGCCTGAGGCACTTCCACCCAGTGCAGTTTAAGTTTAAAAGAAAATGAAATTTCAAAAGAGGCCAGAAAGTTTCTCACCAAAGTCACAATGGCACATTCTGCAGTGAGCTGGGCAGCGTTGAAGAGGTTCCGCACAAACCGGTAGATAATCTTGTGCTCCGGGTCTCGTTTTTGATAGTCGTCAGGCACAGGGTCTTTCTGGAAAGATATACAAAGTGAACTGAAAAAAGAACTGACATGTACAACAGACATAAGTCCGTAGATCAAGTCCTACTGGTTTGTTAAACTTTCAGTGAGACTCATAATGTCATAGCTTAAGACTAATATACCAACTGCCATGGATTCATCCCCTTTTTGGGGTACTTTATAAATCTATCAAAATAAAATAAAAAATGTTTGTGCCTGCACGCTAATAACGAATTTTCAAATATAGTTTCTCAGCGGAAATTTGACTGTATGATTATGAAGACTTATTGTAAGGCATTGGCTCTGCTTTTCATTTTTTCATCATATCTTAGAGAAATGTCCATGTGTTAGAATTGGCTAGAATTTTTTGTATTTTTTGGCCAACCAAGATACACAACAAAGACAAATATTTTCCTGTGACAAAAAAAATTTTTTTTTAAAGAACTTAAGAAGAGAAATTGTCCCATGAAGTAAAATATCCACATAGTAACAAGAATTTTAATAAATTTTGATATGGTTTAACATGTTTCACTACCCAACATTAACTGAATAATACTGCACCTTTGACAACATTGGGAGTGTCTGTCTACAAAGTGCAATATTGAGAAAAAGAGAGCCTTAAAAAAATTGTGTGTGTGTGTGTGTGAAAGCACAAAAATATGAGAAAGTAAGATTTTGTCCCAAAGCCTATTTGACTGAAGACTTTGGTGAAAAGACTACAGTCTTGGTTAGCCCTGGTGTTTGATGTCGCACCATTGATTTTCCACAAGTGGCTGATAAAACCACAAAGTGGAATTTTCTTGATGCAAAAGTTTCATTTTTTTTTTCAGTATCCTATCTGTTTTAGAGTTATTCATGTGTGAAAATTGACTAGAATTTATTGACTTACATTAGTTACAAGTGTACCTTTTGGCCAGCAAAAGTGTACTATAGACAAATATTTTCCTTTGAACTTTAGATCTTAACAATCCAAAAGTGATTAAACCAAGAAAAAGTAAAATCACTATTATTTTTATATCAGTTATAAATGTAGAAATTGTCCCACGAAGTACATATAAGAAAAACATACCATGACAAAGAAAATTTCTTTAAGTCCTAATGTTTTAAACATTTTTCAATAAAAACCAATATAAATCTTTAGAAAACCTTTGACAACATATGGAGTGTCTGTTATAGAGTAGAAATATTGAGACTGAGAAAGTCTTGCATATACTTTTTATGTATAGACAAAATGTTTATGAGGATAACATATTTGTCCCAAAACCTATTTGACTGAATACCTATAGAAAAGATTGCAGCCTTGGTTAGCTTTGGTGATTGGTGTAGCAACATTGATTTTCCACAAATGGCTGGTAAAAGCACAAAGTGGAATTTTCTTGATGCCAAGAGTAACATTTTTTATCCCATTTTTTTATTCTTAGAGAGTTAAAGACGTTGATAGATGAATTGATGGACTTGGAAAAAGAGTCCAAATATTTTGGATAATTGTTTTCTTAATATTTATACTTTATTGTGAACAATAAATTCTAATTTGAAAGGGAAATAAATAAAAGAAGAGAAAACAAGAAATTGTGAAGGCACCATGCATTTATATTGGAGAACAGAAAAGAAAGAGAGGGATAAATAAAAAATATAATGACGGTGACGATGACAATGATGAAGTTGAGTGAAATAATGTTGCACGGAAAAAGAACTGTCTGTATTAAAAGCATCAGAAGATTGCACCCTATGAATTAAGTAAAACTAATGGAAGCAGAGAAGATTTTTCTTCGCCTGATAAGTTGTCACACCTGACACAAGTTTACCCAAATCAATAAAAAGCTGCACTGTACCGCACCATGACAACATTCGGAATGTCTCTTTTCAAATAAAAGTAATGAGACAGAGAAAGCCATGTAACAAATTTTTGTACACAAAGCGTGAGTGAGAGAGTTTGTCCCAAGGCCTATTTGACTGAAGACTCTGGTGAAAGATTGCAGTCTTGGTTAGCTGTGGTGTTTGATGTAGCACCATTGATTTTCCACAAGTGGCTGATAGAATCACAAAGTGGAATTTTCTTGATGCAGTTTCATTCTTTTTTTATATATATCATGTCTATATTAGAGTTATTCATGTGTGAAAAATGGCTAGAATTCATTGACTTGCATTAGTTCCAAGTGTACTTTTTGACCAGCAAAGGTGTACACTAGACAAAATATTTTAACAATCCAAAAATGATTAAACCAAGAAACAGTAAAATCACTATTTTTAAATTGGTTATGTAGAAATTGTCCCACGAAATACAGATAAGAAAAACACACAGCAACAAAGATAATGTCTATAACAGTATAAGTCCTAATGTTTTAAACATTTTTCACTAAAAATCAATATAAATCCTTAGAGCACCTTTGACAACATTGGGAGTATCTGTTATAGAATAGAAATATTGAGACAGAGAAAGCCTTGCACAATTTTTCTTTAAGTTTTCTTTTTATGTATAGAGAAAATGTTTATGGTGGTAACATATTTGTCCCAACGCCTATTTGACTGAATACTTATAGAAAAGATTGCAGTCTTGGTTAGCTCTGGTGATTGGTGTAGCACCATTGATTTTCCGCAAGTGGCTAGTAAAAGCACAAAGTGGAATTTTCTTGATGCCAATAGTAACATTTTCCTATCCTGTCCCACTTTTTAGAGAGTTCAAATGTTCTTGAATGAATTGATTTACTAAACTTGGAGAGACAGTCCAAATATTTTGGTTAGTTGTTTTCTTTATGTTCATACTTTATTGTGAATGTTAAATTCTAATTTGAAAGGGAAGTAAATTAAAGAAGAGAAAACAAGAAATTGTGAAGGCACCATGCATTTATATTGGAGAGCAGAAAAGAAAGAAAGGGATACATAGAAAATATGATAATGGTGATGATGGCAATGATGAAGTTAAGAAAAATAATGTTGCATGGAAAAAAGAACTGTTTGTGTTAAAACAATAAAAGCATCAGAAGTTTGGACCCTATGAATTAAGTAAAGCTGATGGAAACAGAGAGGATTTTTCTTAGCCTGATAAGTTGTCACACCTGACACAAGTTTACCCAAATCAATAAAAAGCTGCACTGTACCGCACCATGACAACATTCGGAATGTCTCTTTTCAAATAAAAGTAATGAGACATAGAAAGCCATGTAACAACTTTTTATGCACAAAGCGTGTGTGAGAGAGTTTGTCCCAAGGCCTATTTGACTGAAAATTCTGCTGAAAGACTGCAGTCTTGGTTAGCTGTGGTGTTTGATGTAGCACCATTGATTTTCCAAAAGTGACCAATAGAATCACAAAGTGGAATTTTCTTGATGCAAACAGTGTTTCTTTGTTTTATCTCTCAGATCTTTGTTATTCAGTAGTGAAAAGTGGTTAGATTTTATAGCTCCAAACGCAAATTTATTTTGGTTATCCTTGTTTTATTTTCTTGTCAAAATTCTAAAATCTAAACAAGTTTGTTTTTATCTTTTATCAAAGCGCAGCGTTTGCACAGACACCGTGGAGGGAACTTCTACAAAACCGTTGCTGCTGCCAAAATTCACAGATCAGCGGAAAACTCTGATCCCTTATAAATGAGCCTCATTAGGTTTCGTGCAAGCTAACCAGAATCAATATTATAAAGCTTTGATGTAATTAGGTTACACTGGGAGTTTTTCTTTTCTTTTCAAAGAGAACTTATGAGTCATAGAAAGTCATGTTACAATGCATCTGTATCTACTAAGCATGTGTGAGGGAGAAAGGTATTTGTTACAAAGCCTATTTGACTGAAGACTGGTGAAAAGACTGCAGTCTTGGTTAGCTCTGTTGTCTGATGTAGCACCATTGATTTTCCACAAGTGGCTGGTAGAATCACAAAGTGGAATTTTCTTGATGCAATTGATGTCTTGTAATATTTTCTCCTGGATAGCTTTACATAACAGAAAACCAGAAATACTCTCAAAACTAATTAGAAGGTAACAAATATTGTCAAGCAGAAGATACCTCTGCTTCCATTTTTGTATAACAATATGTAAAGATTGTCAGATGTAGGTTTAGAGACCAGACCTGGTAAAGTATAGGCCCTACAAAAATCTTGAGTTAGAAGCCAAATTCAATTAAAAGTACAAGTTAAAAAGAATTCCAACAAATACCTTCGATAGACCGAACCGGTAACAGGTCTTGAGCTTCTTCAAGACTAATAGGAGTTCACAAAGTAACAGAGTCAACTGGTGGTTAGTAATTTAAAAGACAACCATGGTCAATCAGGCACAAGTCGGAAGTTTGACTTTTTTTATTTAGTAATTAAAAGTGTGTTAATAAGTTTCAAATGCCACTTTAAGAGGTTGAAAAGATTGTAACTCAATCATTTCTTGAGTCATAGATAATCGGTTTTTTTTACAGAAAATTAATTTAAAATAGAGAGTTGGTTATGGTTTGTTTTGCTTTTTATTTCATCTCATCAAGATTGGTTCAATAGAAGATAATTTATGCAAATTGAAAGTTTAGGGTCAAAACATGAACAGTAAAGGCTGATTTTCAGGAAATTATTCATCGTGTAGTTATTGGGTGACACAGACTTAGTATATGTATCCTGCTTGGTAATGGAAAGGTTTGATTTAACCTAGTTGCCTCACAAGTTAAGCAACACTAGACGCTACAACAACAAGATTTTTGTGAGGTTTTAAACCACCAGGAGCTGAGCTGCAGGACAAAACACATGGAATAGCATGCTTGGTGGCCACACTTACAGACAGTGGATGTGCCTTCTCATCAAATATCCGCAACAGGTTTGGCTCCAATGCAGCCAGAGTTTTCTCCCTTTCTTCGTCTGGGGGAGCGCGGTTTCGGATGTGGAAGAAGATGGCGAGAGCCACTGCCTTGATGGTTGTCTTCAGATTGGGCTGGGAAACAGTCGAGTCATCCATGTAGATAGTGGAGCACGAGCTAAACTTCCGTAACTGGCCATACTCGTCGATCTGAAAGTAGTGTGCATATTGTTAACAACATTCATAGAGGTAGGCATAAACTCACCTGGGAGATAATAACATGGAGTTTTCAGAGAGGAAACCCTTGCAGCAAGTGTTAAGAGGCATAGCAACTATATAAAATCTATAATGGTGCAGGTTTTTTTAATGGGCTATGGACAAAAATAAGCCATAATCAAAAGAAAGAGACAATTGCAATAAATATGTAAAAACATATCTAGTTATAATCCCAACATTACTCTTTTTGCCAACCAAAGTACCCACTCACCTTTAGTCACTGAAATTAGAGAGTGAAGTTTTATCTGGTTAGCAATTGAACATTATACACTAAGATATCAGTTGACATTTCCATTGAAATACTTGTTTAATATTCCTGAGCAGTTGAAGACATTCTATGATTCTTTCTTGTTAAATTTTGCTACATCTTATTTCACTTTCAGCAGGAGTATATTATGGACAGGGCTAGGAAGTGAACTATATGAAAATATGTAAGCAGACAGTAAATAGCTGTTTAGTCTTCTACATTGATTAACAATCAGCCTTTCTGAATAGAGTTGGTTTGATCAGCCTGGAGATTTTATAAATTTCAACTAATCCTGTCTTCTTTTTTTTTGTTGTCTGAACTTAGAAAAATATTTTAAAGTGAGGGTATAATGTTAACCAAAAAGTATTAAAGATTTTTTTTTTTCACATAACTGAGCATACACCTTTTTTTTTATTATAAAACACTCCTTTTATGCCCAGACATAAATAAAGCTAGAGGTATTTTTTTCCTTACATGGTGCTTGTGGCCAGCGCTAGTGAGAATCATCTGGCTCCTTCGCCTCAGTTTGTTGTCTGCAGAAGAGAGCAGTAAATTATGTACAGCTTATAAATCGGCCAGCACCATCTCTTGTTGACAGTGTGCGAGACGCCTTTATGCCTCACTAGAATGCAAGCTACTTTGAAGTAAAAAAAAAAAAAAGTTAAATGACAACAATTAAACTTTTTTATTCGGAAAAAGAAAGGTTTTTTTTTGAAAGATTAAAGTTCGTTATTTTTGTCCGTGGAATAGCTGGGGGTTTTTTTTATCTCCTTTGGCCACTTTTAAAAATATGTTTCTGTTACTGCACGATGCATCCATCATTTGGATGATTCGAATGTAGGCTTTGTTGGAAAAAAAATGCATCAATCAAACTACTTGTACAGACCGGAATAACTTTGATCACATCTCCTGTGACATTTAACTGTTCACTAATAAATGTTTGATCGATTATGGACACATTTCTTGCCATAACTAACAAAAATTTTTTAGGTATCCTCATCAAATTTGCTGTGCAAAGTAACTACCAGCAAAATGTGCAGTGTCCGCCCTGTTTGGTTCATAAAAGGTCCTTTTTAATTCACATTAGGGGAATTTGGATTTTGGTGTAAAAAATGCATACTGCTCACAACCTTTTGATATATATATAAGTATATTTTTAAACTAAATGTAATTGTCTCTACAGTTCTTCAAAGATGTAACTACTGCTCTTCCGACTTTAAGCCCATTTCATAATATGACCGGCTGAAAAAGGAGCACAAGTCACCCCCCACCCTCCCACACACACACACATCCCAACTGTGTCTGTGTGGCAGCATGTAAAATGTCAGATGTTGGGGGCCCTGTTGTGCTGATGCTAGATATTTAACTATCAAACAAACAGCCCATTTCACTTACTTCTCTGGATTTCTCCCTCTGACCTAGCAGAAAAGATGGGCTGGGCAGCTGGGTGACTGGACGGATCATGGTCGCTGTCTGAATTTTAGAAGAAAAAAAAAGTATTTTTAAAGGTTCACGAGATAAGTATTCAATAATTCACCAGTTCCGGTTCTAGTTATCATTTAAATATAATTTTAATAAACAACAGTAGATATTTAAATGCAAAATTTAGGGATAAAAACATTTTATTTTGCTTGAATTCCTTCAAAAGCATTCACATCATATTTTTAAATCCATTTGTGGATGCACTTAATATTCCAAATTTAATTGAATAGTTACATCTTGAATTCATCCTGAATTCTGATCCTAAAGCAAAAAATTAATGTGTGCAAGCTTAAATAATATAAATTGTGTCATTAACTTCTCACACTTTCAGAATTGAACACTTTAATCAAAAAAACATGGAAAAAACAACACATGCAAACAAACAAAAACAAAGCAACTAAACCATTAAAAAGAAAAAGCATTTAAGGTGTACAAACAAATTTGAAAAATAAGCATTCAAATTTGTAATAATATGTATAAACTTGTAAAAGCAACAGAAAATTTGTTACAAACAAATTCACAAAAAACCAAGTCTATAATAAAAAAATAACTTACCCTCAGGTTCTCTTTCACTGATATGTGGCACGCCGGATAGAGAGACAGAATTCTCGTGGACCAGATGGTGTACAGCCTCGTCAATCACAGGGGAGTCCGGCTGAACATAGACATATGCCTCGCCACCTTTCTTACTTCCGCCTCTGTTCTTGGGACTGCTGTAGACACAGCATGAGCCTTTATTTCCCATCGTAGAGAAGTGAGGGATGAAGGTGACAGACTGCGCTACTTTCCTATTCTCCCTTCCTTGATGTCAAGCCAAAGGGCACAGCACCTGCTGTTAAGATCTAGAATGTTTTGTCCTCACATGAGGGCTAGATATTTTTATCTATAGATAATTTATATAAGTGCTGTGATCAAGAAGACAAAACTGTCCCCATTTCCTCATTCACTTGAGCCATTAAACCAGTAGATCTGGAGAATTTCTTGACTGTTATGAAGCTCTGTTTCACTCAGTCAATCACTTCATAATTTCATGAAGCTGAAGAGAATCTGTAAACAGAAAAAAAAGGTAGATTCTTGAACCAATAACTTCAATAAAGTTAGGCCAAGTTTAACCCTGGGCACTGCTAAGCGATGACATTAATGGGTAACTCTCAGATCCCAGCTCAGCAGGGGCCCCACTATTAGTGGATGACTTGAGGACGACCTGGAGACGTCATCTTCTCACAAAAAACCTTGTCTTATTCACTTAGACTAAATATTTCTATTCTAAGAATATCAATTAATGAAAAGGTGCGACTTTCCTGGTATTGTCTGCTGCATCAGTCTTATGAGAAAGCTTTGAAGTATGGTGAAGCAAACAGGCAGAACACAAGGTGTGAAGTCTGGTTTCTTGGTATGTTTGCTTATTATGAGACCATAGTGTGATGTTACTGACTAGTGGAGGGTATCTGTGGGTATTGATACTGCTACATTGAACGATGAGTCTTTTAGAGCTATTTTATGATTTGAGAACACCTGCCTTTGTCTATAGCGGTTGAGGCGAAGCGCTAAGGGAGCAGGGGAGATGTAAGAAAATCAATTAAGTGCCTTGACTGTTCATTTATGAGTGAAGGGGAGATACAATTTGTATTTTGTGATCACGCATCAAAGAAGAGAGTGAAGATTGTATCTTCTCTTTCTGACCAATCAGCGGTATATGGCAGCTACTATATATCTGATATGACCAATAAGCGTAAGGTCGGATGTATGATATCTACTCTCTCATTTGAGCCTTATATTTACAGTCGTGAGTTAGATCTAGTAACATCTAATCTGCATTTTATCTGAAACCGTAACCTTCACCAATAAGTTGAGATTCATCATAAAATTATATTTTTGTTCCTTAGATTTCTACTCTCCTCTATTAGTGCTACATCAGAGTCGGTAGCCTACATTGCCAGCAAGCAAGAGAGCTGAAGAGAGAAAGAGGAGATACCAATGAGTTCTAAACTAGATTAAATAACAAGTTCAGTTTATATCATTTAAACAAAGAACCCTAAGAAAGAGATACGAGAGGGAGAGAGAGAGAGAGAGAGAGAGAGAGAGAGAGAGAGAGAGAGAGAGAGAGAGAGAGAGAGAGAGAGAGAGAGGAGAGGAGAGAGAGAGAGAGAGAGAGAGAGAGAGAGAGAGAGAGAGAGAGAGAGAGAGAGAGAGAGAGAGAGAGAGAGAGAGAGAGAGAGAGATAAAGAGACACAGGCATATTCAGAAGGAAATCAATAAAGAGACAGAGATGGTCAGACAAACAGGTTACGTTATCTTGAGTCTCTAAAAGTGATATGTCATACCTGTAGATATATATCCATTTAAAGGCTCTAATTTTTATATAATACTAAGCCTCGGTTTAGCTCCAAATTAGTCATTGTTCTGTTTTTTCACTGCTCCGAAGCTCTTGGACAGCTAGAAACGGAAGTAGTGCGTCAACCATCTTCCCGGCTTGTAAAGTGTATTTCCGGGAACCTCTTGGGATGGTGTGCCAAAATAATTTCATAATGGGCAGATTAATAGCCTGCGGATCATTTTGTTGCACGTTTTGTTTTGTTGTATTTTTTTTCCTAGGTTTATAATTCATGTCTGGTGTAGCCGCTGTACACTAGTTTAAACAATCGGCAAAATATTAGTTTTAGTTGATGTTTAGCAAACTGGCTTCTGAACTCGAGGCATTAATTTGGATAGTTTTAATAATAGTAAACATAGAGGCATATGGCCTACTTTAATGGATTTACTGAGCAGTTAGCAATTGGGATGCGCCAATCAACTGTATACATCATCTTATTTCAATTAAATATGCATGTATTAGTGCCCAAATTTTAGGTTGCAAGTGGCCCTGAGCCCAGCTCAGGTACGGATAGCCCTGGGATGCATAATCTCCCAAAGCGCTTTAGTAGGGAATTTGCTTCTGGTGGGAAAGGGAGGGGGGGTGCTTTTCAGCTTCAACCTGGTGATGTATTTCTTTTACAAATCATGTCTCTCATTTGGGGTTCAAGGCTTGTTCTGGGGGGGGGGGGGGGGGGGGGGGGGCGTGCCCCGCCTTAAATTCGGCACTGATTATAACAAACTAGGCCTACTGTTTCTCTCAACTTGCATTACTTTAAAAATCATTTAAGCCCATAGCTTAGGCCTACAGTATTTTCTTGAATTATTTTCTCATATCATCATGTAATACAACCTCATTCGTGGGGGTACTTTATAATCTATCAAAATTGTTCAAACTTTAAAAAAATGTTTGCCTTAAATTTTTAAAGAATAAAACTGATTGTTATAATCAGTTCATTATGACTTAATCTCAAACTTACACGCAAGATGCACCAGCTTATGTATATTCTTTTTGAATGTCATTCGCCTTGCCCCCGGTACTTTTTTGCCAACGATGTGGAAATAAATAAAATTATATCATGTCTGAAAAACATAGCGTCGAACAGCGCAAACCAGCTTTTCAGCTTCAACCTGGTGATGTATTTCTTTTACAAATCATGTCTCTCATTTGGGGTTCAAGGCTTGAAATCTGGTTGCGGCGTACTCCACACCATATCGCTGAAGCCACGCATCCACAAATTACTCTTGGATGGTGTGGTAGGCCTATTGCGTTGTCGCGTCGATGTATGATAAATGATAGGGTAATTGTACTATTGTTTCCTCGTGTACCTAAACAAAATTATGCTACAACAACATTGACTTGGTGTAGGTGTTGGCTGTATCTTGGAAACGATTGCAATTGTTATTTCCAAAGACATCACTTCAAGAATTGCAACGGTTAGAACAAAAACAGTTGTTCTGAAAATATTTGGAAAGACAAAGACCTGTCAAACAAGCTAAAGATAAGATTTCCATAAGCCATAGTCTGGAGTACAGTTGTGTATGGACCAGAAGGGTGGACCCTGCAAGATGCAGATAGACAAAAGATTGAAGTCGCTGAAGTGTGGTTTTATAGAAGACTGCTGAGCATGAACAGGAAAGAACAGCGCACAAATGACAGCATCATAAAACAGCTAGTAGTCAAGTCAAAAGACAGATGGGTTTCTTTGGACACACAGATAGAAGCAGATGTTCTATGATCAGGGGCACAATTCAGGCCGGTGTAACACGCCACTCTGATCCACCCGTCAGCGCCTCTCAGATTCCATCTAGCGGCAAAATCAATATACAGTCTGAGTGGCTGTGTGTTTGTTTTGTTTTATTGTTGTCTGTTTTTTTTTTTGTATTTTTTTTTGTATTTTTTTTTGTACAGAACCTTCACTGAATTTTAGGGTAAAGTGCCCAAATTCCGAACAAAATAATCTATGACAACTCTGGGTTTGTTTGTTTTTTTTATTTATTGAGGCAGCAGTATCTTGTTACACGATGAAAACATTTTCAAGTCCATTATCTCTTATATTTTACATTTTGCTGTATAATATTCAAACATTTTTCACCGTTTCCGAACCGTTAGCGATTTGGGTCTCACACATCAATAGCACATAACAAGTCAGTTGTTTCTCTCTCTCTCTCTCTCGCTCTCTCTCTCTCTCTCTCTCTCTCTTTTCTCGCTCTTTCTCTCTCCTTCTCTCTCTCTCTCTCTCTCTCTCTTTCTCACTCTCTCTCCGTGGCTCTGTTGTTGTTTTTTTTTGTGAACTCTCATTCAAGCTACCAGCGTTTATCACATTTTCTATTTAATTATCTACCAGTTACAACTTGAACCAGCATGGAAACTTCATAATCTTGGTCTACATATATCTCAACGGTGGGCACCCTCCCGTCTCAGGACACGATGGTTTGCGGCATTTGTAATACCTATTTCCACCACATCGGTCTTATTGAGAGAACCGATGGGTGTGACTTAGCGCAACAGTCCCATCGACAAGGTAGCAAGTTTACCTATTGTCGAAAGTATGCAGAATTTGCTATAAATGCCTCAATCAAATGGCCCTACATCATTATATAACTAACTGTCTAAAGATGTAGGCCATATGCTCCTGTTAGGGAGCTTAGTCTTCAGCTGATAAAACCATCCTTATTGTACCAAATAGAAATTATAAATGAACAGCTCAGCGATCTTTTTACCATATCGGTCTCAAAGTATGGAACAACTTCCCAAAAACATTAGGGAGGCACATCTTAAACGCATGCTTAAGTTCTACCTTTTTGATGATTGAAATCGCACCCTGCGAATCTTGTTAATATCTCTAACTATTTAATATTGTATTGTGCCAATATTATAATCATGGTTATTTTTCTTTCGTAATTCATTGTGATAATGGGAATTGCTATGCGCATTGAGGATGAAAGTTTTTGGAAGCACGCTTTATAAATGCAGTTTATTATTATTGTTATTACTATTACCATTATTATTATTATTATTATTATTATTATTATTATTATTATTATTATTATTATTATTATGATGATGATGATGATGATCATGATGATCATGGTGATGATTACCACTGCTATCTACGCATGTAGGCCCACTATTACGATGCTGAACCATGTTACGCGTTTTTCCCGTACGCCCCATACCGGCAACACAGAAATCTCCCGCGAACATGTGCCAGGCAATCTTAACCGCATGTTGTGGTGCAGACTTCACACATATCTATCGATAGTTTGCTCGGTGCTCAGCCTCAATCCCAGTTTCTTTACATTTGGAAATATTTACAATTTTATCTAAGACAGATAAATCGCTTGTCTACGCTGCAAACCGTTACATTTGTTTCCACCCATTTTATGATAAGAACTAAACAAAAACTAGCCTATTTTCTAATTATCTTACGAGAGACAGTTGGATAGTGTTGTGCGCCCCACTGGTTTCTAAACAGATTCATATATCGATAACAACCGGTATTTCTGGTTTGTTTTGATATTGAGGACTGAGAGTGAGAGAAAAATGCTGGCAAGAAAAAAGTGATTAAGACTAAAGTGAAGCTTCTTACTTACCAGATTTAAAGTGCCTACAATATGAGAAACTGAAGGAAAGTTTTCAAAAGAATTGAATGGTAATGTTTATTTAACTTTTTAATCAACGGATACTATACTCGCTTTAAAGTTGATTTTGAAGAGAGAGTGGTCATTGTTTCTAGACCTAACTAAGTCTAGAGTAGAAATTTAGAACTGCGGTAGGCCTACCTGTCTACAAAGTGTACGTCCCTTTGTTTCTAAGAACATAATCCACAAGAATGTAATCTACATTTAGCTAAACTTCATTCCATTAGGATTAACCGGGATCAAGATCCTTAATGATACTTTTACACCATCGATAAAAGTCTTGGCTGTTGACCTAGCAAACTATCCTCAAAATCAGATTGGTCCTTTTATCCCAAGTTTCTAAACATCATGGCACGTAAAACATTAAAAACTATCCATAGATTTAGATCTACTCTCCTAGAAATTAAGTGTCTTACGTTCCAGAAGGTGATCCATACAGTGACAGGTCCAAAGACAATTTACATGTTGGCTTCCAAGACAGTCCAAGGATACTAGGACTCCTGTCTCAGCCAGTATGATTTACTCTCTGACATCAACCCAATCAGTACGGGTAAATCCGACTTCTCCTGATTGGCTTTCGACCCGCAGACTTCCTGATTGGAAAACCACCAGTCTACCACTTGCGCCAATTTGTTCCTAATTGCTTGTCTCAGATTTAATGAATTCAAAATGCTAATTGCTCTCTCTCTCTTTGGATCTAGTTTTCTTCTTGACATCTAAAGAATTAGAAACTGGTTCACAAATATGCTATTTGCTGGAGTTTGACATCTACCTGGTAGAAATTTGTATCTCTTCTTGCCCATGTACAGTTCAAATTCAAATATGTCTTTCTAGTTTTAGTAACATCATGTTTTGTCAGAAATATTTGAGCTATGAAATTTAGGTGGTATGTTTGTTGATTAATATTCATGAGGGTTATGTGAGGAAAAAATTTAATATGATTTAAAATTTATTCAACCAACAAAATCCTCCTTTATAAATTATAGGGTCTGGTATTCAGGATGGATTTGATGCATAATATTGTAGCATTGCTTACAAGAACTTACAACTAATTATTATAAATGTCTCATTCTCTGAAATATAAAGGTCATGTGGATTGAAAAAAAGATCTCCTTTCTAAGCTCTCTCAGTAGACCTGTTTGTTTTGTTTTTTAGCGTCCAATGTCAGCACTAAGGGTATGTTATACTATGAACGCTCTATACGGGTACATCATTTTGCTAAATTTACCTCATCAGTCAAGTGGTTAAAACCATGAGCAAATAAATGGTATGAACATGTAAGATAGAAATGCTAACAAAATTGCTCTGCGAACTAATCATTTTTAAATGCAAGTTAAAGTCTGAATTGTAATTTGTATTTAAATAGAAATGGTTCAGAAACCACCTATAAGATTCTTTCAATGTCATGGAAATAAACCCCAATATAATCTACATCCAACAAACATATTCATGAAAGTTCATGTAATTTTCATCTGGGTGTCCAAACTAAATGTTTCATAATATAAATATATATATTGACTACAAGATCGGTCCCTTCTAAATTTTATTAGGCATTTTGAAAATCAATTGACAATTCGAAACTTTGTTCACTGTCTTAGTCTATTTATCACATTTTTTAGTCAATTGTCATTGATGTCCGCGTCATTGCAAAAAATCAAAGAATGTCTTGACACTTCAACTTAAATTCATTTTTTTTCCAGATTGTACCCAAGATAAACCTGTGAAATATTAGTTTGATGGAAAATGAGAGGTGCTGTCGGCTGACTTCAGATTACACCAGGCATCATCTACAAAAGGCTCTTTGACTGGACTTGGAACAGGGAAAGTCCTGGAGCTTCTGTTATATGATGCAGAAAACCCCACAGGTCACCTTCGGGGGGCAGGTGAGGCGAGGGTTCGACAACTGGAAAAAAGGTCGTGTGGAGTTTACAATTGAGGCAGAGTCTGGCTCCTGGACAGTGAAGTTATATCACGACGTTAACCCGAATCGGGTTGTGCACAGGTATAAGGTAAGTGCCCAAAGAAACAGTTTGACAGTATAAATGTCACTGATAGTAAGTTGCATGTTCTGTTTGAGGTTGTTCTAAATGGCAGGCAAAATTGTGAAAATAAACAAACATTTGTATTCAGAGTGAAAGCGAGCTAGGTCTATTATCATGAAACAGGTACAATAGGGATTGTTAGGCATGTAGGCTGAATTAAAACGTATACCTCTGAGTATCATTCTGCCTAACTGATATTAGTTTGAAGAAGAAAAAAAAAGGATCACTATTACCCTTAAATTTTGTGTTCATTTTGCTCAATTTAGTGAAAGACTTGCATAGTGTTATTTTGATGTAGTTCAAATTTTTCTTCATGGGTTCATGTACATGCTCTACATTCTCTTTTTAATGAATTCAAAAGTTGTTTGAGTAAAATTGTTACATATTTAACTTTTTGTGAAATCTTAATCTCTGTAAATAAAAGAAATAGACATTTCCAAATAATAAAACATAACTTTGAATTACTCTAAAAATCTTCAGTCACTGCTTGGAAAGTCGGCTAGCATAGTCTTCAAGTGCAGCCGTTTGATCATCGGTGACAAAACTGATGGAGAGCTTCACATCAAGATTCCTGAGCACGAATCGACCAACGCTCAGAGACTGGTGAAGAAGATCACAAGCTGCAGTTAGTACCGCTACTCTAACGAGGCAACCAGGGTGAACCAGGCACAAGTCGGAAATTTGACTTTTGGAGTTACTTACAGTGTGATAAACAGCAAAAAGTGCACTTGAAGAGGTTGAAAAAAATATATCTCTAGTATTACCTGAACAGGAGATAATAAATTTATTTGGAAATGGAAAAGGTCTATAAAAGGTAGTTTTTCTATGCTTGGAAGGCTCTTGCTCAAAACTTAAACTAGCGAGCTGTGCCTGATTCACCCTGGTTGCCTCACATATAATCATAGTGGTTCAGAGATAAGTAACTTTCAGTCAATGTTGTTTTCTCTTTTACATTGATATAATCATAGTGATTAAGATATCTCAAGTTACTTACAGGTAGTTTGTGTTTTTTCTCTTAAAATGAGATTAAGAGATCTCAAATTAAAATCAGTAGAGAATCCTCTTAACATTCTACTATATTAACCACTCTAAATTGTTAAGATTATAAGTACAGTCAGTACCATTTTATCATGTTTGAAATCATAAGTTACTTTCATTCAATACTGTTTTCTTTTAACAAGAAACTCATACAACTTGTCTTCTAGGTGTGAGCACACCCACCCCTAACAGGGCAGAGGTTGGCTTGACAAGCTCAAGAAATGGCTATCCAAACTCTGATGGAAAAGTCTCAAAAGTGTCTACCTTGTGAGTAAACCCTTCATTATGACACTGCTTTAAATTTGGAAAGTGTAATACTTGTACACCCCATGAAAATGGTAAGTTGTGAAAATAAGTTGTGAACATCTCATCAACAACCACTGATTTCAACTAATTTGTAGATAAGAATATGTAGTGACATGTCATACTCCTCATTAAATTTTAGATGTTCGAATTTAGCGACTGGATGTTAACACCTAAGAAAAGCACAAAATAGTGTTCAGAGATTCCAAAATTATTTTGCAAAGAAAATCCTGCCAATTCAGAAAAGTGACTAGGATATCAAGAACAATACAACTCTGTCTCTCATAACACATTCAAATACACTCAGTGTTTAGAGAATCAAGTTCCTTCGATTAAAAACAGCAATTAAAAGACTAATCAGATATTGAATATTATTGTCTCATTCATTAATCATATCATGTCCTTTATTTGAACTTCCATCAGACCCATGAGTGAGGGATGGCTCTCCAAGAAAACACCACCGCCCTCTTACCAGCAGAAGCATCAGGCAAGCTCAGCCAAGAGAAAGATCCAGCTGGATCCAGCTGACAAGCAACCCTGCAACGGCAATGGCTTGAGTAACGGGGGAGAGAAGTCGAGGCTGCAGGATGAAGACTTCTATATGTTGGATGAGGATGAGGATGAGGAGGTGACCTTCCCTCACTTCACCGGGTTAGTGCAGCAGTTGCTGTTTGGAAGCTTGTTTGTTTCTTTCTTTCTTACTGTCCAACCTCAGCACTAGAGCTATATTGTAGATGGGACCCAAGACTAACACCCAACAATTTTTATGTGCTGCAACAAAGGGACAGTTCATTGATATGGATATACTGACACCAACTTAACCAGTAGGGGACAGAAGCACACAAAGCATTTTTTAAATCAAGTTTTCAACCAGGGACCCTTCTATTGGAAGGCCAATGCTCTACCTGTTAAATGACGGAAACATTTCCGAATCTGCAGACTGTAAAATGAATGGGGTCTGTAAGTTAAAAGAATGTAATTATTTTCCCTGGTTTAATTTAATGGAAACTATGTTTTTTTATCTGATCTGACCATGTTTGTCAAAAACGTTTATGTATTGAAATTGTACAAAAAATTTTTCCTTGAATTTGCAGGATGAAGGATTACTCCAAATCGTAAGTTTTAAAGTTTTTAAAATAAGTATTATTTAATAAGATATTTTTCATTTAATCATACGAAACCAACATGGGTCGGAGAGAGATTCATTCTTGTTAGGCTAAGCAGCCATAAGCTTGTCTTTTTATCTTATTAATGTCCACTTGCCCCCAAGAGGGGTATTGAGGCATTCTCTATGAATATTTTAACAGGTAATGATCATATCTGAAAAGTACATTAAGGAAGGTATTGTTTGGGTCTCCTAGACTTTTCATTTTAAAATTCTTTACAGTATGATTCTGTTACAACCCATGACTTTAAAACATGGACTTTGAAAAGATTTCTTGGAACTGATGTTTCGTTAACTCTTGCTTATAGGATTTGTTCTTTTCAACCTTTTAGATGCAAAGACACAGTTGCCAACTTTGGCAAAGGTCTAGGTCCCGCAAGCTTCTATGGAGCTGATCAATCTTTGATGACGGAAAATACATACAGGTAGCACATATAGTTAATAGAGACTTTTACAAATAGTTGAGACGTCTTTAATCGCAAGTTGGTATAATATGACCAGCTGAGACAGAAGTCATAGTATCCCAGCACTGTGTGTGTGTGTGGCAGCTCGTAAAATTGTTAGGTGTTAGTCTTGGGACCCATCCACTGACAATATAGCCTATACAGTACTGATATTGAATACTGAACAGCAAACGCACCTTCTTAATTGTTACATTGCAAATTAATTAGTGTTTTTATTCAATCCTTTGAGGACCTGCTCAAAATAGTTGTGCAGCAACAAAAATCTCTGTTCAATCTTCAAATTGAGTATGAAATGGCATTGGATCATTATTTATATGCAGCTTTGCTCAGAAACCTGAGAAAGAGATTAGAATGACATTTACCATTACTTAACTTGAAGACTCTGGTCTGCACCTGTTTGTATTATCGACTAAAAAGTCTTTTTTTCTTGTTATGATAATAATTTTTTTTTTGTTCTTTGCCTCTTTATCTTTTTACTCCTGTTTCCCTCTCTTTCTTAAATGTCTCTCTAAATGTTACATGTTAAAATTCATGATAAAACCTTTTTTAGCTCAGGACTTATCTTGATTCCATTCTAAATACAAAAAATGCAATGAAACAAAAAAAAAAAAAATATATATATATCTAAAGAAAAGAAGTGACAACCTAACCTCCCCCCTACCCCCTAAAAAAAAAGCAAAAACAAACAAACATGAGACATGAGTTAATAAACTTTGTTATTCTAAATAATATTTTTCAATATACACAAATGGGCACACAAAGCTACCCAAGCTGTCACTGCAGTGTCATTTTTACCACCTTTCAGTTTTCTCTGTACCTGCAAAACTGAGAAAGAGTTGACTATCTCTTCAGTGAAAATCACTCACTACTTGAGCTCCACATTTGCTGATTAGATTTCTGCTTCTTGGTGGTATTGTTTACTTATTGTGTCACCAACACACCAAATTTTCTCTCACTCAATTCACAGAGGCTATATTTTTCTTCTGTAGAATTAAGCATGAGGCTATGTTTTTGCTATATTAAGGGCTAAAAGAAGACAACATGTGTTAGAAAAAAAAATAATGTGCTCTCCAAGCACACCAAGCCTAACCAGTCCCTATTAGTGATGTGTCTATTTGTGTGTAGCTTTCTCTTGACACTTAACTTCAAAGCAATCATATACTGCCCTTCTGTTTTTACTCTATGAAATGATCTGACTGTTGTAAGTTTTACTGAGGTGATCCTTTGCATGTTTTGAGCTTTAGTTCCTGAGAGTTACAAATGGATCTGGGTTTTACTAAAGCAACAATTGTGCTGGATTTCTATTTTTTTAAACTTTTAATTGTGATAAACTATTCTACAGTGCCCAATAGTGTGAAATTATAATAATCTGCGTTTTCTTAATTGTCAAATTCTATGATGTTTCTAACCATGGACATTGTCATTCATCTGAATAAGTTAATGTATGATCTGGTCAAATTGCTGGTTTTCTGGTGGCGGACTCCTAGAACTTCCACAGATATTTCTTGTCCTCAGAGGTGCTGCTTAGAAGTTACGTCAATCAAAATTTTAGTTTCTTTTGTATTTCCTTTATTCTTTTTACCATGATACAATTAATTAAGGCCTATTCCGTGTACATGCTCTATTCTATGGAATTTTTAAGGTGAACGCTTTGGTTTATATTTTGAATCGAAGGGCGTTCAGATAAATACCAAGAGCATATCAATGCTCACAGAGGTTTGACATCGAAGAATAGTTTTATATATAGAACTTCAGCCATTTTACTGTCAAAATGACAGAAGGTGAATTCCATAATATAGCTATTATAGTGCTGAATTTGGATGTTAAACCAACTCAACTACGACAAGAAGTTTATATATTAAAATACAAGACTGCAACAAAAATACTGTGAGGCGTTTAACTACAATAATTCCAAAGAATGATTGTCTCCATAAGAATTTGACATTTATATAAATCCTAATTTTTTATGACGTGTCATGTATTATGTTATCAGGCTTCAGGTTTTTTTCTTCTTCCCCATTTAAAAGATTGCTAATGTATCAGCTAGCTGGCTACTATTACTATCCTTCCATAAGAGTGACTCTAATTTAAAACCAAAACCAGACTGATAGTTTTCCGTCATTACTATGAAAGGGGTTATGACTCAGATAAGGGGCATGCAACTTCTAATCAAGAAATCCATCTTTTAACAAAAATCGGGACTTAACTTATGGCCATGTTGTATCCCAGTTCTCGCCTGATCCTTCAACGGCTTTCTAGATCCTTGGTGTGAGCTCTCCCCATTTGTCTGTCATGTGCTATTTCTGTGATCTTGGTCAGTTCGTCATTTGAGTGTAGTAAAATTGGATATGGTATTAGTGCAAGATCTCTCTGTTATGCGCTGCTAGCAAAGTTGTTTAAGTTTGACCTCTGGGCTTGTTTCTCTGCAGTATAAAATAAGCTCTTGACAAAAAAATAGTAATTGTATTAATTCATGTGGCGTGATACGATTAACAAAATTACCAAGAAATTCATACTTAATTTGATTTCCTCCAGGGGTCTGAATCGTAAACCTACAAGCTCCAATACCTCGTCACTTCATAACGGTCTCAGAAGTCCGAAGGTGAAACGGCCCAAGCTGAGTGATATTGACAACGCAGACAGGGAGAACAAGGTGAGAACACGAATGTTCAGTAAAAAGATGTTGAAGTTTGTAAGCAAAAAAAAAATATTGATACCACCATGTGAATACTGAATGAGGTTTGTAGGATGTATATGGTTACTTTTATAGTAGGCCTAGTTTAGTACATGAGAGAAAGGGGGGAAAAGGGAGAGATCTTACTTGAAAAGGCAAAGGAGTGATTTTAAGATAGTTGCTTGCCTTGTTCTAAGTAGCATGTGTACCTCACCAAGATTTCTCCCACTTTGGACAGGACTTTTACTTGCAACAAACGTTTTAGAATGTTGCCCCAACTAGCTTTTGAAAGTTTAAAGATAGGTATAGATCTACTCTTAATCAATGCAAACCTATTAGTCCATGTTAAAAAAAAACAAAAACAAAAAACTACTCAATTTATGTGAGTGCTTTAGTGTATTGTTTTTATTTTTCTAAATGAGATTTTGCCTTTGGCTTTGGATCCTCATTTTTTAATATATTTTTTTAAAACTTTTCCTGTAAATGCCTATAGACAAATTCAATTATGCTAGTTCAAACAACAATAACCATAATAATTAAACTAAAGACAAACATTTTTTTTCCCCTTGAAGTTGAGTAATTATAACCAGAGTTAAAGCTAATGTAACATTGAATAAAAGAGCCAGCTTCAAACCTCTCCCTGCAATGGTAATAAAATCTGCTAGTACAGGGTTATAAGGCCGAATTTTCATAGTAAGTCCTATGTAAATGCATGGTCAGCAAAAGCCTTAACCTGTATCATTGCACACCGGTGTCCCCAGGTGGAAGTGAGTGCCGCATCCAAAGCCCTCCTAAAAGGGGCCCTAAGCCACAGGATGACAGGGAAAACCCCAACACTGTCTGATCCCCAGGAGGGTGGGGCGTGTGGGGGCACGGAGAACGACGAGGTGGCGTCCAGCTTGGATGCGTCTGGACACAACAGCGACGGGCACATGGTTGGGTCAGTATGTTGTTTAGTTTAGCACTTTGTTTACATAATAGTCTATATCTCACCAATAACACTGATCCCACCTTAAGAATATTTGAATAATTCCCTATCTATCTGTTCTAAATTGAGATAAATCGGCTTTTAAATTAAATTCAAATTACTACAGTTTTTTGTGTGTGTTTCTATGGTTCTGTTAAGCTCTCTTTTTTCCCATTTAAGTGCATTAAATTACATGTACTATTTAATGTTTTTGTAATGCTTTAGTAAATCCTTTTGTCTAAGTGATTTAAAATTGCATATATATTTCTTTTAATCATGATTCTTTCTGCCCCTTTTTGTTGTTTTAATGAGTTGAAATTAGTTTTGAAAAACTTTTTTTTACAGCCCCATTTTTAAAAGGAAAATCTCTGTTAAAAAAAAAAAATAAATGTTTTAACTACTTCTAACGGCTTCTACCCCCACAGCTTTGACAACCTGGGAAACACTTGCTTCATGAACTCCCCTCTGCAGTGCCTGTCTGCTCTAGAGCCTCTCTCCCTGGACATTCAGTCCGCGATTTGTACATATGGCTCCCAGCTGCCTCCTAATTCTATCACAAGGTAAGCCCAGCTTAAAACTTTTTTGTCAACGATAGGCCATCGTTTTGTGTTGTTCAGTCCCATAAAATATAATGATGCCAATTTTCCGTTAATATTTTTGATTTTCAGTAATAAAAAATGAAGAGTTCAGTAAAGGTTTCTTCTTTTTTGCGTTTAATGAAGTAAAGGTTTGAGGAGTTATGTGTTGTAACCCAGTATGCTATGTCGCTTGAAGAATGAGGTTCAGTAAGAAGAATAAAGATCCAGATCCAGTTGCTAGGTTTAGATATTTAATGAAGCCAGCACCTGAAATGTACCCTCACCCTTCCTCCCTATTTTGACTAAAAATGGCCATTATTGACTACTTAAGAATTTAATATCTATAAAATTGAACACAATTTAATATGTATGAAAGTGATCACAAATTATTCAAACTTTTTATTGAGATTGTGAAAATTCAAGGTATACGTTTATGACTTATGATCTAGTGACATGAACAAATGTATAGAGACATGTCATAAGGTGACATTCAAAGGGTTCTACCTACAGTTATGATAAAATGAGAGGTGATATTATAAAAACACTATTTCTGAACAAATATGATATAAATAAAAAAATGGGTGGTATGGCAGCTTGCTTAAGTATTAGTTATAAAAGAAACATATCATGCAAACTAATTCAAGGGGTCAATTCAATACTGTTTGATTGATTAATTATTCAATACTGTACCTGAGCAATACCATAGTGATATTATTGAAAAAGATGTCATTCTTCCCATACATGTAACGACTTTTTTAATGGCTTATTTTTTGAGTAATTTTGAAATACTGACTTGCTTAGTTTTTTTCCTGTTTCTCATACCTTCTCAGATGTAACTTGGGTATGGTATTGAATTGACCTGCTCATTTATTGTCTTTTATTTTCCCATTCAGTTTGAATATTTTTAGTCAGATATTTTAATTTCTTCAAAAAAGTATATAAAAACCTTTTTAATGTCAACAGATGGTGTTTTTTTAAGTTAAAAAAATCATTAGCGCAAATGTAAGTTTTTTTCCTGTTTCTCATACCTTCTCAGATGTAACTTGGGTATGGTATTGAATTGACCTGCTCATTTATTGTCTTTTATTTTCCCATTCAGTTTGAATATTTTTAGTCAGATATTTTAATTTCTTCAAAAAAGTATATAAAAACCTTTTTAATGTCAACAGATGGTGTTTTTTTAAGTTAAAAAAATCATTAGCGCAAATGTAATTTTCATCAAAATTAAAAATTTGATAAAGGAATGGTATTTAGGTACCAGAAATCTCATTATTTAGTCAACCGCATTTAATGGCAAGCCTCTAGATTACTGCACAAATTTTTTTTTAAATTACTTATTTGATGGACCTATAGCCTAAGATCATTCAAACTTCACAGGATGCTCTACCTGTTGATGAAAGATGTGAGAAAACTTGACATTAGACCAGAGCGCGTACGAGAGATCTTGACCAGACTCCGACACGACATCAACGGAAAGTTTGAATACAACACTCAGCAGGTACATGGCCTCTCAACATGCTCTCAGATACTGCCTTGATCCTAGTTTTGCTTGATTTCACAAACTAGGAAAGATTTTGAACTAAAGATTATTAACCCTTTCAGTGTCATTGGTCTGAAAAAGTTTTTTTTATTCTATCCTTATCATTATAAACCCTTGTTAAAATAGAAATTGTGAAATGAAAAAAAAAATAGCCTACAGCATCCATAAGTAACAGCTCTAATACTTCTGCATACATATGTATCTAGATCAAGCGGAGCATTTTGCAATTTTATGAATTTTTAGTTCCTTGCCATTCGGCTTAGTCTAGATACTGGTAATCGTAAAGAGTTAGGAAAACCAGGAATAAGTTTGAACATCAAGCAAGACAGCTTTCAAATTCATTATATAGTGCAGAGGTTTACTTCTAAGGCATTGAGTAGATTTATCCAAAAGGTTAAAATATGTGTAAATTGCCCTTCCCTACTGCAGACTATTTAGTTGTATTTGTGAATATGCTCAATATAATACTTCTATCAATTATCTTCCACATTGGTAGATTATCAACACATTTTGGTAAAAATAATCCCATTATTATTCCATTCATCGTAGCCACCCTTTATTCAATGAGTGTAGAACATCAGGGAGGGCAGAGAAAATCATAACTCTTAGGATAAGAATAGAGAGCACTTTAAATTTTATTCGAGAAACTTAACGAAGACTATCGGTCAGATAAATGATTTTTGACAATATACTGCACCTTTTGGATGTGTGTGCCAATCTAATCTTTTTTTTCTTTTTCTTATGTTAAAATCTTATGTGTATCTAAGGGATTAATATATAATATCAATCCATCATCTATGTTTGCAACAGCCCAAAACAAAATTGCCTCACTGCATGAATAATTTACCTTACCTCACCTTCCTTATGCACAGGATGCCCATGAGTTGCTTGCGGAGCTGTTGGACAGGACAGATGAAGAAGTGAAGGCCTTGCTCACCAACACACCTCAAAAGGTACAAACTTTTTTTTCAAAACTTGGTTATATTCAATTGCTAAAAAAAAAGCTTTTACTTTTAGTCCTTTTTGTAATAATTCATCTCCAATTTTTGTCTGAAATATTTTTTAAAGATTGATTCAAACAAGGAAAAGGATAAGAGCAGTAGAAAACTAATTATTTTGCTATTTGCCACAAAGGGGCAAGAAATGTTTCTCTCAACTTTCCAAATGCACTGATCTAGTTTTGACAAAAATACTCTGCAATTCTAAAGTGGAAGCTGTCAGTTTGTCTTTCAAAGGCAGATGTTACATTGGAATGTAAAACGTTAATTTATTTTGCCCCTTGAAATTTTTTTTTGTAGATACTTGTTTACGCTCATGTTGAACTAGTTCATAAATTTGATAATATTTGTCTTGAATATAAGTCCTGTGGGGTGATTATTGAAAATTTCTTCAGAGCAAATTGGTTTTTCATGAATACAGATTGGAATTTGGATGTATTTATTCTTGACAATCTAAGTGGTTTTGCACATGGTCCTATCCATTTTCAAAACCTTCCCTATTCAACAGCACAAAAATCCCTCAGACATATAAGTGGACTTAGTCCTGTACAGATTTCAGAAATTTATCTGGAATCGTGCATCAAATTTTTACAATCAGGAACAGATGAAAATCGCAACTTTGAAAATGTATGATTTATGATATTCCTTTCAAATATTGATATCCATTTTATCATAAGTGTAATTTTCCTTACAGAAACAATGTAATCCATTGACAATTTTAGCTCTTCCCTGAGACTTACATCAAGGTCAATTCTATCTTTTACCCAAGTCTAATATTAAACTTACAAACAATTTACAGACCTGCCTACTTGTACCGATTTGATCGGTACATACCGATTTTCGTCGTCAATCCCGATTTCCCGATTTTCACGGAAATGTACCGATTTTTCAAACTGTGAAGACATTCTGCATATCAGCGTGATCGCCGATTTTTTTTTTTTTCAATATCTGCCTCTGTTCGCCGCTCATCAAGAGACCCAAGACTAGCCCGTTTCCGCGACGGCAGCAACCTCAAGTCCTGCACTATTACATTTCACCCGACTCCGTCTTGACGACATATTTTGTCATAGGTCAAGGTCATGCGCTCTTTATCGAAGCCTATTATCAGATCTTTGATCTTAGTGTCTGAGATTATCGAAAGGGTAGGCTACTGTCAGTACACCTCGCCAAGCTGCCCAGCCTGTACGCTTTGTTATTTTCGCTAAATTTTCTACCCAAACACGCCGATAAATTTTTTTTTATTGAAAATATACAACCGTCTGGGCAACACCGCTGTTTTTTCACAATAAAGGTACATGTGTTTGAGGTACGGCAACGATTTTCTCTCAATCACGCGACCGGAACTAGAGATGAATAAAGAAAGTTTCCAGTGCTTTGTGCGTGGGCGAAAGAAAATTGAACGATTCATTTATTTTATCGATAGTTGATATTTTCTTCTTCTTTTTTTCTATACTTGGGAATCAGTGCTATCGAGATTGGGTAAATCAACAACTTAATCGATACCGATCATCCAAACTCGTTGTTTCCTCTTGCGTTCATTCGTCCGAATCATACCAATCTTTCTATCTCGACCATCAGTTCTAGTCATTGACACTGGTAGTCATTTCCAAGCAAGTAATGATTCTGATTTGCGTTACCATGAGCTCAAAATGCGTTTACAAACAAGTAACGTAGATCTAGTTAACCGTTTATTCGTGCGATTAATACCATCTTAACGTCCAGCCCTTGACCTTCGTCCTTATTTACAACTGATTCCCGTAAACGAATCTCCCGCGAGGGAAACAAAAAAATGAAAATCTGGTTATCTTTTATTCGTCCGATAATACCGATCTTTCAATCTTCACATCCAGTCCTCGGGGCTTGGCGTTATTTCCAATTAATCATTCTGATTGTTCTTAAAGTTTATCAGCCTTTTTTTTCTTTATCTAACTTAGGTGGTTGTTAGTGTATACGTTTTAACATTCTTTTGGGAAACATGCGCCGTGTAACATTAAGAAACCAAAAAAAATTAACGTAGATCTAATTCAAACTAGCATCTTGTTCTTGATAAAGAACCCTGGCTCAACTATAAGGCGAATTGTCTTTAAAGAGCCGCGCTGTATCTGAACGATCAGTACATTTGAGATGGAACCCTGGGTCAAAAGTAGTCAAGATCAAAATTGAATCTCAATTCATTTTTTACCAATGCACCGATGCGCGCTATCTAGATATGTCACAAGTAATATCCTATACGGCGACGGGATTACAAAGCGTGATTGTCGGGACTTGGACGATCACATTGTACACAAGGCTGAGTCTGTACGCACTAAAGTCCTAATTTATAATGGTGTTTCTGGCCCAATTTTTAAAGAAAATGACAAAAGCTCTAGGACTTTTCTTCTCACTTATGGACCCCTCTCTCAATCGATACACTCTCTTTCTCTCTCGATCTCCTCTCTTCTCTCTCTCTTTCTACATGTCTCTCGATGTATGTCTGCCTGTCTCTCTCACCCCCTCCTCTCTCTCTCTCTCTCTCTCTCTCTCTCTCTCTCTCTCTCTCTCTCTCTCTCTCTCTCTCTCTCTCTTTCTCTTCTCTCTCTCTCTCTCTCTCTCTCTCTCTCTCTCTTCTGCTTCCTCATCTGCTTGAAATTTGAAGTGTTTCAGAAACGGAATAGCAATATACGTTCTATTATTATAATTGTTACACATTACACAGAGACATTTTTTTTTCAAAATGGATTTTTTTAAGAAAAGTGTAGTTTACTCAATTTTGCTATACATGTGCTTTGTTGTTACTTTGTTGCTACATAGGAATGCCAAGAGATCCATCACCCGGAATTGAATTGCAAGAGCAGATGAACAGGCCCCCCGTTTCAGCAATTGGCACAAGACCTACTAATGGTGAAGTCCAAATTGAGTTCTTGCAACACTGCTTTTTTTTGTTAAACCTACTTTTGAATGGCTATTCATAGTTCAATAGTTACTAATGGAAAGACATAGATCTCACAAAATGTATGTTGCAGTATTTTTGTTTGTTTTGTTTTTTATGACTGAAGCAAAAAAAGATAGATTCCCATTGATGTTTAGAAAGGTGGAGGGGGTTTACTATCCATTGTCTTTTTTAAAGAGTCGGAATATTGCGGGAGGAGCTTCTTTTGGCATGTAACTTGGGACCTTATTCATGTGAAGGCCTAGGCCTAAAAGTCGGGCATAACTTGTGTCTGAAATTTAATTTTAGTCTCCTACCTATTCATGCAAATTTCTTAGTACTGGCAGGCAGGACTATGCGGCAAAATTTGGTGGCAAGTGCATATGAAGCCTATAAAAATGAATTATTATTACTTCTGTGTTGTTTTATAGTTAAAATTTACCATTTCGGGGCACTGAATTGTGCAATCAGGCATTTACATAGTTTATTAGATCTACATGAAGAAAGTAGATGAAATGAAAGGTTCCACCCAGTCGTTCATAAAGTATTTAATTATTGGTTTGAGTTTTGTGAACTTAATTTTTAGTTTTAAAGTAAGCTCTATAAATTTTTCAATATGGTGTATACATTTTCAGACTTTCCCTCCTTTTTTTTTCGATGTAGACCAGCCAGTCTACGTTAAAAATTTTGTACTGTCTAGTTTACAGCCGCTCGTGAATACAGCTCTTGATATTAGATGATTTGCGGTTGTTTGAATTTCTTCCACACTTTAAGCAGTGTTGCAGATGTCTTCAAAGAGGGTTGACTGAAATATTTTTTGGTTATTATTTATCTTTCTGTGGTCACATTAATTTTGATTTTGTTTGTATTGCACTTTGCTGTGTTGCACGTACATTTGCTTTATATTTCTCTTGTAATTAAAGTTTCAGCTGTGCTGAATTTCCTGATATGTTTGTTTGATAATGTTCAAATGTTGTGGTTTATTGTCAAATGGATTTGGCACACGCGTTATGCAGAGTCTTGGGAAATTTCAGGATTTTTTTCATAGCCGGTTGTTTTATAATAATTACTACGAGATAGATTTTTCATAGTCTTTTGTCTTATCGCCAAATATTTCATATTCCTACTTGGAACTTAATCGAATATCAGATAATTGAATAATTTGCACTTTATACAATCATATTTGGCATCTTAAAGCAGGGCTGCCAATCGTCCCGCCTTTTCATACCTCGTCACGTCCGCGGTATAAAAAATGATGTTTTGTCCCGCATTAAGCTTTGAGGTCACATGTGTTTTTGTTTCTTTTTTTATGATTTCCACCTGTAATAAAACTATCCAACATGTGGCAAATTACGCTTTACGCCCGGTCCTCGCCATTAATTATTATGCCGAGTTGAAAATGTTACGATCTAACCTTGATTTCTAGCCACAGGTTCAGATATGGCCTAAGAAAATAGACTTTGTACACACTATCGATATTACCTATTCGATTATTAGATACTTTTGTTTCCACTTTTTCAATACAATAACTATTTCCACTAGTTTTATAGTTTGATATACTGCATATCGATAGTCAGCTTTACCAGCGTCCGGTATTTATTTTTCGTTTGGGTTGTGTTCAATAGTGTAAAACAAAGTTGATGTCTGCATTGCAAAGCATGAATTTGCATTGATCAATGTTTTGACCGTGGCCATTGTAAGTAAGTGAGGACTCGCCATCATATAAGCTTTCAGTTATTACCTAACTGGAAAAGTATATCACTGGTAGTAGTAATTCACCACTAGTGGCCCTTTATTTAATTTATTTTACTAAATTCATTATCTATAATCCAAACCTCTTTGGGCTTGGAGACATGTAATTATCTCTTGTTATAAACATCAAGATGTAATACATTTCATTTTTTATCTTTATATCCTCGTAAAGAGTAGTGGTATTACGTCAGCATAATTATTTTTAGGTTTTACCGTTAATGTTGGTCAAGGAGTCTCACACCGCGTGTGCATGTTTCCGACATTTTATTATTAACAAGTTCCAAAAAATTACCCTCTGTGGTAGCTGATATTACTCCAAGAGAAAATTTAGGTTGGCAGGTCTGTATCCTCCATAACCTGCGATTCCCACCCTCTTCAGCCATTACCGTAAGCATTTATTGCACATTTGCACTGACCATTGTGTGTGATGCTTTGTCCATGCACAGTTTGCATACCATTAATTTTAGGAACGAGGAAAGCACCTCGGGTCTAATGCTACTCTTGTCAATCTACGCCGTCCATTATGCTTTTATCATGACATTCCTTCTTCCTCCCCTTCTACCATGCATATGATGCCAGTTATGGCATTGACCAAAGCACTGGGATTGTGTTCAAGCTTTGCTCATGCAGTGGCATTAAATGTTTGGTCTGCCTTTAGGTAAAATAAGCTTTGTCATTTAACTGTCGGTGGCGATTCTAATTATGATAATGAACTGCATGTTTCTTTGCTTATCATTTATTTCACAACTATTTTCATGGGATGTTGAAAAGAACAAGTCATCAGTCAAAATACAGAGCCCATGATACTAACTGAGGATTTTTTTTTCTCCTACCATCGATATTCTGATTGCTTTGCTGTTTTAGTTTGTTGGTTAAGTTTGTTTTGGTGGGCTTTTTTAGCAGGATTGTATGGTAGATGTACTAACAGAAGATAGGTTTTATGTATTTATTACCATCTTTACATGTGGAAAAAAAATTCTTTTTTAAGATTTCCATTTTACCAGAAAATAACTGAAGGAGAAAGTGTTTTAAGAGTCGACTTATAGGATTTGGTGATTGGGGTCTATTAAATAAGGGTTATAGCTATGGGATGGATTGTCCTTTTCGGTTGGTATTCGCAAGTGATGGTTCAAGAATTCAAGTTAAAAAACAATACATCCTGCTCAGTGATGGGCACATTTAGTTTTTTGTGTTTACCATAATATTTCTTCCAACACTGTACTTCAAAACAATGCCTCTAAGAGTGAGATACCATTGTTTTTCCCTTTCAAAATGTCATGTCTTCTTGTGGGCTCTTTTCCTAAACAAGCTTATTCCTTTATTATTGAACAGCAACTGCATTTTTGTTCTTGATTATATTTTTATTTGAAAATGTGCTGATAAATTCTGTGGTTGTTTTTTAAGACTTTCTCTTTAACAGTGATTACAAAAAATGTAAATTAATTTTCTTTAAATATTTAGTATAAATAGAAGTTGGCAGCTCACAGTTCAGTGTATCAAGAGGTTATTCAGTATGCTTAGCTGCTTTAGTTGAAATGTTGTTTTAAAAATAATAAGATACAGTTTGCATCACTGCTTTAATTTTCAAGACGGTACTAGCGCTATTTTTTCCCCTGAGGACTTGTTCATATAAATCCCACTGTGACAGTGATATATAAAAGAAATTAGAATGATAGGTATAGTAGCATATTAAAAAAATCCTTCCCTTTGACCACTCATTTCTGAGGGTAAAAAATGGCAGTTTACCCTAAACAGTAACATGCCACGTCTCCGATGGGAAGGTTAAGTCAACCATAGAATGTCTGGTGCCGCATCATGAAAAAGTCTAACGTGGGTTTTACAGATTTTTTAATATATATAATTGTAAACAAATTAATCTAGTTTAGAGGGCAGTATGTCACCCAAATTCGATTTTGTTCCACTCTCTAATTGTCTGTATTATTTGCTTTTCAGGATCACAGAGCTCTACTCCACCTTTGAGTCGAAAATCACCAACATCTGATCAAGGCGTGCAAGCCCAACCTCCAAGTCCAGACAAATCAAGTTATGACCAGTCGAACCGCCAATTTCATCACCAGCACCAGCACCAGCGTGGCATGAGGCGGGGTGGCGGCGGTTATCGCAATGATAATAGACCAGACAACCGCATTGAGAACAGGGCTGAGAACTATAGGGATAGAGGTGAACGTGGCCATTCTGCTTCTTACTCTCGTGGAAGAAGTGGGAGCAGAGGTGATTATAAGCTATGGCTTAAAATACATCTGCCTACTGAAATTCATTAGTAAATCAGTGTTTCTCAAAATCCTCATTGTGTTAGTCAGCAAGTGGCACAATAGGCTGTCTTGATTTTGTGTTAAACCAGTCATATCTGCCAGCTTTTGTTTTCGGCGGAAAAAGTCGGACTCAAGTTTCGCTTTGCAAAACCTGTTTGCATTGTGAAATAATAGAATTGTAACATACTTTGTAAATGTGCTTTATAATATTAAAATCTTCCTATAAATTATTAAATAAACATTTAAAGATCAAAAGCAAGTACTACAAATATCCTCAACTTCAATATATCACCTTATAAAACACAGTATCCATGATGCATTATACAGTTTACAGTTCTATTAAAAAGCATTTTTTTTTTTTTTTTTTTGCTAATATCATTAAACTCTACACGTAGGATATATGCATTAAAAAATTTGACACAGAAAGGTCTAAAAGTGTGAAATTAGCCAATGCAAAATATGTAGGTTACAGAATTCAATTGTTCTAACTCTTCGTGGAACTTTATGCAGATCTAAGGAGGAAGTAGAAGGGGCAGAAATGAAAAAAGACACAAAGAGAGAGAAGGAGGGAGAAAGATAGATAGCAAGAGAGAGGGAAAATGGATTAAGAAAATTTGCAACTTATTTACCTCTCTCAAAAGCCTTCCTCAGTTACATCTTGGTCGGAAATGTGGCTTCTTCAGTTGTCTCTTGGTTATGACAATGAATTAGTATTAATGAGACATTGTGATCAACAATGAGTACAAGTGACTTGAAGCTGAGAAATGTAGATTAGAGACAGACTGTTGAGATAGATAGATGGACAAATATATAGAGATAGAAAGAGATCATTTGAAACTAAAATTCTCAGCGGGAGCCACATAGTGCTAGTGCCTCTAAACTTTCGTGCCAGAATATGTTACTGTACTGATCAGTGATAGCATAATAAATACAATACCTCTACCTGTCTCACAACGGACCAAAGTATTCTAGTATAAAAGGCTGTAAGCGTTTTTCGCTTGGCCCAAGCCTCTCCAGGCCTTATTCCTTGTGTAAGTAAAAGAACACCATTATACATTTTCATTCAGAAAAGCGTAGCCCGTGTGATCCTTAGACAGAACCTAGAAAAGCACTTGATTGGATCATATTCCAGATTTATATGATTTAGATCTTGCCTGGACAGTATTAGAAAATAAGGGACTTTATGGATATTGCTTGTACTTGTAGACATCTAGTTTTCTAGAACTTCACTGCTTAATTGGTGACATGACGAAAAATAGGGTGTGTAAACTTTAAAAATTATAGGAGCCGGTGAAGTTCTAAGTCTGGAACATAGGAACTACATCTTAATCAATAAAAAATAAATAGATCTCTTCTAAAAGGCTCTGTAGCTATCTAGATCTAAATTAGGATGTTACAGTGTGGATCTACGTTAACCTAGTATCTAGATAAATCGAGCTTAAAGAAAACTGGTTTAGATTAAGTTTAAATCTAGATCTAGAACAATGCTATTGTGTTTAGAGTAGACTATGTAGTGTATGTTTATAAACTGGATCTAATCTAGATCTAGATCTAGGCCTACTCCAGCCATCAGACGATATGTCTGTAAAGGTTTTCCTTGTTTGTCTAGACACTAAATCGAAGCTAGTTCGATACTGATTCACATCCAAATCATAAAAAAAAAAAGGATTTAGAATTTTTATTCTAGATATCAAGCCAAGAGTTGTTGAAGTTCTCTGACTAATAATGGTCTCACCTGAGTTTATCCATAAAGTACGGACATGTCTGAAACACGAAAGTTAGGGAAATTGTGTTAATGGAAATTCCCGTTCTATAATTAAAGCTTGATCATAAAATGGCAGCTCTAAATCGAAATCCTCATCGAAATTATTCCGCAGGGTTTAAATTATCAATTTGTATATTTCCATGTCAGACACTGTTGTGAGCTGACATGTCTGCAATGATCAGATACCTCAAAACAGTATCCTAGAGGTGACATATTATGGGTCTTTTTATACACCCCACAAAATTTCAATGCCCCACAGCAAACTCAAATGTAGAAGAAGAAAAAAGCCCCATAAAAGCGCTATCTCAAAGTGTGTGCTTGTGTGTAATATGGTGCATCTCAGCATTCCACGCAGTGAAAATTTTCCCTCCCGATTTTTCACATTCCCTCTTTTGTGTTCTGAAATTCTCTCTGTGGCATGTCTGTTAACTACATTTATGGCCTCGGATCATAATTGTTGAGCAGCATTTTGAAGCTTTCATAAGCTTATTTCAGCTATTTTGGTTTCTTTGAAATTATGAACACTTAGTAGGTTAATGTATTGTGTATTTTTACTTGACCGTGATCTGTAAAGTTGACATTTCCATCTCTCGTGTAACTTAAAATGTCACATAAGCTAACACCGCAACATGTGTCTTCTCCCTCTCCTTTGTTGGCTTATTGGAATTTTAGGGTTTTAATAGTAAGTATGAGCCTAACTTTGTCAAATGCCTAGTTTTGGACAGTTCTTCCTGTGCGCAATAGACATCCTGGTAACTTTATTATATTTTTTTTTGTGGTCAGGTGCAGCACCATTGAGGGGTGGTGGCCATCCTCGAGGAGGCCCAAGAGGAGCACCAAGGGGTCACGGACAGAGGGGTGGCAGATCGGCAGAACCTCTTAAATTTGACACTGACTTTGATTTTGAGACGTCCAATGCGCAGTTTGCAAAAAATGATATTGAGAAAGAGTTAAAAAATTTGACATTGAGTAAGTAAAGAGATGTCTGCTACTCCTACTCCCCTAGTTCATCCTAATCCAACTCATTTTCCTCCCGATCCATCTCTTTCTGATACTGCTCTGTCTATTGTTCCTCTCCCTTCTCCCGGTTCTTATCTTCCTTCTACTGCTCCTCTTGCTGTTCCTTTTCCTCTTCTTCCTCCTACTGCTGCTCCTCGCCTTGTGCTTACCTTCCTCTTCCTGCTCATCTGCCTCCTGTTTTCTTCCTCTTCCTGCTCCTCCTGCTGCAATTCCTCCTCTCATCCTCTTGTTCCTGCTCTCCCACTCATCCTCCTCCTTGCACATCAATGTGCTACTTAATTTTATTTTTCTTCTTTTGGCTTCTTTTTCTCTTTTTAGTAAGATCCATGAATAGATAATGACAGAGGATGTCAAGGGTGATAAAAACACTCTTTGTGATAAGCCTTGATAGACAGAGAGATGGAAAAGCACTCACAAGTGGTTAACTGTTTGGGGGGGGGGGGAATAAGCGCCAGTGACCTTGCTTTTTTCTGTTTAATGGGTCGTCTATTTTCATATTAATTCCCTCCTTGATTTTTGGGTAGTAGTTTTCTACATTTTTAGCAAATAATTATTATGTTTTTTTTTCTCTAGATACAGTTCAAATATATATTTCCATCTACCAGGTGACAAATCTCTGAATGGAGACAGCAAAGGAGAAGAGGAACCTGAAATAGAAGATGAGGAGGCTGAAGAGGAAGAAGAAGAGCCTGTGTACTATGACCAAAAGAAATCCTTTTTTGACAACATAAGTTGTGAGGCCACAGACAGGCAGAAAGGGTAAGTTTGTTCTTCTTTGTACAATCTATATCTTGTTAGAAGGGGTGGAATTGGAATGCCATGTTGATCTAATGTTCGTTTAATGTACATCATAGTTATTAAAAGTTGAACAAAAGGCATAGTTTGGTAAAGGTAACTGCCTTACTGGTTTTATTTTATTCTTACATTGTTGAGACTAGGCTTAAGCTACGTTTTGTTTGTGCATTCTACCCCACATAATGGAAATGTTGATTTTTGTTCTTGTGCAGCTGTTTTCTGTTGTTGGTTTTTACTTTCATTATTCAAACACTGTGTCTTTAGTTTTGCTAAATAGCATTTTATTATAACAGGCACCGCCATTCATGGAGGGAGGAAAGAAAGCTTAACAGTGAAACCTTTGGAATATCGGAAAATATGCGTCGGAATTATAGAGGGCGGCATAACTGGAGGTCCAACATGCGGGGAGGCTGGAGAGGTGGTCGTGGCAGAGGAGGCGGTGGAGGAAACTTCAACAGAGAAGGAGGTTATTATGGAGGTTTGTCTGGGCTAAATGGAACTGGTTTAAATTATAGTTTTGTGGCCTATATAGAGAGTAGGGAGAACATTGTGTATGTGTACAAAGTGCTTTGTTGAAGAAGACAAAGGTCTAAGTAACCAGCACTTGGATTACTGGTGAGTTTGTGCTAAGTGACATGACATGTGTACCCAGGAATGCTACTATATATTATCCAGGGAACTTTTTGTTTCTTTTTAAGAAAAAATAGAAAATTGTCAATCCTTTAAGGTAGCTTATAATTTGTACTGTTTTCAAACTTAATTTTATACTTCAATTTGAGCTGAATCCGGGGCTGTCACTCATCTGTGGATCCGCGTACGTGTCGTGAACCGTCTGTACATCTGTCCCCCATCCGTGTTTTGGGGCTCTTTCTGTGCTGCTATCTGGCAATTTTCTGTGAAAATCTAAACTTCTGTAGAAAATTTATTCCAATCAAATTTCTGTTAAAATGATTAGAGGTGGGCAGTGATCATAATCTTTCGCAGATCTGCCGAACCTACGATTTTGACCTGATAGCTACTTTTTTCGCATTTCCCCCCTTTTCCCCAAATCACAGAATTAACTTTGAATTGAATGGTATGGAAATGAAAACATGTCATCCGATCTTACCCGGTAGATTGCGTTATCGGAACACAACTCAAATCACCAAATTTTATCTTTGAGCTGTATCGGTAATAGGTCTAAAGTGTTAACCGATTGGACCAGTGTCCGTCGAAATAATGCGATAGTGCAAATACATGCATCTCAAAGCGCCAGCCACTCCTGCGACTGATAGTGTGTTGAGAATAGGTTGCTTTCGTTTTGACCCGCTCCCCTTTGATGTATTCATTGTAACACACTTTCTAGTTCCAAGCTTTCCTAGTGCAACCATGGTCGTTCTTTTCTTTTTTTTTAAATTAATGTTACAATTCAAGGACGGGAAATTTTTTTTTCCCATCTGTTCGGCACCCGAGGAAACGTCGGAGCAAAGAAAACAAATGGCAAACCTCAGATATTACGAGGGCCGAAAATACGGCCATAAGAATAATCATATATACTTCATATTTTCCTGGTAACTTCTGTTCAGTTCCGAGCATGGCGGAAATACCCGATTTGCCGCCTGTTGCCAATTCAAGATGATACCTCAAAACTCTCCGATCTGCAGTTTCCTACTTATCTATGGCGAATTGATGGCATGGTTATCTCAAAGGAATGTTTTTGACATTAATTTGTGAGTTTGAAGACCAAATGATAAGAAATGTTAAGCTCAGTGTGCTCGGATTTTTGATGGAAGAAAAGCAACAATTTTCATCCACAATCGACTGATGGTTGTTTGTGTAAAAACTTCTCTGAAATGTAGTGCACATCAGATCTATACTGATCTAGACTGTATTTCTGGGTGCAGATCGATCGTGGACCTTTAAATTTTCTTTTTAGGTCTATGATTTCAGTAATAATCTATTGAGGTATTAATAGTCTGCAACGTTTGATAGATCAGCCCCTGGATCATTCAAGCGTTAATTGTCGGTTCGTTTTGCGAGGTTGTGATAAGGACGAAGTAAACAAAGAGGGCTCAAAGCCAGGATGTTCCAATACGTGGAGCTTAAACTCTAAGTGGCTAGAAGGAAAAGTATTTGTAAAAATCGAGCCCGTTGAGTGTTGTTGAGTCGATTGTGAAAATTGATGTAAAAGTGAAAGCACAGTGCACCGGCTCTCCAAACTTCTCTTAGGGCTATATTTAGGAGCTAAAATTACAAAATTTCTTCAACCCCCAACCGGGCGTTGCCCTGGATCCACTGGTGGCCTATTCGCTGAAAATCGGTGGATTTCATCGAACTTGAGGGGCAGCCCTGGCTGAATATTAAGGTCTGGCCGTAATTTATAGGATTGCTGAACTGTTTATGAATTTGAAAAAAGTATTATTAAAATGTATAATACACTACTGAAGTATATCTCTTAGATCCACAGTTTTATTATAATTATGGTGGTTGGTTTGAATACTTTATTGTACATTTTCTTCACAGGAAACAGAGGAGGAGGACGAGGTCGCAGAAATTGGGATCATGATGATCGGAAACGGATGGAAGGTCCAGTAAGTTTTTTACCTCTTTAGATATTTTTTGTTCAGAGTTTTCTTCTCTGACACCATGTTGGCAAAAATGTTCTCCTAGTGGTGGTGATTGTTGTTTTTGTTTTTGTGTGTGTGTTTTTTTTTTTAATTGAAACAGTTGTTAAAATAATCCTGAAGTGTCAGTCCTGCACTTCACAAGATTATATGAAGTATATATACATAAACATTATGTTTGGCATATATATTCAATGCTAGGTCTAAACCACTACTTGTCATCAGATCTAATATATAGGGTTCTTGTTATTGCAGTTCTAATTGGAAAAAGTCAATATATATGATAATAATTGTCATGAACAAGTTGTTTTTTTGTTGAATTTTTCACTTTATTATTATTTATTTTTATTTTTTATTTATTGTTCTTGTTGAAAAAGTGCACATCATAAATCAAATTAGAGACAATTTATCTGTCTATTTAAATATACTTTTTAAATATTTGGAAGACAGGGTGGGATTGGTATTTATCTTTGGTGAAATGTTCTTTTTTCAGATTTACATACCTTAGCATAAAAAAATAGGCATGAATGAGTTTAGATTGTTTTTGTAATTGTGTTTTCAAGTGTCTTAACGATGTTGTGGTCGTGGCACATCACACAGTTGTTGTTTTTTTAATTATCTGGAACAAGAGTATCTATTTGAGTTGTAAATTAGTTTGAAATGTTAATTATTTCTGTCAAAGCCTTTGTTAGAAGAAAAAAATCTTATACAGAAATGCCTGATGTGATCTGTCACGCTTAAATTTTCTGAAAATGTAACAAAACTAGGTCTAGATTTGGCTAAAGCTAGATCTAACTGAGATGTATCTTATGGCATAGCTGCATTGAATCAGACGATCGGCATATTCTGCATCTAATATAATTTAATTCTAAATTCATATTAACTAGATCTGTATCAGGATTTGTGCCAATTATGTTTCTCCAAACCTTTGTTTAAAAAAAAAAAAATCGTGTTTACTTCTTCGTTAAATGGACGCACACAACAGTATTAAAAATGTACCGAAATTCTGAATATCGACAATGGAATTAGAGCAGATGTAGAGTAAAAATAAACTTCGTTGGGGCGGATATAAATATTTTTTAAAAAACAATGGGTCTGGCAGGAAGCCTGTATAAAATAAAAATCTGCTGTACACGTTGTTTAGCGGCAAATATTAGTCAGAGAGTCTCGCTATTTCCTTTAATAAATGATACCATTTATCATCTTGGGGACATTCTTAGAGCCTCTTAACGGACGAAAGTCTTTAAAATTTTCAGCTCCAGAGGGGGCGACGCTCCAAGTTTTGAAGCTTCCAACAACGTGACTTGATACTATTTTGTTTGTTTGGTTTTAGATAAGACTTGTCTAATCATATTATTTTACAGCATATTGTTTCTTTGAATTGACTTGTTTCGTTTTTATTTGTCTGCAGCCTAGAGTTGAAGTCAAATGATAGCTGCTCAGTGAACGGCCCTAATGAAGTGCAGATATTAGGCAAGGAAAAAGATTACTTGAAAATGAGCAAAACCGCAGGAAGGCAACTGCAGTAAGCACATTTTTGACAACATAATTGGTCTGGCTACTTGAAAGGATCTCAGGCAGCATGTTATGAATTTTGTTTATGCTGGTTGTTTCCTGGTTTATAGAAAGATGTGTCCTGTTCGATCTCAAGTTTTGTCCTGCTAAAAGACAAAAAAAGAAAAGATGCCCTGAAAGTTAGATTGTGTGTCTATATATATATAGAGATATATATATATATATAGATATAGCTTTTTTTTTTTTAAAGACACTTAAGTAAAAGGAAGAACCAGTTGCCTGAAGCAGCTCTTTTTCTAGTAAGAGCAGCTGGTTCACATCTTTGTGTAATTCATGCACTTATACAGCGCAATATTGTGTTCACTTAAAAACTTGCTTTATGTTTTAAGATTGATTTGTGACGTATGTATGCTTTTTTCTGAAGCAGGTTTTTTTTTTTTTTTTTCTAATGTTGAAGATGTTTCAACTAAGGTGGAAAAAAAGGTTGTTTTTTTTTTTTTCACTTCTTTTTTCATTACAATTGCAACATCTCAGAACCTGAAGCAGCATAAATCTAGTAAGAGTTCTGTGTTTGCATTGTGTATACATTTATTAAGCTGTTTTTGTATAGGTTTTTCCCAGGAGGTAAAAGGAGGTTTTTTGTTTGTTTGTTTGTTTTGTGTGTGTGTGTGTAGTAGTTTTTTTATTTATTTCCAGCCCGTTTAAGAAAAACCCATTAGATGTATTTATTATCTTTGTGATAATTCTTAATGAAGTTCAGTTGTATGATACGCTTTTGACTGAAAATGGTAGAATGAAGCAGAATAGGGAAAAGAAACAAGTAATGCACTAGTGCCTGAGTCTTTGAACATATTGCCTAAGTGGTTGGGATATTATGGTGAATTTCAGAATAATGTTTATTCATATTTTCTGTACGGTAAGCCATTCATAGCTTCATGCATTTTTTGTTAACATAATATGGTGTCAGCATCTGAAGTTTTATTTTTACAATGCCTACTGAAATGCAAAATTATGGAGGATGAAATGAGAGCTTTTTGTGAGTTTTTATGTTATACAATTTTGGAAGGATGCAAATGAAACGGATATTGAAAGGGGCAGATCTATTTTTACTGCGTTTTTAGTGTCCAGACAAGATTCTCCAAATCTTGCATTTTTCTGGGTGGATCCTTGGGTTCCAGGAAGATTCCATTGCAATGAATGTAAATGTAATTATACTTTTACTCAGTAAATAAGATGCAGACGAAATAATGCTATACACTAAATCTGAGAGCTTACCCAAAAGCAAGAAGCAGGGCACATTTAAAAACTTAAATAATACTGTAGGATGGAATGTCTGAAACCTAAAGCCTTTGTCTTATTTTCAGGAATTATTTTAAGTTAAATTATAGGAATCTTTAAGTTATTTATTGATCTTTTGCTATTTATCTTGTGCCAGTCTTAGTTTTAAAAAAAAATGGAAGCCCTACAATTTGATTAGAACAGATTGAACCAAACTTGTGTGGCTAAATACATTGCAACTAGAACAGTTTTTACCACCCACTTTTTGGCATTGGCCTGGTGTTGCCAAGTTCAGTAAAATAGCCTGAATGATATGGTAGTTGTTTTATTGTTGTTTTGTTTTTTTCCCCTATTGAATTGAAAATTTTAGCTTAGTTTACATTTACGCTTTTTTAGTCTAGGTTGTGGTTTGCTTCTCTGGCCCACAGTTCTTTGTTTGAGACAAATTCAGGCCACGTAAGGTTGAGGATGTTTCTGAGGTATCTGGTGGGGAATAATTGTTGTTTCGGGGTGCTATTTTTGGTCACACTCCCATGTTTCAGAGCCATAGAGAAGGACCGACTTTACGTCAGTATTGAAGATCCTAACCTTATTTCGGACTGATAGTGCTGTAGACCTTAGTCGGCTTTAAGGGTATGACGCTCCCAACTGAGCGCTGCTGTGCGTCAACATTAAGGGGTAGCTCTCTGGGTGACTTAAGGACGATCTTAAGAGGTCATCTTGTCATGGAAAACCTGGTCTTATTCACGAATGATTCAATAAGAATATCAACCGATGAAAGGGTGCGACTCTTGTTTGCTCAGTCAGTCTTAGGGCTAGGAGTGGAGTATGGTGAAGCAATCAGGCAGACCACAAGGTGTGAAGTATGGTTTTTTGGTATGTTTGCTTATTACAAGATAATTGTTCGGTGTTCCTGACCAGTTGAGGGTATGTTTGGGTTTTGATACTGCTACATTGTTTAAACGATGAGTCTTTGAACTATTTTATGATCTGAGAACACTGCCTTTGTCTATAGCGGTTGAGATGAAGGGCTAAGGGAGCAGGGGAGATGTAAAAAAATAGTTGTGTGTGGATGAAAACATTTGTAGCTTGTGATCATGTATCAATCAAAAGAGTGCAGATTGGCATCTGCTCTCTCTGAAGAAAATCAGCGGCATGGGTTTGGCAGCTCTTCTATCTGATGCAACCAATTAGCTTCAAGATGAACTGATTAATCGGCAATATTGTGTATTGGACAATAAACTAAAAATTGTTTATTGATCCCTGTACGCATGTACATGCACTCACCTAGTGTCCAATCTTAATAAACTTTCAATTTCTTTTTCTAACTCAAGCAAAATTGTGCAGTGCCATAGAGCAAACTCTCATATACACTATAAATGCACATGAGTAGCTTTTTACGTTTTAAAAAAATGTAGGGTTTTTTATCTTTATATATTTATACAAATAAAAAAACGTGCCCTTATGATTTCACACCTTTACTGGAACACCCCACTAGGTACTGCAGACTACGCAGTCACACTCCGATATTCATTTTAGGCTGTAGTACTAGCCAGCCCCACATTCGGCTGACCTCATACACACTAAATGAGTTAATACAAAAAAGCGACTAACTGTGTTAGAGTGTGTCAAGTTGGACGTTTTGATAGATGCTATCCAATGCGTTTTGAAAGTCAACACTGCATATACGCGGGTCTGCCACTCCAGTGACTGCTCGACGATGCGCGTGGTAGCTATGTGGTCAGTGATTGAAAATTTTGCTTATTTACAATTGTTGAAGGAATATAAACAAAGTATGTTTGTTGGGGTATACATGTAATTAGCTACTGTAGTGTTATATTTTTAGTTCTGCTGTTTTCATCATCTTCTTCTTCTTCTTTTTTTTTTTTTTTTTTTTTTTTTTTTTTTTTTGTGATGGGCGAGAGATCAAATCAACCCAATTGAAAGCCTTTGATGACTACTGGTTTTCATTTTTATTCTATTTTGATGCTCATACCTAGGATGATTGAAGTAAGATTCAGTTGATTTTATGGTTATGTCACAAGGTTTTTTCTATGTAGAAGTTGTGGTAAGCATGATAGTTCAATTTAGCTTTTTTATTTTGGGATAAGACTTTTGGTTTTCTAATGTAATGTGCTTTTGTGTTTCAAGCATAAAGGTTGTTTACCTAATTTCTTTTCTTAGTTTTCTCATGCATGTGATTGTGATGTAACAATTGTTTTTATTTCCAGTATTCTTACTGGTTAGTCATTGTGTCATGTTTGTTTATGGAGCAAAGAGAACATGTATGATTGGGCACATCTTTTTGTGATTACAGGCATTGATTGAATCTTGTCAAATTAAATTTATATTGTTGATTTTCACTCAAGTTTTTTTGTTGTTCTTATGTACCAGTATGTGTGTAATGCTCAGTGTATACATAGGCAGTTAGTGTTACGTGAAAAACAACACTGAAAATAGTTTCAAATTTTAAAGATATCTCTCTTGGTTGCCAAGTTATGATATATATTTTTTTGTGCATGCAAAAATTGGTATTCACCTACATTTTCTCAAAATTTGAAACAAAAAATGCCCCATAACTTTGCAACAACAAAAAAACTTTCCACACAGTCCTGGAAATTATAGAATTTCTTTTTAGTCCTGGAAATCCTGTATTTATTTTATTGATTAATTCTGGAAATTTTAAAGCTTTAAAGAGCAGTCTGAGGAGAAACTGGTTGACTTCTCGCCGGACAGCTCTTAAAAATACCTCAAACAGTTCTCTATGTATAAACAAAATATAGAGCTGTTTAACGAAACGTCAGCGTTCGTTACTTGTTCGGAGTCTTTGTGCCAAGCGACAGTTATTCCAAAACCTGGTAAAGGCTTGGAAAACCTCTGTAAACTTTTCAAAAGAATGGTAGCCAAACGACTATCCAATTCTTCCAGTGTGGATTTAGAGCAAAAAGATGCCAAACCATCTTATAATAATATAGAAATGCTAAACACTATACACCACCAAGGACTGCATCTCAGCATCTGAGACTTCCGCACCACGCTGGTACCAGTGGTAGAAAGGCTATACATAGTTGCAGACGAACCATCCATGTCAGAAAGAAGAGACAAACTATCCTTACAATATGCCGTCAATCTAAAATCTCACCCTGACAATCCTGCTTTTCACACTGTTTTCCACCCAACTTGTGTAGGAAAATTCCAATCTTCGCCGAACGCGTTTTCCTCCTTTTTAAAGTTTTAAAGAGCAGTCTGAGGAAAAAACGGTTTACTTCTCCCCAGGCTGCTTCAAAGAATACAATAAACCCTTTTCCTTTCAAGTTTCAGGAACTAGATGTCTGCCTCAAACACCTGAAAGAAAAGGCCACAGGGCCATAATTTTTACACAATTTAATCGTTAAAAAAAATCCTGCCAATTCAATCTCTTCAAATTCTATGACAGCTGTTATATAGTGTTAAACGAAATTTGGGCGTCCCGTACTTTTCCGGAGTCCTGGCGCCAAGCCACAGTAATTCCTATTCCAAAACTTGGAAAACCCACAAACAAGCTGCCTCTGTAAACTTTTTGAAAGAATGGTAGCCAAACGACTATCTTGGCATTTAGAAGTTAATAATCTATTATCCAACTCCAGAGTGAATTAGAGCAAAAAGATGCACTACGGATCACTTGATCCGCCTTGAAACATTTATAAGAGAAGATTTCATCAATAACCAACACATGGTCGCTGTCTTTTTTTACCTTGAAAAAACCTATGACACAACCTGGAAGTATGGCATACTCAAAAACCTTAAAAATTTGGGATTCGAGGACAACCTACCCATATTCATTAAAAATGTCATGGTTAATCGGCAGTTTCAAGTAAAGATCGGATCATCTCTGTCTGACTCTTTCGAGCGGGAGCAGGGAGTTCCTCAAGGCAGCGTTCTCTCTCCAATTCTTTAGAAAGTTCCTCAAGGCAGCGTTCTCTCTCCAATTCTTTTGGGCATACAGATAAATTCAATAACCAAGACTTGTAAACTGCTCGTTATACGTAGACGATTTTGTCGTCTGCTACAAAGCGTCTTCAATTCCAACCATAGAGCGGCAACTTCAACTGCAACTCAACGCTCTTCAGAAAATGAGAAATGGGCAGACACAAATGGCTTCAAATTCTCTACTCAGAAAACGATAGAAAAAGTTCACGAAATACAGAAAAATGGTAAGAAATTTGTTCTCTGTTGGATTCCCAGCCATTTTGGAATTATTGGAAATGAAATGGCTGATGAGCTCGCCAAAATCGGGCTCGAACTTGAACCAACTCAGGTGCAGATACCGGATGCTATGCCAATATACACACGTTTATAAGAGAAAACTGGAAAGCGCGATGAAATAATATGACAACCAACAAATTACACTGTGTCCAACCACATTTAGATCACTGGGCAGGAATTTCTCAGGCTAGAAGACGAGACCAGGTGGTACTCGATCGAATCCGACTTGGACATTCTCATATTACTCACGCCTTTCTATTGAAAATGAAAGGTGAAGAGCCTCCACTGAGTCAAACCTGTAACTGTTAATTGTCCATAAGTCACATTCTGGTTGATTGTCTGGTTTTTTACCAGGAAAGAACTTAAGAAGTTTGTACCTGGCTTCGAGACCACTAGAGAGCATACATGTATTTGCTTATGTTAGTCCTCCTACTAAGGTACCTGAAGGACATTGGTGTATATAATAGAATTTAACTGTGATAATCCTACACATGGATCTTTTAAACTACTGTATATACCCTTTAATTTTAACCAAGCTTTTCACGCACAACTTTTATGCTTTTACTATTCAGAGAAAGAAAGGAGTCACCGTTGCTACTACTGTACTAGTATAATGCATTAACTGCCTGAGGACATCATGGGCACAACATAGCCGTTACCGTGCTGACGTGCCGTAAAACAAACTCACTCACTCCCCCCTTTGGAATTCGTGTTCAGCAGCTCCTTCTTGAAAGGGACTTAGAAAAGTTAGAAACTAACTCTATTTAAAAAGACACATTTTCTTGATATAGAAACCTGGTTCTACTAGTAGTAAGGCGATTCGTCTTTGGGGAGCTACACTATAATTATGATAACGACCAGCGGTGGAAGCATGGTGCTGGTTTTTTTTTTTTCAGTGTCACCAGATTTGTATCAATCATCATTCTCCTCATCTCCATCGCCAACCTGACAGAAATGTAACGATTTTCAAACTGAACAATTTTAGAAGCGCGATCGCCGATTTTTTTTGTCCTGCCTCTGTTCACCGCGCATCAAGAGACCCAATTCAAACCCGTTTCCGCGGTGGCAGAAAGCTCATGAGGTATTTTGTCATAGGCCTATGATCATGCGCTCTTCATCGAAGATCTTTGTTTCTGAGATGTTCGAACGCTTCATTTTTCTACCCAAATACGGCGATACGATTTTTAAAAAAAAAAATATATATATATATATACAAGCTTCCGGGCAACACCGCTGGGTTTGTTTTTTTTCGAAAAAAATGTACATGTATATGAGGTAAGATTTTCTTCTCAATCACGCGACCGAAACTAGAGATGAATAGATTTATTTATTTTATCGATAGGCGATATTGTTATTTTTTCTCTTTTCTTTCTATACTCGTACTTGTCATAGTGCTCTCAATATTGACCATTCACTCCCAACTCATTGTTTTCTCTTGCGTTCATTCGCTCGAATCATACCGATCTCTCTATCTCGACTTTCAGTTCTAGTCATTGACGCTGGCAGTCATTTCCAAGCAATTACAATCATGTATTAATGATTCTGATTTGCGTTATCATGAGCCCAATATGAGCTTACAAACAAGTAACGTAGATCTTGTTATTCGTTTGATTAGTAGAATAATACTATTTACAACTCCTTCGCGTACACGAATCTTCCGCGAGGAAAACAAGGAATGAAACTCTAGTTTATCTTTTATTTGTCCGATTAATAATACCAATCTTTCAATCTTCACATCCAGTCCTCGGGGACTTTATAAGTCTTTTTGTCTTTATCTTACTATGGTTGTTGGTGTCTACGGTCTAATATTCTTATGCGAAACATGCGCCTCGTGCTTTTGCAACCAAGAAAATTAAATTTCATGTACAACTAATTCAGACTAACAACCTAATCTAGATATAGAAACCTGGCTTTACTAAGGCGATTCGTCTTTGAGGAGCTGTGGACACGATATGCAAATGACAAAAAAGGAAGGATTTTACACGTCGGGCCCAAAAATTTAGTAGCTTATATAAAGAAATAAAATGTTGCTAACTAGTATTCATCTACTGATTCTTTAAGATATTCTTAGGATAGTCTATTGTTTTTTGATAAATAGGAAAACCAAAACACAAAACCTCCCCAATGTTGATTTTAAAGCATCTTTCAATATTGATTCTAGATCTAATTAATAGCCTCCATTGTGACGTTCATAACTAGAAGTAAACAAAACATAATTTCCGGCGATCTGGGTGGGCGATCCGATTACTAAATAAATTTTGTCAACGATTCCATAGGACGAAACAAAAGCTTATAGATCTAATCTAGGCCTAGAAGCCTACGGTTCGTTTTTTTTTTTTTTAATAAAATGGGGAAACCCGGAAAGGCGTCTATTCAATAGAAATAATTTGTTTATATAAGTTTGCTGCACACGAACCTTTATTGTGCCTGTCCTGGATACACACGGGCGATATCCCGAAGGAAACTTCAAAAAGTCCCTTCCTTTAGAACTATGCCCTTGGCAAAATAAATTAGCCTATCCATCACCATCATATCCCCAACCCTAACCATACCCTAACCCTATCCATCACCATATCCCTATCCCCAACCCTATCCCTAACCATATCCCGAATCCTAACGGTACCATAGCCCTAACCCTAACCCTAAAACCCTAAAACCCTAACCCTAACCCTAACCCTAACCCTAACCCTAACCTAACCCTAACCCTAACCCTAACCCTAACCCTAACCCTAACCCTAACCCTAACCCTAACCCTAACCCTAACCCTAACCCTAACCCTAACCCTAACCCTAACCCTAACCCTAACCCTAACCCTAACCCTAACCCTACCCTAACCCTAACCCTCCCAACCCTAACCCTAACCCTAACCCTACCCTAACCCTAACCATAGCCCTAACCCTATCCATCACCATACCCCTATCCCCAACCCTATCCCTAACCTATCCCGAATCCTAACGGTATCATAGCCCTATCCCTAATCCCATCCCTATCCCCAACCCTAACCATAGCCCTAACCCTATCCATCACCATACCCCTATCCCCAACCATATCCATAACCCTATCCCGAATCCTAACGGTATCATAGCCCTATCCCGAACCCTATCCCTATTCCTAAATCTATCCCGAACCATATACCTAACCCTAATCATAGACCTATTCCTAACCCTATCCCTAACCCTAACCCACACATAAACCATAGTCTTATCTAGTAGTCGCACCATACCCTAGAACCCTAAAGATAGCCACAGGTATAGATGCAGCACTAAGAGACCTAGTTCTAAAACTAGCCTATTTATTTGGCACTCCAATGTCACAATTCCAGTAAAAACACGCAAAACTGTTAATAAGCATTTTTTTTATTTCAACCATAATTCAAACAATTATTATACAGCAACAAAAACATGTATTTAGGTATATTCTTTTTTTATTATTTTGAAACAAAATGCAATATGCAAAATAACTAAACTGTATTTTCAATGCCCCATTAGGTATCGACACCCAAATTTCGACCCCGATTATGTAATAGTTAGCCCATGCTAACAACACCCTATATTTCTCACCTACGAGATCTACTCTTCTATATAGGAGAGTAGACTCAAAGCGTTGAGTCCGCTCTGAAGTGCCGGAGGCATTAAGAGTGGTAACTCGACGCTTGTAGGTGCTCTCCCCTGATAGTAGGGGAGGGGTGCTCGGCGGAGCTATTCATCCGCCGAGCACAGATACTCTCAAGAGAGTAAACGAAAAATTAATTAACAAACAATAAAAGAACGAAATTGTCCTGAATAAGCTTATAATTTTTGAAATAAGCTTTTTCGAAATCATTATTAAAAATAATCGATTACATTAAAAAAATCGTCCCCCCAAAGAACCATGCCCCATTAAGCTACTAAAATTTTTGGGCCCGACGTGTAAAATCCTCCCTACCAAATTTCTAGGCTAGATTTAGATTCTAGAAAGTTCATTAGTAAAAATAATCGACTACATTAGTCCCTCTAGAGATCTCTAGATCTAGATCTAGATGTGGGATGGGGTCCCACAAAACATCTGTGACTTTGGGATTTTATTCTGTTACACCACCAAAGACGTACTACACTTTTATCTATCAGTCATTCATGAGCAAAAAAGCGACCTTTAAAAGTAGATTTGGGTGTCATAGGCTGTTGCTTTTGTGAGGAAGGCCTTGATTTCAGATTTGATCTAGATCTAGATTAGACTCTGGATCTAAAATCTTTTCTATGATCTTGATCTAGATCTAGATCTAGATTAGATCTAATTAGATCAGACTTGGGCTTCACTTACGCTTCTTCCATATGTTTCTCCAATGAATTTTCCATGCTTAAAATTTAGATTTTGCTGTTTTTATCTGACGTGAGAAAGTAAGATATATGTTTGACACAGCTAGAATCTAGAGTTAATCTAGATTTAGAGATCTATAGCAATTAGCCTACTCCAAATAGCGAGTCCAAGGGGGAGAGGCAGGTGACTCGATTAGTAAGCTTTGAAGTTGAATCATGATTTCGTTTCTTTTCCGTGACCCGGAAGTTTTTATTGGGTGTGTCTTTATTGTGCTTGTGGTATGTTTCGTGGCAAGCAGTCAAGCAGTCAAAGCTTTTGATATTCATTCATCAGATCCTGTCATTCTGGTCCAAGAGGAACTAAACCAGAAAGATACTACGTGTGTTTTTACGTTGTTGGACCTACCTAGAACAGGTAAATATCTTTTGGATTTTGTAACACCAATGCATATGAAAAAAATTCAATATATTGTTATTTTAAACTTGGGTTTCGGTACTTCCAACAGTTGCTTCACAATGATTTTTTCAAGTAGTTACTGTAGTAACATGATTGATTACACCTGTCATGGAGATGGGAACTTTACTAGATCTAGATTCTAGATAGATCTAGATATGTGCCGGTACAATGTCAGTTTATAGTTACACACTGGTGTAAAATCTATAGCGTTTTGAGGATTCTTTACATGGCTAGAGGCTTAGATCTATGTATTTTTTTAAATGTAAACCGGAGCCTTTTCAGTTAATTAACTGTTTTGTCTTAATATTACAAATCTAAATAGCACAAAATGTATTCCAGTATTTCACAACCTGCAAAGATCAAGATTTAGTGCTACAACATTTAGGATAATGGTGAAGATTCAAATCTCAGACCCCTTATTCATTCGTCAAGATAACTTGGGACTAAGATAAAATATAAATGATATGAGTTCTAGAATTAGGACTCATAGAACCTCAACGTTAATGTTACTAGTTTAATTGATTAGCATTTTAATCCCCGTGGTGCTTTGAAGGCCGCCTGAATGGTCAAATGGTCAGCCTAGAACTGGCATGGGTGACGGAGTATAAAAAATGGGGTGTTGCAGTTTTGTAGATCTGATTTTAAACTGATGCTCTCAGTCTTAGTCTTGCGTAGATATATATATTGTCAACATTTTTTTATTTCTAGTTATAAGTTCATAAAACAAAATTGCACTGTGAAGTAAGTTGATTTCACTATCTAATTTATTTTGGCTTTTTAATAACTGTTTATGTGGGGCGAATTTAAATGAGAATCCAGTTATTGCTTTCTTTCCTGCAGTTGATCACTACTAAACAATTTAATCTTAAATAGCAGTGGGTGTGATCTGTTTCAGTTCTAATCCTTTTTTATGTGGAACAAGATTCCTCTGTGTATATATATATACAAGCTTCCGGGCAACACCGCTGGGGTTGTTTTTTTTTCGCAAAAAATGTACATGTAAGCTTATATGAGGTAAGATTTTCCTCTCAATCACGCGACCGAAACTAGAGATGAATAGATTTATTTATTTTATCGATAGGCGATATTGTTATTTTTTCTCTTTTCTTTCTATACTCGTACTTGTCATAGTGCTCTCAATATTGACCAGTCACTCCCAACTCATTGTTTTCTCTTGCGTTCATTCGCTCGAATCATACCGATCTCTCTATCTCGACTTTCAGTTCTAGTCATTGACGCTGGCAGTCATTTCCAAGCAATTATTAATGATTCTGATTTGCGTTATCATGAGCCCAATATGAGCTTACAAACAAGTAACGTAGATCTTGTTATTCGTTTGATTAGTAGAATAATACTATTTACAACTCCTTCGCGTACACGAATCTTCCGCGAGGAAAACAAGGAATGAAACTCTAGTTTATCTTTTATTTGTCCGATTAATAATACCAATCTTTCAATCTTCACATCCAGTCCTCGGGGACTTTATAAGTCTTTTTGTCTTTATCTTACTATGGTTGTTGGTGTCTACGGTCTAATATTCTTATGCGAAACATGCGCCTCGTGCTTTTGCAACCAAGAAAATTAAATTTCATGTACAACTAATTCAGACTAACAACCTAATCTAGATATAGAAACCTGGCTTTACTAAGGCGATTCGTCTTTGAGGAGCTGTGGACACGATATGCAAATGACCAACGATGGAAGTATTGGAACTCTGGATCAAAAAAAGATCGAATCTAGACTTTATAAATTATATATTTTACCAGTGCACCGATGTGCGCTATATAGATAAGCCACGGGATTACAAAACGTGTTTGTCGGGACTTGGCCGATCACATTAAAGCCTACACAAGCCTGAGTCTATACGTACTAAAGACATCATCTATTATTATCTATTATTATAATATTGTCTTCGTCTCAAACTTAGACATGCGATGAAATCCAAACCGCTCCACCCTACAATCCCAAATTTTACAGTAAGATTACAAATGAGCCAGAGAGTTTTAGAGTCATAAAACTAGTAACATCAGACACCTATTCAATTTTTAACGAAAATTAACAAATTAATAAAACTAAAAATGTATTTAAAAAAAAACGAACAGACACAACAATTACTGCTTCCTCCCCTCCCTTGAACAACAAACAAATTTATCGAAAGTGCTATAAAAAAATAAATAGTGATTCTTTTTATTTTCTAAGTGCGTGCGCAAATTTTAATGCGCACAGTGCACCGTTTTCTCATAACGCTTGGTTAATTATTAATTCTGATTATAAATTAAGGAGCCTCCTTTAATTTGATGCAACCTCTTCCAGCAAACATATTAAGTCCCTAAAGTTATAGATCCTGAAGATACACACTTTTTAGTTCAGCACATTTTAAATTTATTTGTAATACTTTAGTTTTGTCCATCCCACAGTACCCACGAATTTCGTGGGTTCCCAGCTAGTAATTTATAATAGTGTTTAACTTATCTGTATGTGTGTGTCTGTCTGTCTCCCCTCTCATAGATAATTATTTCATTCTCTCTCGGTTTTCTAGACCCATCTTTCACCTTCTCTCTCTTCCTCTCTCGTTTGGTTTTTATTTCTTCCTCTTCTTACCCCCCCCCCTCTGTCTGCATATCTCTCTATATCTGTCTGTCTCCCCCCTCTCTCTCTCTCTACTATTGTCGATTATATAAATACCTTGGTGGTGGCTTTGTGGTCCATGGGCCTTTTAAATTCTTACTCAATATAGCAAAATTGATTAAATACATTTTTCTCACAAATTCATTTTGACAAAATAGTGGCTTTGTATATATAATGTATAGCAAATAATATAATAGAACGTACACTGAACATTCCTTTTCTGATTTGCTATATTGAGTAAGAATTTAAAAGGCCCATGGACCACAAAGCCACCACCAAGGTATTTATATAATCGACAATAGTGTTTTGGTTATTTATTTTGTTGTTTTTATTATTATTGTTTGTTGTTTTTTTTTTGTTGGTTTTGTTTGTGCATATTTTTCCTGAAAAGTACTTATTTTTGCTAGTGAGTACCTAAATGGGGCCTATTTCAAGTAGACAGGCTTGTCGGAAGGAAATTATAATTTATATGGCCTGCGAGGACTATGCTAAAAAAAAAAAAAAAGAAAAACCAATTATGTGGTAATAAGGGGGTAATTTATCCTGCAGAACACTGTTATACCACTCAAGATAAGATTGAGAAATTTTAGATTTGGACAAAATAGAAATGAACTAGGAAGAGGAAAAATTAGGTATCCATGGATGTCGAGAGTACTGAAAATTTGAGAGAAAGACCTGGAGTTTCATCCTTGATAATGTATGGAAACCCTGAAAAAAAAAAAAAAGTGTTTAAACAGTTGCTTGTTAATTCATTTCCTAGGCATTTTTGCAACTAGGTTCTACTAGTCTAGTACTATTTCAATTGCAGTCCAGTGGACATACATGTATTTTTTTCGAATGTTGGTTGGCCGAAGCGTACATAACCATAGGAAAGAGTAACGGAATTAGAAAAGACAATTAGAGGATAAAGAATGGCTAATAGAAAACCTCAGACTAAGAGAGAGACAGACAGACAGAGAGAGGGGGGGGGGGGGGGGGGGTGGGGATATATATGTAGAGATATATAAAGATGAAGAGGGAGAGAGAGGAAGGGGGGGGGTTGGCCGAAGCGTACATAACCATAATGCCCTCTCAGTGTTTGACCCATCACTTTAATACTACATAAAGTATACACCAGTTTCAACACAGAGAGGCGACATTAAAATATGCATGCACCTGGTTATTGATATTATATAAGTCTTTTTTTTTCTTTTTTTTTTAAATACCTTATAAAGTTATAATCCTAATTCCTATTCCTCATTCCCGCGGTCTTGCTGTTAATAAAGCAAGTAAATGCGGGCCCCTGACCAATCTGATTCGTTCTTGGGTAAAGGGTATCAAACAAAACAAGAAAAGACTGAACGAATTAGAGGAGGAGGGTAGGCTACGGAAAGATGCTAGAGAAAGGGAGGGGGTAAAGACAGATATAACGAGTGATAATAAGGAAGGTGAGAGGTACAGAAGATAAAGGCAGGGGACAGAAGAAAGTAGCATGGTATAGTCAAGGGAGGAGAGAGGGAAAGAGGGGGGAGAGGAGAGAGAAAGAGAGAGAGAGATGGTGATGGTAGAAAAAGGATTGGTAGAAAAACAGAGGAGATAGACAAAGAAAACCTAGGAATAAGAGAGAGGAGGAAAAAAGCGGAAGACATAAGAGGTGGGTAGAGAAAGGAGGAATGAAGATGAAGAATGATTAATAGAATGAGAGATAGAGAGAGAGGGAATGGTAAAAGCGGAAGACAGATGAAGAGGTGGATGAAGAAAGACTTCATCGAGACAAGATCGAAAATGCATTATAAAAGAGAGTAGGGATAAAGCAACTGGCCCTCTGAAGTGGCCCACAAAAGTTCAAATTAAGAAAATGGATAAGTATCTAGTTCTGTTTTGGTATTCTGTGACTCATGGTTACCATTTATTTTTAGTAATGTATTGGACCTAGTTTAAACTTATCTTAAATTTAGTGGGCATTTCAAAGCTTAGGCGGGGTCGTTCTCAGCACTAATCCTGTAACCTTGGGATCCTTAGCATGTCTTTGTACAACGGTATGCACGCAGTATGTAAAATTAAATCCAAATAGTTCCAGCGGTCGTGTGCACGAGTCCTGCCAGCCCCGTGCTATTAGTATAACACACTCGCCAGCTAGGCTTGCTACAATGCTTCAAAATTACACGTAACCCCACTTTCACACATAACTGTTTTTTTTAAAGACCTTTTATAAATTTATATTACAGTCTAATGGAAAAAAGGCCATGCTATTGTTAGATAATAATGTCGCATGATGATGGGCATAATATTGTGATGGTCATGGTCAGGAGTGAAGATAACTTGTCGGATAAAGATCCTCCATGTTTTTTTTGTGGGGTTTTTAAAGTTTTTGTAGTAAATTTTGTGTAAAAAATAGATAGATATATACATTTTCTACCGAAGGCCTACTCACTGATAAACGTATACAATATAGGATATGTAACATACTAAAAAATGAAAATGCAATTCAAGAAGAAGAAATGCACACATTATACACGTATATTTTAAGCTAGATGAACAGAGTTGAAATTCTGTAGCTAGATGCATCCTAAAGAGAACTGCTACTCAGGCAACTGTTAGACTTTTAGAATACATGATTGATAGTTCACATATGTACGGACAACTTTCTTTGGTCTCAGCTTTAGTTATTGCTAAAAAAATCGTTGATTCGTGGGAAGGTTGATTCATGGTGAAAGTATAATGTGTCATATAGATTAGCAAACGATGGTTCAACCCTAAGCCTTAAGTCAGCTCAGGAATTATTGAATTTAATTTAGCTTCGGTCATGATAACCAAGACACGTTACTCAATGTTTTTGTAGTGCCACTGTCAGTAGATGGACATGACTTTTCAATGTCAAGCAAACATTTCTCTTTAACTATGCTAATATGAACCGAAAAAATCGAGGCCTCTTAGCTTTTGAGCATTAACGTGAAAGTGATACAAGAACATCTGTAAGGCCAATTTTGTTTTCTCCTGATAGTTAGAAAAATTACCATTTGGGTGTGGTTCCAAATCGAAGATAAAATTGATGTAGAAATCAGATTAGGAAAACTTTTGAGCTACAGGGAGAGGGGAGTGTTGGGGACACTCCTCAGAAAAATGTCACAACCCAACGGCAACGAGAATGGGGACTATATAGTATAAGATGATTTGTCCCCTTTTCCAACAATAAAAAGTGTGCACTCAGTGGGGTATTGGTAGGAGATATTCACTGTATTGTCTTGTTTAGTTTTAACTTTCTAAGTCTCTGCCTATTAATCTTGTCTTGATAATTGTGGATTGTTGAGTTAATTAAAGAACAGTGTGTATGACAATGTATTTAGTTTAAAGACTAGACATTTGTACTTCCAAAAGTTTCTGTATGCATATTATTATTGCGTATGAAAAAACATATTTCAAGCCTAGAGGGAACATTAAGAAAAAGTGTTTGAACATTAGTGAATAACCATCATAAAGTCACATTATTGATTGTAAAATACACAAATTTATAAACGAACACAATAAGTGCGTTTTGTTGACTTTTTATTTTCTGAACCAACAATCCCCGGGCATTACAAGTCAGAGAAAAAAAAAATGACCTCAAGGAGGATTTGTCTATACCCTTAAAAAAAAATTTAAGACCAAACAAAAACTGAATCCTGGTCAGTGTAGGTACCTCTAGCTTGAAAACAAAGCATATAAATGTATATCATGTTAAAGGAACAGCATGCATATATACATTAATGTACAATTACAATTTTCGAGAGAGAGTATTACATTTTATGGAAGAGAGCAGAGACTTGTAAAACAAATCAAGTATAATTAAATGGTAATGATTGAAACTGTCAGGCAAATGGCTATCTACATTGACTTCAAAGCTGAGCAATGGATAATAGTGCAAATAAGAAGAAACATTTACACTAACTAAACCTAAAAGAGGAGACAAATTTGATTCATGCCTGAGAAAAAGCTCCATCTTAAGGGGTATAGTATTTAATAATAAAAATGCATGTATAACATGCATTGTTTATACAAACGCACAAATTGTGACTAGTATAGTAGTAATACGTGTACTAATACAGTAGTAAGCAGACCCAAACTTTTGAGTAAAACAAAAAAAAAAAAAAAAAAAAAGAACTTAATGCATTTACATCATACTTTAGCCAACAAGCTATAAAAAGACAGTGTAAAAACAAATAGTCTCCAATGATGGTCCATATTTAATTTGCAACAATGGTGTAAATTGTTTATTGAAAAAAAAATTACAGAATCATTTTTGAAGAACAGAATCTGCCTCAAAGGAAGACGTCTGTGGTTTTGGCTTTACAGGATTTTCTCAACAATTTTGCTACAAGTATTTGCCTTCATTATAAAAGTACATATAAATATTCTTCATACAAATGGCTATATTATTTCCAAAATCAAAGTCAACATCATTTTTTCTTTGTAAAGCAAAATGAACAAGTTGCATCATGAAAAAGTTCTTAGAAATGTCAAAATTAATTGATAGGGAGAAAATACAAGACATACAACTTTTTTTTGTTTTATTTGTAAGAGCTTGCATATTGATAAACATAACTCTGAAAATAAATGAAGTGAACAATTCAGAATTTCAGTGGAAACCTCACAAAATGAAGTCTGATAAATCAAATTTCCCTTAAAACAAATTTTTCAAGAGATTAATTCAAAGCGTACACCATCAATTATTGGCTTTAGAAAAGTGCTATCTGCCAAGCACAATTCAGTACTAAAACTGCCCAAGACAAATCTTTAAAAGAAATAAGGTTGGGAGAAGGTTGCTATAGAAAGAAAACAACAAAAAAATATCATAAATGCAGTTTTAAGCACATCTCTACTCATTTTAAAACTTTTGAGGGTCAGGGATGTCCCATTCTGTAATTCGAATCCTCTTAATTTGAAGTTGAGATCAAATCCCAAGCAATTCAAATTATGAGATTTCCACCGTAATTGATAGCACACGGTAAAATGTCCCTGCAGTGGTTTTTCTAACCACAGATACTTGGAAACAAACAAATAAATGAATTTTCTACACAAAAAAGAAGAAAGGAATTTTGCATATGCTATCATTATATCAAGCATAAACACACACAAAAAGTTTTCATCTTGTCAATACGAATAAACATGTTTACTTTTAACAGATTAAAAGAAGCAATAAAATGGGATAATACACATGAAAAATATTTTTCCTTTCCTTTTAAAAAGAGAAACTCTTAATAAAAAAGACAAGAAGTTGATTCCAATACTGAGGCATGTTTATGTGACAAGTTGGCAAATATTTCAATAGGTGGAGAAACTATGTTGCTGTGGAATTTGAACACAGACAAGCATGGGGTAACATTGACGTAAAATAGCAGAACTCACAGAAATTTTTAATACTATTTTCACGTTTAAATCCAAAGGTTTGAATCCACACACACAAAAAACCCAACTGGCAGCACAAAATAATTATCTTTTGATACCATGCCAGCATTATTATGCCTCCTCAATACAGAATTTTTTAAAATATTGAATTCAAATAATTATAGTGCCAAAGCCTGAGTTGACAAGACCTTTTTGTCCACTGAATCTTCATTTTCTTCACCTGCATAGTACTCCCTATTTGTATAAACTGGTACCTACAGCCACAGTCTACTCAGAATATCTGCTAATTAGTGATAATTTCTGTCCCATGAAATCAAAGACTCACCACTATCAGCAGAGGAGCCATCTGCAAAACAGAATACATGTATAAATGAAGCTTTGCAGCTGCATTGGATATTATAAAGGTATCTATTGAAAAGATACAAATTACATGTAGTACTAAACTCACTACTAAAGTACTAGACGTGAAACACAAAATTTGGAGCAATACTAAAACAATAGGATTAGTTTAACGTCTGCTAGGTTTCACCAAAAAATTATACATGGAGTATGCGGCTCTGTCCATAAAGAAAACTTTGGTGCACAAGCTGAGAGTAGAACTTCAAACCTCCTGCAACCAGTCCTCCATAGAGTATGATAGACTGAGCACTACCAAATACATAATACAGGTAAACTTTTTAAATAAGACAAAGGTACAAGAAAAATGCAAGTTTCACACTTTTCTTTCCTAAATCATAGCTAATTTTAAATTTCGGGAGGTAGCAAAGGTTTATTAACTAAAAATATGAAGTCGATAAGCGCAAAATAAAGCAACAAAATCTTATTTGTAGGGACAGTAGTCTAAAGCATCAAAAAGCAAAAAGAAAAAACATCTTAGTTTCAATGACACTGTCGATATGGTTAAATGACACCGTAACTAAATGGGACCCCAGAGTGGGATAGCCTGGACTTAGCCCTGGACACTGACACCAACCCAACCAGTAGGGGATAAAGCGACCACCAGAACAACGCTCACACCCCATCATTACCGCAATACCAAACTCCCTGCAACTCAACTTCCCCTTCTGATGTTTCTTTACCTCGTCTTACTTTTTCCCTGTGACTGAGAGCTTGCATTCAATTTTAATATGGCAAAAGAAAAACTATATCTTTAATTTCATGAAGAGAATCCATTTTCCTATATTTTTAGGGCCCCTAAATTTGACATGGTGGCATATTATATTTGTTTAACACACATTGAGATCAGTGTAGCGTTTCAAAGGTTCAAAAGGTTCCCTAAGTACAGTACTCAAAGTTTGAAAAAAAAAAAATTAAAAGCATTATGATTATTAACAAACAATTTTCACCTGATAATTTTTTATCAAACGATTGAAGATTTCACCTTAGATTATATGCTAGTCAAGATAATGGGTTTTAGGCAAACAAATTGACCTACAAGTGCCCATCCAGCGAGGTCTAATATGAACTTCATCATTTCCTGATTTACAACTTAGATATTAGTTAGAGGGAAAAATTACATAAGTATTTTTATAATAGCCCATAATAATACAGTTAAACAGGTAAAATTTTGTTTCATCGCTCGTAATGATTATTTCTTGACGTTAATAAATAAGTACAGGCAAATTTATATTATTAATTTATGTATATATACATAATAAATCAATAATCATTGGTAAATATAATTTATACATTTGTCAGGTAAGAGTACCCAGAATATTGAAAACATCATTAAAATGAATTTTCTGCAGATAAATAAAATGAAGGGAAAAAAAAATGCTGCTCCTCATCTTTGATTCCACTTGCAAAGTTACATTATTAAAAATTATTAATTAAAACTGCACAGCATGTAGTTTGAAAACCATCATTACCTTCAAAATGTATTGTGTTACTGCAAGCAGAAAAATGGGAAATAGTATATTTATAATAATCTGAAAGTCATAAACTAAGGGTGCAAATATTCTGAAAAATGAATTTAAGTGGTGGTATTCACATTCCTCGGTGCCTTTATCGGGTCAAGTACATGTATATGACTTTTGGAAGGGACCTTTTGTGTGAGTGTCTCTCTTTGGAATAAGTTCTAAATACACAAACCAAAAGATCTTTTATGCTGTGGTTGAAAAGAAATGATATAGTATCTAAGGGTGTTCTTGAAAAAGTAACAACTAACATGTTTCTAAGCATCAGATTTTACTCTGTTTTTCTTCTTTGACCCTGGCACCCAATCTGTATCTGCATGGTCTGTCTCACCATCAAAACCGTCACTATCCTCTTGATCAACATCATTGTGTATCTTAGGTGACCTGCGCTGTGATTGACGTCGTGGTCTCTTTTCCAAGTCATGACCTTCGTCCTCGTGTGGCCTCTTCATGGACATTCTGGGATCCTCTCCCTGGACATTCAAGGGTTGAAAGTTCATCACCGATGCCATTGGGGCAAGGTCCTCGAATGCTTTAACCCCATGTGGGTTGACAATCTCGCCCTCCTCTTCCCCGTCTTCCTGGTCATCGTCAGTGTCTGGGTTCTGGATGACAAAAGGTTTCCCTCCCGCACCTTCTTGATGCTGTCCGTCCTGTAGCAGCATAGTCCCTCCCCCCGGCTGCAGCACTCCCTGCTGGCCTTGAGAAGGATCCTCGCCCTGCGTTATCTTACGTGGGATTGACTTGCGGCCCTTCCTGCCCGACTTGCCATCAGTGCTGTCCCCTGCAGAGCCAGGACTCATGCTGCCATCATTATTGTAGTCATCACGAGCTCTTTCTGACAGAGAGCTCAAGAAATTCACGGCATCTTCTTCCATTACATCCGTGGTTTCATTGAGTCCATGCTTGACTTTCTTGTGCCTGTTAAGATTTCCTGCAAAGGTAAAAATTTTTAGAAATACAAAATAAAGGGGGAAAAACATCTACATGATAATATGCTATAGCTATACAATGTACTTACAAAACAAATTTCAAAGAATGTCTTGGACAAAGAGACTAATAAATAAAGATGTGTTGACAAAAAGTTGGCTTTGACCCTGCATAGTTTCACTTTAGTACAGATCCGATATTTAAAGGGGACTTAAAGATGATCATGCTGATAGAAAAAAAAGCATCCTTACCTTTCAATGTGAAAGTGCTTCCGCAGAAACAGACATAAGGTTTAGTGTTGCTGTGCATGTGCATGTGACCTTGCAGGTTGTGGAAACGTCCAAATTCTTTACCTGTTGTATGAGAGCAAGAAAATTTTGTATGAGCTGAATGTGGTGTGAAAACTGAACCTCATCAACAGAGTCCACTGGCGCTGCAATGTAAGGCCATGTATATGACAAATTCTTACAGTTTCATGTAGACAGAGTAAACGATTCATCAATATAACTCATTAAATTTCTCTAAACCTGACATTCCTGGTAGTCTTCCTTATTTCAGGTACTTCTTGAGAGAGGGAGGCAGTAAAGTCATAATGTCATAATTATTTACTTATCGCAATCGCTTTCTTACTCCTTAAATTTCCATGTCAATGTTACACTGTTAAATATGTAATTAAAGAAATAACATGACAGAGAGAGAGAGAGAGAGAGAGAGAGAGAGAGAGAGAGAGAGAGAGAGAGAGAGAGAGAGAGAGAGAGAGAGAGAGTAAAAGAACTAAGCCTGTTACCCTAAATGCTCATAACCTGTAATGTCATATTGATTGCTCAATGCACTGCTAATCCAGGACAAATTTCTCTTGTGGATCAATAATGTTTATCTTATCTTATGATCATAAACAGATGTTCTGTCAGATTACTTTTAGACATTGCAAACCAAAAATTAAGGGCTTAGAACTATACAAACACTAAAGTAAAAATTTACTTTTCAGTTTGAGCAGAAGTGTAAGAAATACCATAAAAACATTGCATCAAGTTCAAGAACTCACCACAAATGTTGCACTCAAATGGCTTGCGGTCTGCATGGACCACTTGATGGGCTTTCAGCGTCTGAGGTTGAGTAAACTGTTTGTTGCATATGTTACATTTATAAGTGCGGTTTGTGTCGTGGATAAGTTTGTGTCTCTGTAAGTTGGCCCGTTGATTGAATGACCGCCCACATGTATCACAAGTATATGGTTTGAGTCCAGTATGAGTAAACTGATGGGCCTTGAGATGATGCTCCTAAAAAGATAATTCATAAAAAAACATTGTAAAGAAACAGGTTTCATTTTTTTTTCAAGCTTGATAGTTTAAAAAATAAAGAAGCAAAAGAACAATCACACCCTCCTACACAGCTAGTCAATATTATATGCGGCAATAATATATGGAGAAAAGATAAATAACCGTCTAAAAGAAAACTTAATCCATAGAAAAACAGGACAAAAACACAATCATTATTTCCCTTTCATAGGCCTACTGAAGTGGACTGATAAATTAAAATCGATAAGCATGATTCACGATGCAAGCCATACAGGTAAAGGTCATGTTGGCAAAACAGTCAAGACAAATATATATACAAAAGATGACAGATACATGACAATAGCAAAGTAGGATTTAATGAATATGTTTTTAAACATGTACCCAAAAAGTATGAAGTCAAAATCAATATTCATACATTGTCAGTAGCTTTTGCCACTGTGTTGTCAAGTAAAATAATTGTATTGAGAATTCAATATTAAAGTTCTTTAAAAACATTTTAATCAACTGAACCAGAGTGGAGAGCAAGAAAGGATTGCCCAAATTTTAAAAAGTTAAACTTATCCTTGTCCTATTACCTTACACACATATTGTGCTAGCACCTTTTTGTATTGATCAATAATAAATATAAAAGCTTTAACATTTTCAATTTTTTTCTAAAGCCCCCAAAATAGTGCTCACACAAGGAATAGGCTTAAATCATGCCACTTGAAAAGGTTAAGATGTGTTGCACATATCTTTGTCATAGTAAATGAGGCTTTTACTTCACTATAAATATATAACTTTTCTTCTACTACTACTCAAAAAAATAACTGAAGATGAGTTGCACATGGGAATGAGGCTTTTACCTATCCCTACTACTACTACTACTACTACTACTACTACTACTACTACTACTACTACTACTACTACTACTACTACTACTACTACTACTACTACTACTACTACTACTACTACTACTACTACTACTACTACTACTACTACTACTACTACTACTACTACTACTACTACTACTACTACTACTACTACTACTACCACCACTACTACTACTACTACTACTACTACTAATTTATTATTATTATTATTACTATTATTATTATGCTTATTATTATTACTATTAATATTATTATTATTATTATTATTATTATTATTATTATTACTATTATTATTATTATTATTATTATTAATTATTATTATTACTATTATTATTATTACTACTACTTTTATTATTACAGGTAGAGATACAGTATTTTTAGTCTTGAGATATTCCGTAACCAGAAAGAGTCAAAGAGTATCTAAATAATGATTCAGGCAAGAATTTGTTTTTCTCGCATCAGGTTTTATCCTAATTCTGCCCCTGATCTGGTTCCTAAAATTTAGGTCTATATCTTATTTATTTATTTTTCTTGGAGAAGCAATTCTCAGGCGTTTCTGGTACATTCATTACACAGAACAAACTTTTGCTAGGGACAAAATGTTTTCAGAAAAAATTTCACATATTTTATTAATTATTAGCTAAAAACACAATACAAAATCAGACATGGCTACTCTTTGCTTGCCTTTCAAAGCCATCATATAAGCGATCAAAAGTATGCTGCTTTGTAGATTTGGAGAAAACTTCGAAATTGATCGAAAAATTTAATTCCATTTTAAGAACAAAATATTACCTTGTATATTTAAATGTTATTTTGCATGAAAAGGATTTATTCTGTTTTCAATGAGTTTGCTGCAAAATGAATCAACATATTTTCTCTTGTGACATAATACTGCAGTTTTTGCATCAATTTCCACCTTATCTAGAGTCAAATCCTTGGAGGAAAAAACAAATAAAAATCAGCTGATCTATAGTTAAAGGGGAAGAACAATACACAGACTTATTAGACATGTTATGTCGATTACATTGAATGATTTATTACTGACCAGTTTTAGTACATGTATTGCTCTCTTTCAAAACATGACTAAAGCATACTGCGCAAAACATCAGACCCATTGCAAGTTAGGTTAATGCTGATTTGAAAAATTATGCAAGACAATTCACACTGCACTTTAAGACATAGCGTATAACATGTCAAATAAAAAATATTTCCATGTGCAAACCTTCATGAAGTCCATCCCGCACTCAGTGCACATGTACGGACGGCTACCATTATGTGTGTGCATATGATCCTTCAGCTGGCTAGGATAACGGAACTTGCGATCACAGTATCGACACAGGAGTCTGCCTCCTTCTTCAGGGTCTTTTGATTCGTCCTCGTTGTATGCTTCAGATGATACATTTGCAATTTGGACTTGATCAGAGAAGCGCTTTCCCTGGGGTGTCTGCATCTAAAACAAAATTTAAAATTTAAACTAACATACTTACAAAAAAAAAAAAAGAAAAACTATTGTAAATTAAACTGGATTGATTGTTTCTGAAGATTCATCTCAGCTAAGTTTTACAACTTAAGAACAGAAGCGATTCAAAATTAAAAGAAATATCCAAAAGTCCTAGCACTGATGCAAGACATCAGTACACCACTCTGACTGAAAGTGGAACTCAGAGTGAATTGTCTTGCAATAATCAATCTTTATGCAGCATAAAATTGACAATTTTGTTTATGTAAGGATGTTAATAACATACATATGTGGTAAAATAAAAACAAAGCCCTATTACATTTTACATACAGCACAGACACCAATCCAATTCCCAATTATATATATAAGCAGGAGACAACAAAATTCAAAAAGTCCAGTGGTGCAGTACACGCTTAATTTTTTTTATTTGTATTATAGCTATGAAGTATTTTACTCGATTCTGTTGGTCATGATTTAATTTTGCTGATTTATGACCATGCCTTTTAAAATTTCCAAAATTAGGTAAGCCTAATTTGGATATTAAACAAAAGACATTTTTGTGCTAAGTGACTGAAAGTAAGTCTGATGTGTATAATTTATACAAAATTAATTTTCAAGAGTGGTTTTAGAAAAATGAAAGGATGCATTGATATGTTTTTACAAATTACATACATGTACAGGCTCCCCTCCCATCTCCCTCACTCCCCAGACCATACCATTATGGTGTGAATTTCTTCCCCCCACCCTGTTTGTGTTTTAATTTATGATGTTACATAAGAAAAAATGTAAAAAATAGAAGGGCAACAAAATACTCCTCAAATACATGTAATTAGTCTAGTAACACAATGGAAGTACAGTTGAAACCACACAAGACGAAGTCTGATAATTCAAACTCTTTCATAAAGCGAATTTTGCAAGAGAATAAAGTTATTTTTTTCTCTTTGGTTCTATTAAAATAAGACTCATAATTCCAAGTTTTCCGGTGTGATTCTCTTAATTTGAAGCTCACACCACCAGTAGGCATTACAAAAGTACTACTTGTCTAGCAGAATCCAATGCTCATTGCTGCCCAAGACATGCCTTTAAAAGAAGTGGGGTTGGGAGAAGGTTGCTATAAAAAAGAAAACAATAGGAAACTATCATTTAAAAGCAGTTTTTCCAAAAAGGTAAGTAAGTCTACTAAATTTAACACTTGTGGTTCAGGTATGTCACATTCTCTTATTCGAATTATGAGGTTTCCACTGTATATGAGATAAAAACAATCCTTGATGAAAGTCATGTACCATATTTGTCATTGATCATGTTGCATGGAATAGACATCCTTTTTTTCTGCATTTGGTAAAGCCAGTCACTCATCTTCACAAGACTATCTATATAGATGAGTATAACATGACTATTATAATACTCTTTTGTAAACAACAAAATTACAAATAACATCAGACAACAAATACATACTGTAGAGTGTAATAAACGTGTACTTGTTTTTCTTTTCGTTCTATGAGCAATAAAACAACAATTATAGTAAATTACATTTTAATAAAGTAATCAAAAGTATTTCCAAAAAAAAATCAAATTCTTTTCAAGAGGGGTTTCAAGAGATCATTTATAGTCAATCGTTTTGTCTTGAGATAGACTATAAAAGTATAATTTGCTTTTTGAAAAAATTGTCTGATTATATTAATATTATCCAATTTTGTTCCTCTTTAATTGCAATACTATGAAGATTAAGAGCAGGAGAAATAATTTAAATGCTCCATTACAGACTGAATGCTTGATTTGAATGGTATTTGGTAAAGCTCACAAAGCAAGGAAATAAATATTTTGATATCATTTGATGTTGTCTATTTGTAAAATTTATCTATATATATTCTCCAATTTTTGTTAAATTAAATATTTTCTTTCATTTTTTTCTAAATCTTATGACACCATAATTCTTTTTAAATTCGAATTTATTTCTTGATTGTAGGGTAAAAAGTATTCATGCAGATTCTAATTTGGAAACTACAAACAAGCTATTTTTTACACCAAAAAGTCTACTTACCATGGGTTGTTGGAGCTGATGCTGCACTTGAGGTGAGGTCACAGGGGATGGTCCAGAATTCCGCTTTGATCTTAAGTTGGCACAGTATCCATTCTTTTCACTCACAGCAGTGTGCCGTTTTAAGTGGCTGATTTGGGTGAAGCCCTTCCCGCACATGTTACAGGTGTGGGGTTTAATTTTGTCATGGGTCAGCATGTGTGTGTTCAGGTGGCTCAGTTGCTTGAAGTACTTTCCACATTTCAAACACAAATGTGGCTTTATTCCACTGTGATCCAGAACATGCATGACCAGGTTGTGTTTTGTAGTGTAGGATTTGTCACACTCATTACATTGCCAGCGCTTTGCACTTCCCACCTGAATATACTGTGTGTCGTCAATGCGCACACTAACCTCCATTCTCTCCTGCTCTAGGTCTCTCGCTTTTGCTTTTCTCTCTAACATAAGTTGCTCAAAGTTTTCAGAGTTCTGGTTATGATGTCCTTTGCCTCGCTTTGGTGTGGACTGATAGCCATCACCAGTTGACATGACACCCTTTTTGGAGCTGTGCGTAGTCTCTGATTCACCCATACCTTGCGGCCGGCTCACAATTCCAACAGTAACAATTGTTGCTTTGTTGGCCACACAAGTTGTCATTGTTGCTTTTCCAGCTGCGTCTACAAAACTTGGAGATATTACAGTCTTCAGTTTCGAGTTTTTCTGGAAATCTCTAAAGTCTCCTCCTCCTCCTCCTTGGTTAGGTAAAGGATCATATGGAAATGTGATTCGTGGTGAGCCAGTTGTTCCTTTTTTGTTCTTTTTCCCTTTGTGACCTTTTTGTTTAACTGGTTCTTCATCAGAGAAATCATCCGATTCTGGTTGGAAAATTTCTCTTTTAGGAATTTTAATTTTGAGTTCGCCCATTGATTCGTCCCTAGTTTGTGTTCCCTTGTTAAATATTGATGGTCTTTCCGTTTTTCCTATGATAAAAAATTTAAAGGGTCCAATTGTGCGCCGTGGTGGATGCTGGTTGTGAGAAATAAACTTGTGCTTAAATTTTGGCAATGTCATTGACTCTCCAGTGTTTTGTGCCATCCCCCCATGTCCGTAGGCTCCGGCACGATCAACGTGCATTCCTGAGGAAATGTACTGCTGCTGATTTATATCTTCTTTATAGGATCTTGGAGACAAGTGCTGTCCACCACCATTGTGCGAGGCATGCTGCATTATAGAGGAGTGTGGTATATTGTTGGTGTAGTTTGCACCCATCCCTGGTGAGGCTGAACCAAGAGATGGTGACTTGTTGTAGCCTTTTCCAGCCATTTGGTCTGAGAAGTTGTTGGCATCAAAATGACCCTGGTTGCCTCGCCCCCCTGCAGCCTGGAATGCCAACTGCTGTGCTGACATGCTTGTGTACAAAGCCTGGCTGCTCTTTACAATATCCCCTGTACTGGTACCGCTACTAGACACAATAGTACTGAAGCTTGGCAGACGATCTGATATCATTCCTGCAGCAGAGGAAGGAATAGGCATTGGTAGGTGAGGACTCTGATCCGGTGGGTAATCAGAAAATCTGCTTCTAAACGTTCCTGTGGGTAGACCTGTCATAGCAGCCATGCTGCTCTGCTGTGTATAGTTCATGTGGAATGGAGACATGGTGTAACCTGTGCCTCTTTGGTTCTGGGGAAACACAGGACCCCCTCCAGCAAAATTTATCCCTGCTTGCATGTCACTGGGAAGGGAGCTCGGAAAATCAACCGGCCCATAGTCCTCCCCTGCAAATTGAAATCCTGCAGGTGGTAAATTATCCATCTGGAAATTTCTACAAGAACAAAAAAAAAAAGAAGCATGTAGAGGTTAAAAGCAAATACTAATCAAACATTTTCAATTTTGTTGAATCATATCTTTTTCAATTAATTACACTACATAACAACATTTCAGAAAAATAAATTGCAAAACAATTTGCCAACAAAAAATTTTGTTTTCAAAGAATCATGTTCCCTATCTGTTTCAACATGATTCTAAATCGGATCACTATTAACCCTGGATTTGCGGGGGCCTACTTGGAGGGTATAGTGCTCCCATCTGAGTGCTGCTGGGCGCAGCTATAAAGGGGTAGCTCTTTAACCCCAACTCAAGGGGGCCCCCACTATTAGTAGGTTATCTTGTCACAGTTAACCTTGCCTTTTCACTTAAGACTCAATATTTCTATACTAAGAATATCAACCGATGAAAAGGTACGACTTTCCCAGTCTTGCCTGCTCCGGTTTCTAGGTATGTTTGCTTATTACAAGATTATTGTTCGATGTTACTAACCAGTCGAAGTCGAGGGTATATATGTGGGTTTTGAAACTGCTACATGTAACATTGTTTGAACTCTGGGTCCTTGAGCTATTTTATGATCTGAGAACACCGCCCTTGTCTATAGCGGTTGAAAGGAAGCGCTAAGGTAGTTAAATTAGTCGTGCCTGTGCTCAGTTCTAGGTAAAAGGAAGATGAGAACAATTTGTAGTTCTCTCTGACTTGACCAATCAGCGGTACATGGGGTATGGCAGCTCCTCTACATGATATGAACAAAAAGCACAAGACTACTCTCGATCTCTCTCTCTCTCTGATATGAACAATTGGTTTCAGGATAAAGGGTATCTACTTTCTCTGACTAACCAATCAGCATTATGGTGTAATGGATAATAAAATATAACTAGTTCATTGATCCCAGTACGCATCTACATCAGTACATACCTAGCGTCTGATCCCCAAAAAACTTCTTCTTTCTAACTAAAGCAAACTTACGCGGTGCAATAAAGCAAATAATGTAAAAAATAAAAAATAAAAAAAACATTCGTGTACACAGAACGCACTGAGTAGCTTTTTATGTTGTTAGAAAATGCTGGGTTTTCGTTCTCTATACATGTATACAAATTGAACAAACTGCCATTATGATAAACATCACACCTTTACTCAAACACCCCACGAGGCACTGCAGCCACACTCCAATATTCACACCCTGTCCTGCCAGTATCTCACTCAAATAACACTTTCTGCTGACTATACAAGCACTACTTGAGTTAATCATGTCAATAAAACTAAATGTAATGTAAAATAAAATCCAGTGACATTGCGTTTGGTTTTGGTTGCGATAACATGGCTATTTGAAAATAATACTTTTTTTGCAGAGTTACGAAATCAGTTTGAAATTGTCTTTAGAATTGTTTTTTTATTTGTTGCTACTTCTTAAGTCAAGAATATTTTTTTGTGGGATGGATGAATCAATCATTTTGTTTTGGGTTTTGGTGACAAGTTGGCTAAAAAAACACAAACAATAATTTCCCAGCCTTTCTTTCGATTCAAGCATCACAATAATGTCATAACTATCCCCTTCTCCATGCTTAAGTGCAGCCTTAGGCTTAGCAAACGAATGGAGTCCAAGATAACATTATGACAAAACTCTTGTGAAACTAGGAGAACATGGTAAAATTTGATAGTCTTTACAAAGATAATGTGTACTAATACCTTCACAATTGATGGAGATGAATGAAGATATTTTAATACCATTTTTAACTTTATCATGGGCTTAAAAATACTCAGTAAAAATTAATATTAAGTACACCTATGTGTGTAACATTTCCCGAGTACTTCTTGCCCACAGAAGATCATGTCTGTTTACATGGCGACCCATTTCCCGAGGCTCTTAAAATCCGTTTTTTTGCTTACGCTTGAGAGGGGGGGGGGGTCATGTTTTGTAATTTATGTTTTGTGTTATTTTGTTTGTCTGTTTGTTGCTTGTTTTTTTTTCTTCAAATTGTTGGTTGGGTGGGGGGCGGAAGGTTGTTTTTTTTACAGTTATAATGCTTTTTTTTCGCCTCTGGACGGCCATAAATAATGAAATATTATTATTAACATTTCCTGTTGTTATGAAGAACATTTGTAGGGTCTCCTTATTCTCTATGATGTATGATCTAGATCTATATATTACAAGTACAAGGAAACTTATTAACATGATTGCTTGATTGTAAAGCGAGCGAATGTCCCGCCGAAACGACTGAGTGTAGCCCTAGCAAGCTGGCTGCACAGAGGCACACCGACCGACCGGCGGCACGCAAGCCGTTTGACCCTCGACGAAAAAAGAATTCGTCTCACAAGCTGATGAATGCGGTGAGACACCGTCGTTCTTCTTCCTCTCTTGTTTCATTCTCATTCAATGTTGAGGGTGAATGAACAAAATTACTCCTACTTGATAACATTGAGTAAATCAGGTTCAATTTTAAATAAAGATGAATTAACTACTCTAACAGTTTAAGAGCGTTGTTCTTTTGAATAAGACAGCTTATGACAAGAAATGGCAATTGATGTTTTTACCAGAGAGGAGGAAGGCATACTGAGAGGAAGGAGGAAAATGGCGTCAATGAAGAATGAAAGAGAGATGAGAGCCAGTACCAGTTTCTTCTTTTAGAAGCATGTAAAAGCGACACAAATATATAACGCGTAAAATTACGAACATCAAACCGAGAAAAGGGTTAGCTACTTTTGTATTAAATTAAATATAAAAAGTACTTACGGAAATGTCGATTGAAATAAATCGCTTTGTTGGTCTTTCACTAACACAAATGACAGATCGGGGAAGGAGTGAAGAAAGGAGGTTGTTCTTTCTTCCATGGCGCGGAAGAATATAATTAATTTCTTGTTTTAATTTTTCTTTTAAGGCGTCTATTTTTTGTAGAGAATATTAATAGTTATGTGAGAAATGCTTGGAATTTAACGGTAGATTTACGTTTCACTCGTATTTTAATAAAATATCTTTCCAAATGTGTTTTTGTCTGCCTGCAAATCTTTTTTTTTCGCGTAGGAAGAAGACCTAATTTTATACAGAAGCAGTACTTTGGCCAGCATTGCTCTGCGGACTGGTCGGTTTGTGTTGTGGATGCGGCGGCAACGCCGACTCGCGGAGTCGTGCCCGCCCATGTCACTGTATGGCATTTAGACCACTATGGCCCGTCGCGCTGAAAGATCTCTCTCTCTCTCTCTCTCTTCTCTCTCTCTCTCTCTCTCTCTCTCTCTCTCTCTCTCTCTCTGTCTCTCTCTCTCTCTCTCTCTCTCTCTCTCTCTCTCTCTCTCTCTCTCTCTCTCTCTCTCTGTGTGTCTCTCTCTCTCCTCGCTCTTTTTATATCTATCACGCTCTCTATCTCTGTGTCTCTCTCTCCTCGCTCTTATTATATCTATCACTCTCTCTCTATCTCTATCTCTGTGTCTCTCTCTTCTCGCTCTTTTTATATCTATCACTCTCTCTCTCTATCTATGTGTCTCTCTCTCCTCGCTCTTTTTATATCTATCTATGTCTCTCTCTCCTCGCCCTTTTTATATCTATCACTCTCTCTCTCTATCTCTGTGTCTCTCTCTTCTCGCTCTTTTAATATCTATCACTCTCTCTCTCTATCTCTATCTCTGTGTCTCTCTCTTCTCGCTCTTTTTATATCTATCACTCTCTCTCTCTATCTATGTGTCTCTCTCTCCTCGCTCTTTTTATATCTATCACTCTCTCTCTCTATCTATATCTCTGTGTCTCTCTCTCTCCTCGCTCTTTTTATATCTATCTATCACTCTCTCTATCTATGTGTCTCAATGTCACTCTCTCTCTCTGTCTCAATGTCACTCTCTCTCTGTCTTTCTGCCACTCTTTCTATATCTCTCTGTGCCAGTCGCGCTGTAGATTTCTCTCTCTCGCCCCCTCTTTCTGTCTTTTTCTCTCTATCTGTGTCTCTATTTCTCTTTCTCTCTCTCCCTCTATCTCAGTCTCTTTCTCGCTCTCTCTCCGTTTTTCTCGCTCTCTTCTTCCTCTTCTTCTTCTTCTTCTTCTTCTTCTTCTTCTTCTTCTTCTTCTTCTTATTATTATTATTATTATTATTATTATTATTATTCTCCTTCTTCGTCTTCTTCAAAGCGTTAAACAATTCCAGAACAACTATCAGCTTTTAGAAGAGTGTTTGGGGCTGTTTTCTCCGAAATGCGTTATTCATGTTTCAGAATAGAACATGAGCCTAACCAGTAGCGTCGGGTGTGTCGGAAAACACATATGACTGATAACCAGCGCCTAGTGCTACATGTATCAGTTTTCGACACAATATTAAGCCCATAAAGCTTTAACACACCTTTTAGGCGACACAAATAGTGCGATTGTTAACATGTGTTGATTGACGTAAAAAAATAACCCATTAAAATACATTCACATGCACTAACCAAATCTGACTTCGCATTAAATATTGAACCATTCTAGAAATACATGTATTTCCCTGTTGAAGGATTTTCCCTTCTCATCGTGACCACGCGAAGTACGCCCATTCGTTCCATTTACTTTTATGGTTGCAATTATTTTATCCTCTCTTTGCTTTGGTTACATTTTTCATAGAGGACTTTCTCATGGCCAGGCGGAATCTTGAGCTGATTTGTGCGGCAATATTAATTGCACCAAATACACTGTGGGTGGCGGTGCAGCAGGCTAACTAGCAAGTTATTGTTTGTTGTTTTTTATGTTTGTTTTTTAAATAAATTTTGTAAATTAATCTTTACACTACCGGGTAGTCTACTACTAATTAAGGAAGGCCAGGCTTAATAATAAAAAAAAGTAAACATGTTCAACGTTTTCTGTTAAAGTAAACTGGAATAAACCACCTTTCTTTCTACTTTCCTTCGAAGATTGGAATACAGAGTGAGAAAAATCCAGTGGCTGGTTTTAATAATAGTGAAAATATTTTAAACATCTCGATTATAATTATAAAATTATAGTTGAGCACAGTTTTACAAAATGGACGCTCTTACTGCCGGGCAGATAGAAATCGAAAACGTGAAAACACAGCGAGGCAACTTGGTCAGACATTGAGCCCATCATGGTAATATGCACGTATGCAGGAACAATTAATCGAGGCAACTTTGTCAAACATTGAGCCCATCATGGTAATATGCACGTATGCAGGAAAATTCCAGTGCAGCCCCAAAGCAGTTTAAAATGTCACTCTAATTACACTAGGCACTCGTGCAGGTTGGGCAAAGCAACAGCCACCTTACAGTGATAATTGTATCTGTGGCAACAAAAAGTTTGGGTTGAAGGAAGGTCAAGACCCAATCCAATGCAAGCCTGTCGCAAAAAAATTATTGTCGGGGTGACAGTTTGTTATAAATTATGATATTTGAAGTTATGGTTAACAATCGAGACAGATTGCGTTGGGAATTTATGTAACTACAAAAACAATTACATAATGTATGAAACCCATTAAGCAAAAATGTGCCCAACTTGCCCGAGAAGTCCCAAGCCCAATACCAGACGACGCCAAAAATTGTCTGGTGTTTTGTTTTTCGTATAATGAAAGTGTATGGAGTCCACTGGAGATACAGAAAAGAGACAGTTAAAATTTTACTGTAAATTTGAAGAAGGAAGATGAAAATCAGAATGCTATTATATACTACACGTGGCTACGTCTAACTTTTAAAGATATAAATTAACAAGCTCCAACTTTTTAAATTTTATTTTTTATGTATCATGTCGTTTATATTTAGTTCATGCATTATTTACCCTTTACCTTGTCTCGTATCCCGTTACATATTAAACATACTTATACGACTTTCTTTTTTATGTAGCTCAAAGTTACCCTCATTCTAAGTAAACCCTTCATGCGTATCTTTCTTTTGTACACTTGTTGGGAGCTCAGGAAATTCGTTGTGATTGTTGAGTGGACAAAGCTGAAATGATTACTGGTGAATTTTAAATGAGCTAATACTCAAACTTACACTTCTTGAGAGAAGGTAAAAAAAAACTGTAGGAATTAAAACTGTTTTCACGAAGAGATGCACCAATTCTTTCACGCCATAAAAGGAAGGACGTTATTGTAAAGTTTTGTTTTGTTTCCTCATTTTTGCATGTAATTGCTATTTTTATTTTTTGTAAAATTTTGTTTGGACATTAATTTTTTATGAATCATAAGAAAATTGACCCACGTACTTTTAAATTAATGTTTACATGTCATTTAGTTTCTTAAAGTAGACTTTATACATGTATTATCTTCTGCTTTTACAATTGAACAAGCATTCATTCGAAACTGTGGGGTGTGTGCGCTTAAAAATGTAATAATTATCGCGCGTGAGCTTGTTGAACCGGAGAACGTCCCGTCCATAGACCACGGCTGTTAGTAGTGGTCGGTGAATAGCTAACAATATCATAATCATTAATTGCATGTTTGAACAACTGTATAACTCAGAGAAAATTAAGTCAACGTAAGGTGATTTGTTATAACCGTTCTCACTCTCATATCACTTTCACTGATTTAACTGCCCGTAGCCAAGACAAAAGTGTGAACACATAATATGTATTGGAAACTAAAGTTACGGAACATACCTAACAAATCCTAATCTTACGGAGAATGGACTGGCTCAAATGGTAGAGCGTTGGTTTCCAGATCGCAAGGTCCGAGGGTCGAATCACACCATCGATCAAAATGTATTTATCCGATTTCGAGATCGGCATCAGTTTGATGTGACTGACTGAGACAGGATACCGGGTCTCGAATTTGGCAGCAGCTCTTAAAATTGTCAGACGTCAGTCTTGGGGTTCGCCCATGGACGTTAAGCAACAAAACAAACATTGAAATAACCCAACATTACTTCCGTTTAATCTTTTGTGTGTGTGATCTTGAGGTAGATTTTTTTTCACCTTGGTAGCGGGGTGCGGGCAAAACAGAAAGTTTCTCTATTTTCCTTATTACAAAGATTGACGTGTTGTTTCTTTGTATTTAATATAGATATACTGATACATCATTATACTTTTCTAAGGGGACTAGATGCTAAAGTCTTTACTTTCAACTTCTTCGGGTGTACTTAAATTATCGTTTAAGCGGGAAATGTATGTAACGGATATTGGAAATTAACGCCATGTTCGTTATGTTTTTTTTCTCCACAATAAATGTGGAGTCATTCGTTTTGTGTACAAACCTCTGAAAAACGACAATGATTTTTACAACATACGCTTTCCTTTTCTTTTCACCTTTAATGCCTCTCAGTGAAAATGTTCTTCAACTTATGCTTCCAACCTTTTCTCCCGCTATTGCTTTCAATTATCTGACTAACAAGTACATTGTATTACAATATGCAATATGAAATATTATTGAACCTCTAAATAACTCGTAGCATCCTAGGTCTATCTATTGTGTTACTGAAGTAACAGTCAAGGTATTTACTTGGCCTATAATCAAAATCATACACATAAAAGAACAATCTCTCTCCTCACACTTGCAAGTACATGTACTTGGATTTTCAGTTGGCCATTGTACATAATCACCTCATTAGTTCTAGTTCTTTTGCATATCAGTTAAAGTGTAATTGGCAGATTTCAAATTCCTTGAGAAGAGATGCAATAAAAATCTCTTGCACCATTATTTTGTAACTGTAAGGTAACTGTGATTTGTCAAAGTTTCAAATACATGTACACTGAAACTGAGTGTACCGTAAGACTGTGTGTTTGTTGTTCTTTCTTTCTGACGCCTGTCATATTATTTCACCAAAGTTATTCTACACTGCTATCAGTGTCGTTTTGTAGTAAACATTTTTGTAATACTCACTTTGTAATCTTTTTTAAAGACTATAATAGTGTTCAACACCCTTTAACATAACTCACGCCTCTGTGCTAACTAAAACCTTGAGCAGAACTTGTGTCTTTACAACTCTTGGTGAAATCACATTAATAGTACAGCATAAAAATTATGTTGTCTCATTAGCATTAACCCTTTTAGATTTTCAGGAAAACCTAAGGGACTCAAGCTAAAAAGACAAATGAAGCTTTGCTAAAAAACTAATCATGTCAAATTTATGACGGGGTTGCTTTTTCCGTATTTTAAATAATATATACTTTTGGCAATCCTAAGCGTTTTTGCTTCTTTAAATCACCAAAACATTAGATTACTCGCATTAAGTTATTTAGTAATCTGTTGGAGTTTAATATGATAAATCCTCTTAATATTAATTTACTTGAAACAAGCTCAAAGTGAAATGTTTTCTCTGTTTTGTTATATATAATTATAAGACTAGCAGAAAATAACTTTAAAAATTCGAAAAGAGAGGGATGAGCTTAGGTTGCAGGTTATAATTATATTATAGACCCAACTGACTTTATAATCTGTGCCTGAAAGATCGACATTTACCCAGGTTCAGATGACACTGATAAAAGAGAATATATGTACATCCAAAAAGGAACTCTCACATATATTTTTCATCAAGTTCATTTTCAATTTAAATAAACTGGTAACATTTTAAGTTTGAATATCTTATAACTGTAGTCATAATAACTGTCTGTACAATAAATTATTGCATGTTATAAACATATTAAAAAAAAAAAAGAAAAAAAAGAAGTATTATAAAAAATGGCTATAATTGCAAAAACTCCTTTACCTCCTAGGAAAAAAATCCTTGAGAGAAAGAATATAGTCCAATTATTAACTCTGTGATTTCAAATTTAGGAAAATTTCAAATGCAAATGAGCTGTAGGATACATGTATTAATTTGAAAAGTAAAAGAAAAGTCTAGTAAGTAAAAACAGATGTTTCATTGATTATGATATTGACGTTATTCACTATCAAATTACATGTATAATGGTTTTGCTTTAATTTAGTATTATTTGTATTATTATCAGTATCACTATTATTATGACTCATCATGTAAAAGTTTCAATTTAGCCTATTTTACATTTGACCTCTTTAAATTGGCACAAATACATATACAATGATTCCCTCTGCATAAGCATGGATTTATGCAACAACATCAATAAAAGTATTAAAACAAAGGATTGCTGGCGTTAGTTTTAAAGAATCTGCATGGCAATGTATTTTAGTTGTTGTTTTTTTCGTAGATAAAAACAAAACCAGGACATGACACCTGAAATTATGGTGTTGAAAACAATTTTTATTTTACATAAAATTTGTCAGTCATCACAAGGTCTCAATCTTTCATGTAAACTGCATTTATACAAACATACACTGTATGGGCAGTGCAGTCTATGATGATCAGCAAAAAATAACAATGCTGTTGTATTTCCTTGCAAACGTACACCTTTTGTGCTGTCAACTAAACCATTGGTAAACAAGCACATTTACCTTGAGTGGCTTGACTGAACAATTATCAGGCACATAACAAACAAGATGTCCAGTAAAGATTAATACTGAAACATGTTATACTCACTGCTCTGTGTCTAGAAACAATTCAATCACTAATAGTTGATACTATAGCCCTACCACTGTACCAGATTCTATCATTTTCTTTCCTATTAAGGATCTAAAGCTGGCGAGCACACACTGTAGAACATTTGTCAATTAGAATACCTTCCTACAATAAAGCACTGAAAACGAGCCAGACATTTAAAAACGACTGGCTCTCATCCCCTAAATCTAATCTGAACAATACATACATGTACTATTTTACATACATCACAAAGGAGGAAGTTTTCTGCTAAAAAAAACCCAACCTACTTTGAATTAAGTAATTAACATTTTGTGCCATGGTATTTTCACTATACTTTATATAAACACCAAGAAAGGTTTTATCGGGTAGCTTACTTTTTGCTCATATTATTTCTTGTATGAGGAATGTAAAAATAAGACTCCAAAGCTTAATATACAACCAATTCCAAATATTACAACTAAGACACCTGATCCTGAATCCAATTTTTTAATGGCAACCAACCTTGCATGACACACAGAAAAAGCAAAAAAAAATAACGACAAAAAAAAAATGAACCAAACAATCAATTAATAAACCCTTAAGATTCTTGAGAGCATCATCGTGCAAGTTTACTTGTCACTCTTTTCTGTAAAGAGAAAAAAGAAACAAAATGACACAAATTTAAAAAATGATTTGTGATCTCTGAAACCAAAATGTTAACTTAATTAGTGCTTTTCACATTTCAAAACCTGAAAGATAAAATTCTGCTGTACTGGCAGTTCCAAAAGTTTAATACCGGTATGTGTCCACCGTTTCCACATTATAAAGCAGCATGATAGCGAAAACCTAACCCTATGATGGGATCAAAACTCTATCAACATAATATGAAATCCCTATTAAATTAAATATCATTGAAGTTAAATGAATGTGTTTTTGTTTGCTAGTGTAATAATATAATTTCGCATTGCCATGTTCATTAACTGTAAAAAGCTTTTAAACAACAAGAGCTTTAAGATTTCTTGGAATAGGCACTCAAATTATACAGGCCCAGAGAGAGACAAACAGACAGAGTCAGAGAGATGGGTAGAGAGAATGAAAGAAAAGAAATAGAAGAAGAAGCTAGAAAGCCGAGAGAGATTAGAAAGCCAAGAAAGACAAGGAGAAGCAGATGAATAAGAGAGAGAGAGAGAGAGAGAGAGAGAGAGAGAGAGAG
>RQTK01000210.1:250765-261982 GCA_003991915.1 Elysia chlorotica | reverse complement strand
TTTTTTTTATATATTTTCGTTTCTAGTGTCAGAAACACCACGTTAGCAATATCCAGGCTTCAAGTTAACTAAATATAATATTTTCCAGATGGTTGACTAAAGAATGTGAGCTTTCTAGCATGCCCAAAACAATTGGAACTAACACCATTCTCATTGACTGAACAACCACCAGGGGACAAATTCAACTTTTAATTTGCCCAGTCGGCGGCCTCAAACTAGGCACCTATTGATAACCAGACGCTCTGCCATTTGAGTCAGTTCGTTCCTATATTATATCACAGAGTTAGATCTAGATCTATAACATCGGACATCAACTAGATTTAGAATATAAAGCTACAGTATAGATCTAGATTCACCTTCACGAGATGTAGTGTCACTTCGGAACGACAGATAGGTTTGTTTAGATTAGGGGCATGTCTTCCATCGGCAATCTAGCGGGGAATGTCACAAATCGGGTGTCACCGAAAAGATCGTAAATGTACGAAAATGATCGAAAATCTAGATGTCCATATGGGACACAAAAGGTGACATCGGTTTGGCTTGAGTTGCAACACTATAGCGCCAGGCAACAGCCATAGCCCGTTTGTGATATCAGATCCAAATCCTGATGACGATAACGAATATATATTAAGCGAGATTTATATTGAGAAGTGAAAGCTGTGAAGATAATTTAAATAATTTAGTAAGTAACATCTTTGAGTAAATGCAATAATGCGCCGCCCAACGGGATGTATGTGTGTGAAACTGAAAGAGTAGCAGTTTGCGCCTTGCACTGCAAAATACGAAATTGTCTGATCGTGCGAGAGTAAGAACTAAGAGGGGATCGGCGCTTGACAAAGAAGATGGTTTTAAGTCTAAATCAGTCTGTTAAGATGGTCTAAAGTCTAAATCCGTTTAACCGGTCGCCCCAAAGGTGAATTCTTGGAAACAAACTCTCTGCCAGCAGCAGTCAGTAAAGCTATGGGATTCCCGGATGGACAGATCGCCGGCAGAGGAAGCATAATTGCCGATATAGTGGTACACTATTTACCGCATTTTTTTTTACCGAAAAGAGCCGCAAGTGAACGATAAATCTACAAATTGATTAGCGACTCGACCGATCCCAGTGCCACGAAGCGTAAGGTGTACTTATGAGACGTTAAAAACGAAAATGGACCAATTTAACGGCTGGGCAAACCGGGCGTTATTGTCGAAAATGGCAGCAAGTACTGAGCGATCGACGGTACACCCAATTTTTAGATGAATACCGTCAAATACATATTTTTTCAACCAGATACGGACGGACGTACTCGGGAGGTCAAATACGTACTAAGTACGTATTATACTTACTGGTTGGCAGCTATGTAATATTCTTGTTTTATGTCTCCTATGCTTCCAAAAAGGGTCCTATACAGCAACGTGCATCAAGACTAACTTCTGATAATTTTACCTGATGCCAATCACATCGCAGAGCGCAAGACTTTTGTCTTGGCCAGCCACACTATAGAGATTTTACTGACACGGATTTTACCAGAACTATGTACTGCTTTACCTTGTTATTTATTTTGTTCTCAAGGTCTGAGATTTCCTGCTTCAAATCACTTGCTCTAGCCTCAAGTTTCTCCGTTGCTCCTAGATTTGGCTTGAAGTCTAAATACTTGCTCTCAGCCAATTGGTGCACTTCGATCGTCATCTCATTGAGTTTGGATGTCAAGGCTTCTACATTATCATGGATAGCCTTCTTCTCAAACTGATCTGAAAAACAAGATTCTTTGAATGAGAAATAGGCCAAACATGAATGTGATGTTACAAACAGTGCTGTACTATACTTGTCAGGCAACCATATCAATTACACATTTTGTTCACTAGCTTCTATGATGTGGTTGTCAACAAAAAAGTTAAAATAAAATAATGAAATACAAACAAAACACAAAATGTTGCGAAAAAAAAAAGTTAAAATTCAGGTAGCATTGTTTCCCTTCAATCAACTGAATTTGTACAAATATTTTCTACAGAAAAGTTGCTGTGTTATAAAATAGAATGAAATCATCTGATTGAACTACTACAAAAGTGCAAACATACAAAGAGAGCAGAACTTAGAAAGCAAACACAACTTGTAGTTTCAATTTTCTGCTTGATTCAATGCTTGATGGAATAATCTCCACACACATCTATACATTTATATGCACCAACCTGAATGCTGTAATACTTGTGCCACGAATGACATCTTGGACTTTTAGAGCTCTTATTTATATTACTGGAATCAATCGTGTGCTGCTTTTCCTTTTATCTCTGATAGGCACTGAATCTCAAACCTAAAGAGAAGAGAACAGAATTTGAGCAAGACTGTTGATTTTTTTTTTTTCGATCATAAACTATTTCAATGAGCCTAGATCTAATCCTTCTTAGCTTCTTTGGTTGTTTTAAGCCAATTAAGGACGTCATCAATAAATTACGTCCTACATCCCCCAACATTTACTCCCTGCATGCAGACAAGAAGACACTGACCCTTGACAATACAATTCCTCTAATAAACTTGATAGTCAAAGATCCAGACATCTATAGATGCTATGGGGATGCCTTAATTCTTCACGTCCATTCAATTTATCCATGCGTTTCCCTAATTCTCTCACTCCTTGAACAAAGAAATATAGCTTTTGTGAGGTAATTGAGAGCGGCTTTAAAACCTTTGGTAAATGCTTGCACGCTCGCGCCGCTACACTTTCATACCACATTTAGACCACTATGAAGTTTGGTCATTTGGCCTGAGCTTTACATCTGAATGCATGACATCATTCTCACTCACACGGGCCTTAATAAAAGGTAGCATCAATTGACACAGAGCAGCGTTACAAAGTGCCCTTTGACAAAACGTCAACTGATATAAAGTAGGGGGACACAGTGATTCTGTCATAGGAACAGAGTGAAATTCATGCAGAGTCTGAAAACACAGTGAGTGTAGGAACACAGGGTGATTTCATTACTAACACAGGGTAGTTTTATTATAGACAAAGTGAGCATATTGACACAGAGTAATAAAATATTTAATAACTATTACTATTATTATTATTATTATTATAACTACTACTACTATAATAGTCATCGTCACCATTATTATTTATTATTACTACTACTGTATTAGTCATCATCACCATTATTACTTTTATTATTATTATTATTAATGTTATTAAATTATTATTATTAATTATCATAACACATTATTGACCCAGAGAGAGTTTATCGACAGAAATGTTATTTTATTAGTGAATAGTGATACAGAGAGTTTATTATTTACACAGAGTATAAGGTTATCAACACAGGCAGTGTCACAGTGTGAGGTATCATTGCCACACTCCACAGAGTAAGGTTATTGCTACAAAGTGTATATAGGTTAGATCTAGATCTCTACCCCACAAAATCATGTTTTATAGCACACTCTCAATTAGAAAGCCCCAATAAATGTTCCGATATGCTAAGCCATTAGGTTAGATTAGATAATTTACTTTTCAATTCAACATTCTGCGAAGTCTAAGCCAAATCCCTCCAGTTCAAGTTTCAAGTTTGACGTAGTCCGTTTTTACTTTCGTTTTCTCTAAAACAGCAGGAAGCAATGCTTTTAGCTGTTTTATTGTTCAAAAGACATCCGAAGCAAATATAGGTACTGAACGTTATTGGATTTGTCCTATTGTGGTAATTTTATCCCATTTTTCTAACAGAAACAGTACGTACTAGAGATCTAAGAATCTAGATTCACACTCCACAAGAATAAAACGATTAAGCTTATATGGCGGTGGCTTGTATAAATAGAAAAATAGATTCTAGTTTTATAACCGCTTTTCTAGAATAAGAATTAAAATCTTACAATTTTATCCACAGGATAGATGGAGTGTAGTGATATGTTAGCTGCCATTCATAGTCTATGTCTATTGGCTTGAGGTTCATATCTAGATCTAGATTAGATCTATCTAGATTAGCTAGACCAATCTGAGCTGGGCAGTTAAATACCAACAAGTACTGATATGTCTCCTTGTTTTGACGAACAAGAGATCTAGATTTATCATTTAATTTTAAATCGTATCCTAGAAGATCTACGGTGCATTTAAATTCGGCCCTCTAGAGATCTAGAATGCCTCGACAGTCCAGAGCCTGAAAACTGACCTGGGCACTCATAGATCTATATCTAGATTAGTTCATCAGTCGACAGAATGCAACAATTTGTGAAGAGTGAACTTGGAGAAATTAAAGTCTGTTGTTGTTAGGCATTACCTCAAAGCTAAGAAGGGACTTGGCCAGAGCATTGCATGTTTTTAAAACAGTAACCTTTTGAAAAGATTTTGCATGCTCTATAACCTGAGCCTCTTCATAGGACAACCCTGTTTTGTAAAGGGTACCAGCAGAGATCATTTTAAAAATCAAACTAAATCTAATCTTATGGTTGGGGTGATTGAAGTCCGTGAAGAGAGAGAAAACATTTTTTTTAATTGCATGGAATGGACAGAAATACTGTTGACTATCGTAGTGGTTGGATACTCATTCTCTTAAATTGGTAAGACTATTTGCTACAGCTTTGATTGTCACTTTCTAAAGGGTGGGTAAGAAAACTAAGATCCATTAGTCTATGTCGACTAACACACGCCTTATCCAATGTAATATAGTGAAAAAAGCACTTGTAATTATATTTTGGACACTGTTAAAACAAACTAAATTGTCATGTGCTCTAACTGGGTATTTTTTTTGTCAGCAAATGAAATTAAATAGAAATTGGAACAAATTTCAAAGATTTCTTTGATATAGTGAGTCTTTTTTTTAAAGTGGGTGGTTTTGTTTTTTTCCAACATTTTAATGTTTTTTTATTGAAACCTCCATATTTTCCGCAGCAAACCTCTATTTCAGTAACACTTTCAACTAATTTCATTTAAAATTATTTCTTCTTTGTAAATGATTGCACAGTATCACAGCGTATGTGTTAATTTTATAATCCTTTTGAGATCCTTGAATGATACAAAATTTAGGAAAAAATGTGTTTACTTCACCTTTAAATAATTTCGTGCAAGCTTCAAATCTAACCCTCATTGCCACCCATGTTTAAGTATATATATATTTGAAAAATCTGTGTGATTGTTCCAACTTTTTTACCTCTAGTTTCCTACCAGATGCACACATGCCTTAAAACCATGAAAGCCTCCCATTTTGCATTGGTATGCGCAATATTTGTTATTGCCATTCAGCCATGCTATGATGTCACTGGCTCTGTCCCCGACCAAATACCAGTTGCAAAAGAACAGGTTCAGACATCAGAAAAAGAGTTCTCCCTCATGAATGATAGTCTACCCTTGTCAAAAAGTTTTGAACCTATCCGCATACAAGTCTATTATTCTCTTTGGGAGCACTTAGCAACTGAGGAACAAAATTCTCTAAAGCAAGTGATCGACAGGGCTGTTAAAAAAGTGCAAAGTCTTTTGTCAGGTAAGATGAATTTTTAAATTCAAATCATTGGATTAAGCACTTTAGGCTCCTTTCCCATTGCAATCATTTCTCCGCTCGCTATATCTTTTTATACTTACTTTTTTATGCATTAATTATATGTTGGAATGTTATAAGTTGTAAACAGTAAAGATGAAAAAAATGAAACTTTACATCTCATTATCATGTCCCGTGAACAGTTCTATAAACTGTGAAAGCATAGTAGTGTAGCTAAGACAATGTCCTTCAGCAATAAACTTTTAGGGCGAAAATTTTTAGTTTTCGCTTTATTGGCTTATAAAAATAAATTATCAAAGATGAAAGAGTAAAATTGGCATTATTGCTTTTAAGTTCAAAATTCTACACTGTACACATAATTTTGAGGTTTTCTTAAATCAATTTATGGTTCTCTCTCTAGTGAAAAGAATGACAGAGCCTTTGCTTCTCTCTCGGAAAGCTTGTCTAGGAAAATGGAATCAAGGCTTAAACAGAGGAAAGTGAGTTGAATTGAAATATTTTCAGCTTTATCAATTTTAGAGTAGTTTTTTTTTTCTAACAATTTTTTCTCTTTCAAATTAAGTTTTGCATATATCGGAGAATCATTCTTTTTCTCATATGAACTTATTACCAAAAGCGTATATATAATTATGCTTATGTTTTTAATATCTCAATTTCAGGTTTCTTGAATCATAAAAAAGACTTTTCAAACAATCATGTTTTCCCCACACACCTTTGTAAAAAGTTATATGTTTAAATTAGAAAAAATTTCAAGCAGCTGGACCTATTTAAATGAGAATGTGACCAAGACCCTTGTTACATCTTTTATATTATCTAAACTTGATTACTGTTACGTTTTACTGGCATATCCCCCTGACGGCACTATCAATCACTTAAAAATGGTTCAAAATAGCGCAGCAAGGCTTATTATGAGAATGAAAAAATGTGAGCACATTAGCCGTATTCTTCACCATCTACATTGGCTGCCTGTTAAAAAGAGTATACTGTACAAGTTGTGAATAATTTGCTATAAATGCCTCAATCAGATGGTACCTACATATACCTTTCGACTGTATAATGATGTATGTACCAGTGCCAGGCAGCTTAGATCTTCAGCTGATAAAACCATCCTTGTTGTACCAAATAGAAATTATAAATCTTACAGGTCGGCAATTTTTTTATTATCTTGGTCGCAAAGTATGAAAAGACTTTCCCAAAAACATAAGGGAGGCACTTTTCATGGAATTTTTTTAACATTTAGCACATGCTCAAGTTCTGCCTTTTTGATGATTGAAATTGAACTTGTAAACGTTGTAAATATCTTGAATGACTCTTTGTAATATTGTATTGTTTCAACATTACATGGTTATCTTTCTTTTGTAATTGTGATAGTGGAAATTGTTAAGCGCATTGAGCAAAGTGAGAAAGAAAAAGGGAGAGAGAAGGAGAGAAGCAAGAGAGAAAGAGAGAGAAAGCACCTGTCCAGAGTCTGTTAACAAATTAGTAATTGACACATTTGTCGAGCAACCAATTGGAGTGGTGGGCGGAATTTTTTTTTAATTGAGGTACTTATTGAACAGCCCTCAGTGATTGGATACAGGGCTACCCACTCTCGCATAACCAAGCTTGTGCTGTTCACCTCTGATTTTCTATCCGGGGCTAGGCTCTTCTTACAGTGGGATGGTTTTAGGTCCGTCTATTAATGTCTCAAGTAAAACTCTTTGAGTTACCTGACTGTAGACCCACAGGCAAAGCGAGTCGGCGTGGCAAAGAGATGGCGGAAGGAAGATTTCCTAATCTTCTTTTGTGGCTATAGTCTAGCCTAAGAATTGCAAAGATTCACAGGCTCATGTATGTTCATATGTTCACCCTTCCCCTATCCCCCCCCCTACCCCTCCCTCCTCCCCTACTCCTCTCACCCAACTGTGTATTCAGTTGTGACCACTATAGAAATAATAACCGTGCTGAGGACGGCAAAATTATGTGTAATCTTGACATATATTTTTTTCTTTAATTACATCCGGCTCTCTTAAAACTGGTTCTTACACTTTGTACAAGGCGAAAAGCGGGTGGGTAGGGGTATTAATTAAAGAGAATGAATTACGTTTCATTGGGTGAGCGGGTTCGAAGAAGAAGTGGGGTTTGTATGCTGAGAGCACTTATGTGGAGACACTGTAATCTTTATTTAACAGAAGAGCACTTTTTAAAGGCTTTGAAATGTTTTTGTTTTGTGAATTATGATAGATTAACTTTTGTAGTATTTTATGAAACAATTCACTTTTTTTTATTCTTTAAGGTGTGGACAATTTCAAAATGGATATACAGGAGAATACTGTCTGGACAATTTTAAGGCAAGGGAGCATTGTTTTTACTTGTTGAATGTTAAAAATTTTAGATTTTTTTTTTTTTAACCCCTGAAAAAGGTAAAAACTTCAGGTATTTTCATTACTTGAAACTTTTCCTAGGTTATAAAATTTTTAGTTTCTATGAGATTCCAATCAATCTTGTTTATAAACATACTTTGTGGCAAAACTGAAGGGGCAGTAATCTTTTCCATTTTTAAAGATAGCTAAAAATTTACTTCTGATTTGATGCGTCAAAACAATATATAAACATAAAATTATCCAAAAAATGTGTTTGCTTTGTACGCCACTTAAGTTTGCACCATAAGTAAAAGTTCCCTATGGGATGATAAAAGCTTATCTTATTATTACTTCTAGATTTTGATTTTTATTTTAACTTATTAACTATTTTCAGAATACAGATTGAAACCCTATTTAACGTATTGAGAATGTTATGGAACTTTTTTTTTACAATAATACTTAAACCATGAAGAGATAGTTCATTATGGAAACATTTGAATCACATTAATTATCAAAATAATGACCACTGTAATCTTGGAATGTCGCCTTTATTATCACAATCTTTTTTTTTTCTTAATTCAGGTTGCAGTAAATGCTCTTCCTTAGAAAAGATAACCTTATTCAGACAAATACTCAAGACAAGTTGAGCCAATTTCTGTATGTCTTTTTTTTTTCAGATTCCTGACAGTCATCTCGAGGGATTTTCAGTTTATTATTTCAACGACACGAAGCCATCCCATACCTATTTTGATAGAGGTGCAGGACTAAGTGACACAGACTTTATTTTGTATGTAACATCAAGCTCATCTGATCTGTGTAACCCTCATGTAAGTTTTCTCCTTTGTGCAGCAGTCCATTATTCAAATGTCTGACAGTCTTTAAATAAGATTAGGAAATCTTTTTGTAGTAGCAACAAACAAGGCATAAATAGCATTGAAATGACAACCAATGTTTTGTAGCCATTTCTTAAATAAGGTCATAGTCACGTATATCATTTCTCTTTTCAAATTCAGAAAGAAAAAAAACATTTCTCAAATATTTTACCTCAAGCCAACTTATTGTGTTAGTATAGTGAACAAATCAGATGGAGATAAAGCTATGCATCATTGAGTCGATACGGGGCGATTTCTGGTTAGGTCATAGTGATAGCCTGTCATTTTTTATATTCTCAAACACAAAAAAGGTACAAGGCCTCAAATTTGAAACATGGTCAAGCTACATGAGTTGCCCCAAAGCAATGTGGGGGGGCGCGGTGGTCCAGGGGTAGAACATCGGCTTCCGACGCAAATGGTCCCGAGTTCGAATCCTGGCTGTTGTGTTCCCTACTGGTTGGGTCGGTGTCAGTATAATGTGACCGACTGAGACAGGAGTCATGGTATCCCCGCCCTGTCTCGTGTGTGGCAGCACATAAAATTGTCAGACGTCCGTCTTGGGGCCCGTCCACAATATAGCCTATATAGTGCTGCTGTTGGACATTAAACCAACCCAACCCCCACCTCCCCCCCAAGCAATGTTGTTGTTTTTATGGAGAGAATGGGGGCCTAGTGATGTCTTTGACCTAGTAAAAGTAAAATGATATGGCTTTCCTCTATGAAATTAAACAAAACTCTGAATAAGTGCTTCTATTTTTCCAGAAAACTTCAGCCCTGGCCTATGCTTCCTATTGTCAACTTGGTGAGTTCAATCGTCCAGTAGCAGGTCAGGTGAACTTTTGTCCACGCAACATCAAGGCACAGAAGTTTGACAAAGAGTTGCTCTACATTGTAAGTAGATCTGCATTTTAAATTTAGAGAGAAAAAAACATGTCAAAGCAAAGCATGAGATGAGTTTTTGTAGCATATCAGTTATTATTAAATTTATTTTTCCCCATATCTATCACATTGTTTATAATTTATTGTTGTTGGCTAACTTGGCATTTATTTTCTCGTTTATTGTGATTGATTTTCATTTAGTAAATATAGTTGTTGCCTTGAAGACTTATTATATAGATGAATGCTAGAAAAAAAATTTAGCACACTAGTAAAATTATAACCATTCTTTAACAAAACTGTTGCTGTAATTATTGCCTCCACTTCTTCTGTTTACTGAACTGTAACTAACACTGATAGAGCTGCTACAGCTACTTTCACTGGATCGGGATATTCTCTCCCTGATGTGGGGATATCAGTGTGTCTTACTAATACTCCTCATTATGTCATACTAATAGACTGCTCGTCTTTAGCGCATTTAATTCAACTAGATCAACTTTTTTTTTCTCTGAGGAATAATCATGACTTGTTTTTGTCCAATACTAATTTGATAAATCTAGAGCATGGTGAACTTGATGCCTTTTTGGATTTCAGGGAGAACCAATATTATTACCTGTTCATATCAGAGAAAATCAGACGCCTGAGAGTTATATCTAGTGCATGCCAAAACTGAAAGAGAAAATCTTCAACTTATGCTTCTCTTCTTGCTCATTATCAGGTTTGTATTTGTGTTTTGTTTTGGGTTTTTTTTTCTGTTGTTTTTTTTTTGTGGGGTTTTTTGTGCGTTCTTTTTACATTATTCATTTTTAACTTGAGGAAAAGGTAACCAAACTTTAAAGCCTTTTACATGAATATTTTAATTTTTTTTTTTTACCATTGTTAGGTTTAAGATTGCATATTGGGGAAAATCAATCCAGTCGTAAATATGTTTCATTCTTATGTTTTTCATATTAATTGTATAAGTTGATGAAGATTATGATTTTCTTCACACACAATGTATTGTTTAATTTGGTGTTGTAAATATCCATTTGTATTGTTCCCAATGAGTACTGTTGTTGTTAAATTATTATTTTTAACTGTGCAAATTTTATATAAACCATACATCACAACACAAGAGGTACAGCTTTATAGTATTTTATTTTCTTTGCTGTGACTATACCTGAATATATTTTATGAAGGCTTGTGAAACATTGTTAACCTCCAATTTTAAAACGGTATACCTTGGGTTGGAATCAGAAACAGTGCTCTCAAATATCTCGAAATCGTATAGCAAAGCTAGAGGATGTCAGTCGCTAGGGGTGGAACGGGTTCCAATTTTTCTGGATCTCAGTTTTTTAAAGGGAATCATAAATTCCGATCTTACAAAGGGAACAGATAAAATAAAATCTGATGTTTTATAAGGAACAGGACAATTACTTAGTTTGAGACAAATGTCTGACATTTTCCTCATATGTTTCTTAATTTGTGTGTCATATTTTTGGTAAAAGCAGTCGACATCTAAGGCAAAAAGATAGATCTACACCAAAGCCGAGAAAAATAAGTAGACTCCATCTAGGTCAGGGTTTTGACTGTGATTCTGAATGGTTATTTACTTGTACCTGTAGCATTCTCGACAATTTATCTTCTTCTTTTTTTAAGTCTCTCTCTCTCTCTCTCTCTCTTTTTCT
>RQTK01000210.1:185837-250315 GCA_003991915.1 Elysia chlorotica | reverse complement strand
TTTTTCTTCTTCTTCTTCTTTTTCTTCTTCTTCTTCTTTTTCTTCATTTCTCTCTCTATTTTTTAGGAATAATAACAAAGATTTTTTTCAACCTCTGGTTCTACCCCTCAGTCCCAATGGGCAATTATTTTGCTTAGAACTCTAACTTCCATATTAAGTTATCTGTGAACCCGTAACATTTGCCATTGTTCAAAAGGTAATTTGAGAAAATTGATCTATGATTATTTGACAAATGAGTGTTCAGCTTATGTTTATCTTCTATCCAGACTTCCGTTCATGAGCTGCTACATGCACTTGGCTTTTCCAGTAAACTCTTTGACAAGTTTATGAAGTGTGAAAATGGTAATTTCTTTTTTTTTTATTCACTAGTCTTTCTTTGGCTCCTTGATTTGTTTAGAGTTTACTTATTATTGTATTATTTTCACTTACATTCTAAAGAACGATGCTTGTAATTGAAAGGTTTAAAATCTGTTTGTATTGCAAGCAGTCAATCAAAATATCATCACATTTTATATTGATAGCTATAACACACATTTTTCTTTAAATGAATCATGATTTTAAGTTTCCAATATGCATTGGTAAAGCTTATTTCAACAGTCTATTATTTTTATTTTTTGAAAACCGCATCTTTACACATGATCCAAAAAAGAAAAAGAAAGAAATACGTGTCAACTTCTTGAAGTCAATTCTCTGTGTTCTATGATCAGGTGAATGCCAGCCATGGCCCAAGAAGGTTCTGTCTGTTAAAGAGGGGAAGATGCGGCTCGTTACAGATGCGGTTGTGAGGGAGATGAGAAATCATTTCAACTGCACTTCACAAGCACAGTTTGGTGGACCATTGGAAATTGTGGTCAGTTTTAATAATGTTCTCAAACAATATGACTCGCCTTATAATTATACTTGGCATGTTTCTAGCTGAACATTACCTGCCTTGAAAATTTTAGTATGACTTGATATTATTAACTCTCTAATTATATATGAGTACAATAATCAAAAAATTTTTGTTTCTTTATGTCTGAGTGTATTTGGAGAAATCTTGTTCTATGAGTATTTGTTATACCTATTTACCAATTTAACAGAATTTTTCCCACTTTTTTGACTGAACAATTGACCATATAATGGTTATATTTTGATCTCCATATAAACTTTATCCTAAGACACTTTTTTTGTGTGCTCACTTTTGCCAGAAAGGGAAGGCGACTTCTCATTGGGATCCTTACTTGATGTACAGCTCAATCATGGGATCAAAAGAACAAAAGGTCAGAGTGGTATTTCGACACGGCATTATTGCATTGTTTTATAAAGGTTTTGATGATTTATCTATTGATTTTATGTTTTTTTGTAAACCCATCCTCATTCAAGAAGGACATTTTTGACTTTTTGGATTTTTATTGTATTGTCAAAACCTATTTGTACAATACCACAAACTCAATTCAGCCAATTAAATATTTTTAGTCAATTATTTTAAAGATGGTTTTAAAATTGAAGTTTATTATCTTTAAAGCAAAAATAGAAGAAATTAAAAAAGAAAAAATATTGTCAAAAAATTCATGTCATATTGGGAATAAGTTTATTTGGGGGTTTTTTTGTTGTTTTTTTTTGTGGGGGAGGGCCGCAATGATATATAAAAAATAGCAAAGAACAATATTTACCTTTTTCTTTCTTGCAGCCTTATGCAACTGTAATTGATCGCATATCTCTGGCTGTGTTTGAGGATAGCGGCTGGTATGAAGTCCAATACTCCATGTCAGACCCTTTCCAATGGGGCAAAAGTAAGTTACGATATTTGGCATTCAGCCTATTCCTCACCTACCCAGGCTTATATATTTTATTAACGGGAGGGACGGGTCTTGAAATGGCCTGTAAGGTGTCCGACAATTGACTTCCTGATTTTAGTTTCTGCAGTCAGTTCCACCATTTGCGTGGACATATGAACCCCAAAATAAGTGTTCTCAATGTTTCTTTTATTCTAAACTCAGGACGCTCAAACAGGCTGCCTGATGGTATATCGACGCTAGCCTGGCTGAATGTCCGTGGTAGTTGAAACTCTTTGAAGTCAGCATAATTTCTGAGGGAAGGGGCGGGTCCTGAGAGTGATTTTCTTTGTTATGCGAAATCAGCACATGTGGAAATGTGGGGAAACTGAACTTTTTCAAATTTTGTCACATAGTTGCCATAGTGAGGCCCCCATATTGAATTTTGGGTACCTAAAATCAGTGAATTTCAAAATCTTGTCCTACAGATTTTTGTCAAATGACTTAAAACTTGTCAAACATTTACAGGCTTTGTATCTAAACAAAATAAGCGAGCAGATTTTGGCTATTTGAAATAGATTTTTTTTACACAATTTTTATTTTGCTATATAGTGATGAGGCAAAAAAATAATATTTCTTGATAACATCTCAGATTTCTCAAAAACCAAACAAAAATTTTTTTAAAGCCTCTATTATATTGTTTATTACATCAAGGGCCAGCATTATTCAAATCATAGTCATATTCGTCAAATAGTGTACCCTCATCATTAGTGTTTTGCTTTTGAGCTGTCAAACTTTGCATGAAATGGGGCTTGTGCAAAAAGTTATTTAAAAATAGGTCTATGCTCTAGACCAATCAGCAGGTTGTTTACAAAAAGAAATACAACTATCACATGATTTTATTTACATTTTTTTAGAGAAAGAGGTCAGCCCCATTGAATGCAATCTTTAAAAGATCATATTTCGATTATTTATAGACCAAGCTCTTTTTTGTTGAAAAGGGAAAGAAAGTTAATTCATTCTAGTTTTTAACTAAGGATATTAAGCGACAAAATCGGGTCCCTAAACATTGTTTCATGGAGTTTTTCTAGTAAAAATATATAACGGCCGATAGCGGGTGATGTGGCACATGGATGTGAAGGGTTATTTATAGCTGCAATTAGAAAGTCAACAAAAAATAAATAATTTAGATTAGCGTGACCTTTTAATGAGCGTGTGGTTTTGTCTGATCCACTTAGAATGGAGAGAAATCAAGCAACCTACTGCCTTCCAAATATGCCTTGATTTAAGTGCCAAGAGACATCAGGGAGCATGAAATATTAGATAATTGATATCAGACAATTTATTTAGAAAAAAATCCTTTTTTCAAAGCTTTGCAGTAATATTGTCTTAGAGTTCTATCAGAATACATGCAATGTTTTTGTCTCCCTCTTATCGATTAAATGTATATGTATATATCTGTATTATTTCTACAGATCAGGGTTGTGAATTTGGAAATCAAGATTCGTGTGACACACAAGAAGGGTTTTGTTCTAAAAAGTATGCGCCATTTTAAAACATAATCTTTATTAATTTGTAACCACACTACTTCCCACGTCTGTATATTTGTTTGTCTGTCTGCCTCTCTCCCTAAGTCTCTTACCCCCCATCTTTATTTATCCATCTGCCCATCCATTGATTCATCTCTCTCTCTCTCTCTTTTTTTTGTTCTTTGCAGAAATATGTTGAAGGCAAAGCAAATTTGGGTTGAAAATTTTGGTCTGATCATCAAGATGGTCCTCATAATTTAACCTCATCTCTATTATTTTTTTTATTTTTTTTGTGCTAGGATTTCAAATGTAGAGCAGCTGCATTCATTTTATTAAAATCCCTAACAATTTTTTTCATGAAGTTCTCTTTAAAAGGCTGACATGTTTTCAATCACTTTGCTTTTCAGCTTGACTGGTTGTCACCATTTACATTTAAGTAAAGCTAGATGTAATGTGGACTCAACATCTTTGAAATGTGGAATCTTTGGGGCTGATCAGGTACTATAAAAGTCTTAAGTTAAAGTTTTGAGGAAATTTTTTTTATTTTTTATGTTTTTCAAGTTTTAAAAATTATCATTTGTTGAAAGCATTTTTTTTTTTTTTTTGCAATTTTCATTATTGTCAACACATTTGTGTGTGTATAGTTTTTAGCTGTTTTGTTTATGTTTTCATTTAATTATTTGTTTAATCTGTTTATAGTTATAGATAAATTGAATCTTATCTGACAGACTCCATGCTTCCAGAGGCCTGTGAATGGCAGCCCTTCCTGGGATGAATCCTTCTTACCCTACAGTCGATGTTTTATGTCCAACATATCACTCATAGATGCCCATTTTGAACAGGTGACATGTTCTTTAATTTTATTCAAAATTATAAAGTAGGGAAAAAAATTATTACTGTCCATATCTTCTCTTTGGTATATATTGAAGGCAACTGAACTTGAAAACCAAAAAAAAAAAAAAAAAAAAAAAAAGCCAAAGCAATATAATCTGACGTGAATGTTGGAGAGGAAAAAGGAGGTTATTAAAAAAAAACTCCGCGAGTTGGCTGAATAACTGGTGGTATTTTTTCTGCTCATGCATACTTTTTACCAATCTTTTAGAGAGCACTCACTTTGGAGGCTAGTCCTAAGTGCTATGAAACTAAATGCAAGGAGACAAATTATGACATCAGGCTGGAAGGCGGAGATTGGATCTCATGTCCCTCTGGCTCTCAAACAAAGGTATAGTAAATTACAATATTCTACAACCAAGAAAAACATATTTTCTCTGAAAGAGAAGTTTGATTTTTTTCATAATCTTTAAATGCATTAGATTTGGTTAGCGGGTATATTGAAATGGAAGTTTCAGTGACTTTTGGGTTGTTTTTGCCATTTCTTTACATTAAAGTCAAATCAGTGCATTCATTTTTAATTTATCATGAGATACATGCTGATTCAACAAACACATAGAATAATTAATATGCATATGTCAAAATGGCAGATCCTAGAAATAATACCGTCTTGTTGACACAGTAACAATGTATTTTTATTTAACAGATTCCCCCATACCAAGGCTACGTCCAATGCCCAAGGTATGAGGTAATTTGTGCCGATGTTACTCAGAGGAGAGTGCAGCAAAGTAAGGATGCTGCATTAACCAACACGCATGTGGTGACCTCAGCTACAACAGGTGAATAACAGTATGATGTTTCTACGGTGATGTTGGTTTTTTTCAATTCTTTATCTTAACTACTCCTGACTACTGCGGAAGCAGTTTGAATAGATCATTGTTTTAATTAAACCAAGTTAAAGACATTATCATCAAAGAGCTCAGTTTTATTTATGAAAAATACCTTGTACTCTTATGGTTCATAGTTATAATCGGTGAATACCAATAATACCAATTTTTTTCATTGATCAAATTGTACCAGCCACCAGTATGGGAGGCATTTTAATCTGGTTCATGGTACTTGTTGAAGAAATCAAACTTCTAAAGAAAAAAAAAATATCTTGTTGTTGTTGAAAAATACCAATACCAAATAGAACTGCAAAAAACACCTATTTGCAGTTTTCAAAACATTAATATTTTGCTCAATAATTTATGAGGCTCATATTAAAAGAATCACGAGGTATTATTCTCAAGCATTGTTTTCTACCTGATCTTGTATCCTCAGAGGTATTCACAGATGCTTCACTTCCAATGGCAAAAAACAGGGGAGGGAAAATAATCAGCGCCTTTCCATACAAATGGCAGCCACATCTTTTTTACATAAGCCATATATTTTTTACTTTGCTAAACATTTTTATATCGTCTTTATGTTGCAATATTAGTTGATGCTTTTACTTGCAACTTTTGCTTGCCTTTTTTTCTTAAAGTTTGCTTTTTTTATGGTATTACTTGTAGATGATTTTGTTAAATTGATTAGTTATGCCGTCGTTTGGTCAAAAAAGAATTTTTTTTTATTTTAGCAGAAATATTACCAGACCAAGCGACCACAATTTTATATCACTCCATCCAATACTGATCTTTTTTTTTTGTGGGTTGTTTTGTTGTTTTTTCATTTTTATGTTATTAACGTTCTTATGTTTTCACTCTATATAAATGGTCAATGCTTCAATTTATTGTTGTTGTTGTTACGAACTCTTTATATCTCAGTGCCAGAGAATAAAAAAACGTACCTAGTGTAAAAACCATTTGATACCTTTGGTTGTGTTTTACTGTCAATGGCCATTATATTCCTCATAATTCTGTTAACCTTTGTAATCATTTTGGCCATTAATTAATTACATACTTCCGCAAAGGACATCATTGAACGTAAAGTCGATGCCATTTACATTAAATTAGATGAGTAATGGGACCACCAAAGAAGAATAATGGGAACCAGTTGTTTCCTTTATGATGTGTTCTGATCATGTTAGATGCAAATTGTACACAATCGAGGCTGAAGAAAAATCGTGATGCCAATTTGCCTTGCATCAAAATTTCAAATTCATGTGACATATGCTGCACATATCACGTTTAAATTGCTTGAAATATCACTCACAGAGAAATGGAGATTATAAACTTTCAAAATTCTTTCTTTTTTTTTTTAAGTTGAATGTTGGGACATCTAACTCAATGACACATAAATCTACGTTTTTAAACAAATTATTTTCTGTGATAATCTATTTTCAGTGTGCTTGTTCGTATACTGAACAGCTCATTTTAATGTTGCCTGTTTTATAGCTATATTTTACAGTGTAATTATGCATGCATAGATTTTGCTGTTGCTCGTTTTTTATATAAGTGCCTTAGTGTAGTGCCATTGTTGTTGGTGTGCTTTGTGCTGCATATATATTATACTTAGATTAGTGAAATATATTTGAATTTTAGCAAATTCTTGTGATTGTAGAATTTTCCAATGTATAATTGATCAATAAACAATTTTTCAACAGTATCATGGTTATAGTTCATGAAAACATTTTGCTAACTTACATCATTGTTGTATTTGATATTTTTTGATAATTAAATCTATTAGGGTATTAATACATGTAGCTTTTAGACAGGAGTTGAAAGGATTGAAGAGATACACTTTCACCCCTCCATGCCGTATCTGTGTTGTGTTTGTGGTCAATACACTTTGGATTGTGGTGCCACGTATTTTATTATAATTATTAATACAAACAAATCTAAAGCATTCTAAAACACAAGATGGACACAGACCAAACAACAAAGCTTATAGTTGCTGTTATTATACTTAGATTAGTTGAATATATTTGAATTTTAGCAAATGTTTGTGATTGTAGAATTTTCCAATGTATAATTGATCAATAAACAATTTTTCAACAGTATCATGGTTATAGTTCATGAAAACATTTTGCTAACTTACATCATTGTTGTATTTGATAATTGAATATATAGGCTATTAATACATGTAGCTTTTAGACATTCCTAAGAGATAAAGGAAATTTCCTCTTGTAATGCTACATTTTGAGGTATCAGATAGCACACACTATTAACCTTAGAAACCTGAGCTCATGAGCACAATACAACCCTATATCCTGGTCTCCCGAGCTAAAAATAGCAAAATAATATAGGTACCAAATGAATGGTGATGACACAAAAAATATTATAGTCAGAATTGCTTGCAAATTGAACACAAGATCCAGGAATACGGTTTGTGGATAACATAATACTGAACTCCGGTATACTGAAATATGGTTTCATAGAGTGGGGACGAGTTTAACCTCAAGTTTTAAATATATAAAATTAACAGGAATGGCTGTCTTAAGCCTTGTCCTTTAAATTGCATTTTATAACACACCAAGCCTTGCTTGATCATTCTGTCTCAAAATGGTAGACTTGCTATAAAGGGATCTGCTGAATAAAAAATTCTGTTTAAGAGAAACTGTGGATCTGTTTACTATACCTTTTCAAGGTTACCAATTCTCTAGTTTTATACTTTACACTGTTAAATATAATTTCTTTTGCCTGAAACTTGTAAAACCAAATAAAGTCAGTCAGTCAGTCAAGAGTTCCTTCTCTTTCCAGAGGTCTTCCATCTTTCTCGTTCAACTTTCTTCAAGCGCAATCTCGCAGCACTTTATTTTTATTTCAGTCCTCCACATTCTTGACCCATCTTATCCTCCTCTTTCCTCTACCTCTTGTGCCTTCCACCATACCCTCTACGATCTTTTTCTGCAATGAATTGTGCCTTCTTACATGTTCGTAATATTTCGTTTTAAAGTTTAAAAATAAATAAAAGAAAGAAAAAATAAGACATGTTAGAGCTTGGACACCTGCGGCAGTCATACTGTTCAGACAACCAAAATTAGACTCAGCCAAATCAAATTTCTACTTTATTGAAAACAGGACATAATGCTCGGTTGGTTTGTTATCAAAATGTGTGATGAAATTTTGTATTTATATCTTTTATTTTTTACATGAGATCAAGGCAAATCGAGACATACATTCATAAATGATTGCTGTGGAAGACTAGGAACTACATAAACAGTATTATTAGAATTCATATTTTGAACCTACATGTATTTGTCTGAAATGAAAGTTAATTGTTCAATTTCATTTCTTATACATTAAGGCATTAACCTTAATTTACATTATTTTATATATTACATGTATTTTCATTGGCTAATATAATTATTACTGAGAAATGAATGCACCATTTATATACCATTAATTTGTGAATAGACCAGGAATTGAAACAAAATAATCTCAAAATAAACGGTTCTGTCAAGAAACGATATGGTATGAGAACTTAAAATACAAGAATTAAAATAGTTAATTTAGAAAACTAAAGAAGTCTTGATGAAAGAAACAACTTAATCTCTAAAAATATCTATCATTTGAACATCATACTGGTCTCAAGATTTCATAAATATCTTCACTGCCCAGAGCCCATATGTGTCGTAAAAATTTCTTGATATTTAAAATAGATATTTAGCTTATACATGAATTCAAATGATAGATTGTGTAACTGTATCACAAATCCTGAGATTTCAAACTTGGATAGACCGATCATATTATTATTTGAACAATGGTAAAAATGATGAACATGTGTAACATTTACTTATCAAGAAATGTTTCAAGCAAATTAAAGCAAATTTTTTTTTTATATTAAGACCATCTGGAGGATTGAACTGAGTGATGGCAAAAACTAAGTCTGACTACGGTACCTAAATCCTGACTGACATAATAGACAATTTAGAGATGGTCCAAATTTATGGAAAATATATCAAGCAACTGATGTTATGGCACTTGTTTGTTAAACCTTAATCAATGACGGTTTCATGTCTCAAATCCTCAAAACTTAAAGCTTCATTTTTTTTTTTTTACTTTTGCAGAAGCCAAAGACACAAAGAAAGATCATGTGCCAATTAGTTACTTTCAACAAATTTGTTGTTTTTATTTTTTTTCATTAAAAAAAAAAAAAAGAGAAATATCAAAGCCCATGTCATGAACAGTGTGAGAAAAGTATACTTGAGGGAGACAAGATACAAAGAATGTACATTATTCAGACTTAAACTGTATAAAATCTTAAGCTGGAATCAAATTTGTCATAATTTATTCAAAATTGTGCATTCATTGATAATCACTCGAAGTCGAACCAAACAAGTAGAAAACAGCAAAATCAGTGTGAATTATCCTAAATCTGGATATACTTCATGTAGGCTACATATGAATATGTACAATTCAAATCATATATAAATTCATGGACGCTTTGCTTCTAAGGAAAAAGCTCATACCTGAAAGTTTAATGAACACGCTATGGTTATCTATGTATTTGATGGAAGCTCACAAGCATGTCAAAAGGTAAATATTTCTTCAATTACTATGACCACACCCACATTATACACCAGCACACAAAATTAAGTTATTTGTCAAACTTGTTACAATTCATGTTAATAACCACGGAAATATTGTGATGAGGCTCTTGATTCTTGTCGGTGTAAAAAATATTTGCATTTTTATGGCGCTTTGAGGTTTAAATACCTTGATATATATAAAATAAAGAATGTGTCAAAGCATGTTCTGATAAAATTTAATTTCAGTAGTATGCATAAGAATTAATTCTTAAGGTAACATTCTAATGATAAAATATGAAGTCTCTATCTATTTCATTTTGTATATTTCACTTTTACTTAAATTCTCTAAACAAATGATTCAGTCTTCTTGTTAAAATTTTCTCATACAATATCCACAGTCTTACATAGATTTAAAGTAGAATAGTAAAAAACTGTTCATTGATAACATCTTTTTAAAAGCTGAGATATAATTGTAAAAACAGTCCATTGATTGTACTAGATATGTACATAAATTAAATGATAACAAAAGATGTAAAATTATAAATTTTGTTGTTAAAATTATCTCGCCATAAAAACTAAAGTAAATCTTGTCAATTTAAATGGGTTTTTATGTAAAGACTTAAAAATTTCTTAAATTTTAAAATCATTAAAAAAGATAATAAATTTGTATCACTAGCTTGGTTATTTTACATTATCAAATGAATAATGTGAGACTCTCCAAAATTAGAAAAATCACAATGTCGTTCAAGAAAATGTATGACAATATATTCATGAGACAAACTCTGTACATTTGATGCATAGATCTAGGTGTTATCAAAGTTCAATCAACAAAGGAGCAGAACTAATTTTAGATAAAAGATACAATATTACTTTATTCACTATCAAGGCTTCACATGTGTTTACTCTCAAGTTTTGTACTCTCCATGCTCTTCCTATCTCACAATACATATCACTCCCATATTCATGTACACACAATTTTTCTTGTTAATTTTCTTAACATAAATAGTGCAGTGCAGTGTCGTATTTGAAAAAATCTACAGCTGTCACGCAGTACAAAGACAAATATTAACACCAACAGTTCTAGGAAATGAAAACTTCACCATTGCTAATGCTTTGAGTGGTTTAAGCCAGGTTTTCAGTTTGTATATCTAAATAAAACTTGACATCAAGAATGATTTAAGCCCTAAAGATTGGAATACCTTACATTTGACATCTAAAACATTATCAATAAACATATTTTGATACAATAATGAAAATGAAAATGAACATTTCAGGGTGAATTGGACCCAAATTATCCTTTGGTTCATCAATAGTATTTTTTCCTTACCGGGAAATAAATTCACAGGGCAATCGGAGTTTGATGAAATTTAAACGTGTTTCCCATGGCAGTGTTACTTGAAAGCTTCAATCTGGGTATCCGCAGGGTTATAAATGATAACTCTTTTTAGTCTGCTAAATCTTGATTCCATAGAAGTTCCCTAATACCAAAAGAGGTATATATCCATTGCAGGGTTGAGTTCCCTAAACATTGGTATGTGAGCGTGCTTGTACTTAACTTTTCAGCCTCAGGCTATTGTATGGCATAGTACATGATCTACGATCTATGTTTGACACTCATTGCAATCATGATTCTCTTTATCTTAAACAATATTCAAAAGGACTTCATACCTTTAAGTATTATTGACCATAATCTTTAATGCCCTGCAACATGAATGGATTGATTTTATATGCAAAAAGATCATAGATCATCACAAAGAAGTATATGTAAATGGGCCATATGCTTATGATGATGATATATTTATAATTATATATTTCAAATGAATAGAACATAACACAATCCAATAAAAACGCTGTAATTTGTTCTGATCAAATATTTTCTTTGACATAAGAGATTGTTCCCAGTTCAAGGTTTTGTTAGAGAGAAATATCAATTTTTTTAGATTAAACTTATTGAAAACTTATTGAATGGAGAGAGTGAACATCAAAGAAACAGAATGTAAAAAAAAATGTACATTGTTTTAGATATCTGAGATGGATAGTTGAGTTGGTTTAACGTCCAACATCAGCACTACATAGGCTATGGTGTGGACAGGCCCCAAGACTGTCGTCTGACAATTTTATGTGCTGCCACACACGAGACAGGACAGGGATGCCATGACTCCCGTCTCAGCCGATCACATTAAACTAACACCGACCCGATCAGTAGGGAGCGCAATCGCTAGGGCTCAAACCCTGACCTTTTGAGTCGGAAGTCGATGTTCTACCGCAGGACCACCGCGCCCCCCAAGATGGATAGAGAATATATATAAAATACTAACAGATTTCGATTTTCTTTGAAAACTAACTATAAAACAAAAACAAACTCAGTATTTTGTTAGGCGTATAATATAATTATAATATTAATAGCCTTAGATCCCTGTGACTCCTTCAACTAGACTAATTTGAGTGCTGTCTGCCCAGGGAACTGATAATAACATTAAATACTGACAGCACAGCTGAGCTATCCAATCTAAGAAAATATTCTTACAACTATATTAATCTATAATGGTCAAATCATAAAAATTGATGAAAATTTTGAGCAAATTAGCGCTTCAATCGATATGACTTCATTTATTTTAATATTTGAAAATAAAGCCCAAAAAGCTATGCACATAAGGTTTGATTAAAAGAAAAAAAAACTCAACTTTTGCCTGGAATAATGATTGATTATATAAGTAGTACAATTCTACAACAAAGGCTTTAAAAATAATTATCTCATACAATTGTGCTATAAATTATAAATATCCTAACTAAAAAGACGTTTGAAAAAAGTTGGCAAGTGCAGAGTAGGTAATGGTGCATAACAACATTTTGGGCTCTGAAACTAAATTATTTAACAATCAGCAACACAATATGAAGAAATAACAACAGCTTTGTTTTTGTAAAAGGAAAGGTTAAATATGGCTCAAGATCTGGAGAGAAAGGAATATGTCTGTCAAGATATTTAAAATATAGGCTATATACAGAGAGACTATTGATGTGATGAAATGAAATATTCTGCTCTAGAACTAAGTTAAAACTTCAATTTTAAATTTTAATGAATGGCCAGAGCTAGTACATTAGCTTAGTATGCCTCTCCCAGCTGTCTCACGTGAACTAGGTCTAACCATAGCAATGATCTAACAACTAACTTTGGCTTTGCAGGAGACTCATTTATTTTTGTTGCATCAAACATTTTTGTCTTAATGTTGCAAATGTTGGTGAAGGTGCAGTTAAATAAAAATAAAATGACTAGAGACACAAAGATTGAACTAACTCTCTCACTCGTTAGCAAAATACAATGAAAATCACAAGTTTTTTATATGTAATGTCAATCCTGAAAGCTATTTACAGCAATATAAAGACAAAATGTACTGTAACATTAAAAGCTAAATGGCACATTAGGGTCAATAAAATAAAACTTTCATTTGTCATAACATGTCAAATAAATAAAATATTTGCCTTGAATGTACAAGTAACTGCCTTGGTCCTTCTGGAAATGATTTGGTCTTTTTTTATTTTTGCCCTGAAGTAACATTGTGATATAGGCAACCATTTGATTCAAAGAAGTATTTCCTAAAGCATTATGATTTAAATTCATAATTTTAAATTTCAAATAAAAATTCACAAAATATGTATAAATATTTTTTTTATTTTAAACGACCAAGACAAATAGATAACATTTAGAAAATAGATAGAATTTCCTTCTAAACTAAAGTTGGAAATTAGCTTTAAAAATCACTGCATTTTGTTTAAAGATAAAGAAAAATATGGATATGTGGAGACAAAAGCGTTTGCCACCAGCCTGTAAAATTGTATCACTTGAAATTAAAATGGATGCTCAAAAGTTAAATGATTTACCGGGTCTGAAAATTTAGAAATATGTCAGAGGCATGTGTTCCCAAAATTAAAAGACACTTTAAAAAATTCTATTTCAAATAGAGTTGTTAATCACAGCATATCATGACAAAAAGTAATACCAACATTTGACAAAAACAATATCAACATTATATTTTTTGTTTGAATAACAAAATTGCTCTTGTGTTAAATGAAACTTTTTTTTACATTAAAATGTATAATTCCATGAGCAGCAAAAGAACAGAAAGTCACATAATTATGGATGACAATTCTTAAACATTAAGTAAACCTTAAGTTTACAAATAGATCATAAAATAGATTCTTACCCTGACTTTGGCACAAGTTATTCCAAAAAAATGTATGATCTTACACTCAGGGTTGGGCTAATGGACCTTAATCGATGCAAACCATGTGTATAGAATGCTGCAATGTATATTAGAGTTGTTTTTCTTCCATTCCTGAGATGGAGTGTTGTAAAGCAGATCCAGCTTCCAATCATGTTGTCTGTTTGAGCTGGAGTCTCAATGCATTGTATTGGTAGTCCATCATCTCCAATGATGACTTCAATATTCGCCTCTTACGAGACTGTGGTCCTATTTTTGATAGGCAATGGGCTGGACCTCGGTTTCAGCGCCCCAAACATTACGACGGTTCAGGTGAAATGATGGGCGTCAGTGACCAGCTCCCGGCATTGTCCAAGTGGAGCTCCATGCTATGATAGGTTCTCACCGTGGATCTGTGGCCCACGCTCATCACGGTGATACCCAGCTGCAGGCAAGTTTCGTAGAGTAACCGCTCTACCTCTTCACTCACTTGACTTGTGGCCTCGTCCAAAACTAGGAGGAAAACGGAAAAAACAAGAAATACATAAACGCACGAATTAATTTTTTAAATGAAAATGACATGGTAAAATTTCCTAGAATTTAAACTTTACTTATTGGCTTGAACAGACGTGGATTTGAATGCATACAAGAAAATTAAGGGAGTCAATGCAAAAAATGATAATCCATGATGATTTATTCTAAGTAAGTATGAAGTGACATTTTCCTACCAACACATTTATAAGGGAGTAAAAAAGATGAGCATACTTGCAAATGGTGGATTGTGGAAAAACAAACGGACAAATGACAGTCTCTGCATTTCACCTGGAGACATCTCATCATACCTGGGCAAATGGTGGTCATAAAAAGTATACATATAACATACTCTTTGGAGGATATTAAAATGCACAACCACTATCTTAATTTCTACTGTGTTTAAAGAAATTATAAAAAACCAGTAAGCTTGGAAAAAGCCTTTCATTCATACAGTTTGGGATGAATATTCATTAAGTAAGGCTTTTCTCCATTTTAGGCAAAATCAAAATCATCTGTTGAACAAAAAAGGTTAAAAAAAATTGAGTTTACATGAGGTGTAACAATAGACAACTTTTTACACTGCACTGCATGAAATTTTAAATTGGGAAAATACAATTTTACACTGAAACAAAAGCAAACTATGATTTAATTTCCAATATATTGACAACCTATATTACAATATTTCATATTTGATCCAAAATATGCAACCTGGTAAAAAAAAGAAAAATCGTAATCACCTACCGTTACTAAAACAAGCCTTTTTGTACAGATAATGACTAAGCATAATGGTAAAACCTAAATTGCAGTGAATATAAAGGAGATCTATAAGCTATTAGACCTAAGCAAATATCACTTAAGGCAAAAGCATACCAATTCCAGTCCGTTTCTGCATCTATTCCACCAAGTCTGTCCAGGAGACGTTCAAGCCCAACAAGTTTCAAAAAGTGAATCATTTTTTCGTCATCTGTAATAAAAAAAGTAAGGTATTTATTCCTTGTATTCAAGAACAATTCAAAAAATTAAAAGCAAAACAGAACTAAAAAAGTCTGTTGTGTCACTTCCATGACCCTGTTTTTTAAATCAAGGCAAAACACTTTTTGTAAAAGGTAAAGATGTGCACATATATAAAGACTTTTGGATGTGCCTAAAAATAATTATAATAATATCATTTATATCTTACTCAAAAAAGTTTTGATTACAGACTACTTACCGACACTCTGTGACATTTTTTGATAGAAAATACTACTTTATCTCAGACTTTTTACAAATTCTCTGCAAACTGCAAAACACTCAAGTCTTTTAGATGAGAAATATAACAAAGAACAAAATTAGAAGAAGTGATCTCGACCATTCACGGTCTCAAAGAAATTCACCTACCAGGTACAGCTTCAGAGTCTTGCAAAGGGTAGATAACCTGAAAGGCAGAAAAAAAAGGTTATGAGCTGAGGAAACTTTTTAAACTCTTTTCACTGGCAAGCTTATCCCCACCCTATCACAGGAGTTTTCCCACCCAAATGCAAACTTAACTGCAGTGCCTTGAAAAAAAATGAAGTGTGTCTACTAAAAATTCAATTACTCAAAAAGGATGTAACCCACGACAAAGATTTTGGTATCACTGACAATTAGATTGCATTCCCTTTCAGGTGGCATCTTCATAAAAATCCTTTATGCTACTTTTTAGTTTAAAAAAAAAATACTGAAAAAAAGTTACAAAATCTTATGTAACAAGTGTGGAAACTAAATCTAAATGGACATCTTGATAAGAATTGCTTTACTGATACATAAAAAAGAACCAAAACTGCCGATAGGATTGTAAATTTCCATCAGAAAAAAAAAATTGGATTGGCAACAGTTTTAATTTAAGGAAAGGTGAATTGGATGTGTATTTTGTTATTATAATTCACTTTCAATATCAATAAACATTAAAAAAAAAAAATAAATAATAAAAAAAATAAAGTGCACAATTTTTTTAAATTTTCTTGCTTTTGTTCAAAACACTTCAGACTATAAAATTGTTAATCTTATAGAAACATAACTTAAGTATCAGAAACTTAAGAAATACTTTATACTCATCATACAATGTCTCAGCACTTTTTTTTTTACTCCAAGCCCACTTAAAAGTACAACTAAGTACTGCAACCATTTTAATCTGAAAATTTCCCCTTCAACGTCTGATTTAGTCCATTTGACTGGTGCTGAATGGTAACATTTTTTTAGTTCAAACAAAATAAAAACTTCCAGTAATTTTTAAACATACGAGTCTTGTCAACTTCAAATTGACTTTCTTCAAATCAAAGGATTGTGAGATTTGCTTTCTCTATAACCATATTGTAAAAAATTATCCAAAAAAAAAAAAAAAAAAATTAGCCTCACCTGCTCCCTCAAAGTGCCATCTGTGAAGTACGGCTTTTGGGGAAGATAAAGAAGACCACCAGGACCAAGTTCCATATTTTTATTCACATTTCCTGAATGTACAAATAAATCAAATGTAAAGTCGATCAAGATATATTCATGTACATTGCTTTTCTTTTAATTTTAGCAATACAAAAATGCTTTACACAAAAGTAGGATTGAAAATGGCTTGAGGCAATTTAGCTCTGAATCGTTTGTGATGGTTAATGCATAAATCTTTAAGGGAGAGAATAACAATGGGGAAAAATAGGTTTCAGAAAACTTTTATAATTGAATAGCTCACAAAGAGATAATACTAAGTTAGAACTAAGAACTATACATCAAAAAAGGGTATAAAAAATTATGTATATTCTGCCAAAATGTTAATGAACAATTCTCAATTCAATAAATTACCCGATGCATGAGGCCAAAGTCCACTAAGAACTCGGAGTAGAGAAGTTTTACCACATCCACTGTCACCGGTAACAAGAATACTTGTTCCTGATGTCAGCTGGAAAGATAAATCTGCGAAAAGATCAAGTAAATTATTATTCAATTTGTAATGTTATAGTGTTCTCTATAGAGGGAGGGAAAGAATTCTCTCGCTCTCTCCAGGTTTAATGTCTCCTAGGTTCCCCTGGGGGATCCTATACGGCGATAATGCTATAGTGTTTTTTTAGGTATCTCTTAAATAGCCACCCAAGAATAATAGTCTTTGGTTTAAATCTTAGATTTTAGGACTGTTTAGTTTCAGCACAACAATCTTATTTACTTTCATTCAAAAGAAAAATGTTTATACCATTGAGATTAATAAAAGAATTGTATTTATGAGAGTGAACAGTCTGAAGTGTTCCAAATCGTACATCAAGCTTTTACATCTACAGCACAGTAAAGCCTAAAAATTAACCAGTTCTGTAAAAAGCCTTACTTTTACAGAGCAATCTAGAAGATTTAGGAAGACCATATGTGACATCATTCACTGAAAAAGCTAGAGTTCTCCCATTTGGTTGTAAAGGTTGAGTTCGAGGCCTGAGGGGGAATCAGAGAAGAGTAGACAGTTGAGAAACTTTAATTTGCAAATGATTTACAAAATGATCAAGTTACTACAATAAGCAAATAAAATTAAAGAGAAAAAAAACAACAATAATCATTTCACAGCCTAAATTACTGATGCAAATGCAAAGTGACTTACCTTTCATCTGAACCAAATAAGAACCTGTAGTCTTCACTCTGTTCGTCTTTTAAGCGACCTAAAACTTCAAACAGTTGAGCTATCCTGGTAATGAAAGTGGAGAAGCAAGGAGATGATAAATCCATATCAGACACATTTTGATAAATATTACAAATCTCCCTTCCATTAATTTAACAACACTACACGTATATGTACAAAAATTACAATATTACACATTACAATTATACAAAGGATTTTTACTGATATTTGTAATAACATGTTGATATCAGATCATAGGTAAAACAGTCTTCTTTTGTTCTTATAAGGTTTTGGTTTATTGTATCATTTGACATATCACAACTTTATCAACAACAACAAAATCATCCTCGTCACTTGGACCAGTTTGTATAATTTAATTTTATAATGTAGCTTATAATATCAATAGAACAATATTTATACCTGTGAGCAGTTCCAACAACATCAGTCATTTGTATGGATTGATCAATCAGTTTTGTAAAGCAATTGATGAGGTAGATAGAGTAAAATCCATTCTGAAAAAAAAAAATAAAAAACTTAAATCAAAGAGAGTTTGGTTTAGTATATCATATAATACTACCAAACTGCTTTAAAATATACACAGAAGAATCAGGAAAGTTATGAGAGTATGTCTCTTACCATTTACAGCAATTTATTTTATTCCATAAGTTTTTAGCACATGTGAATATTTAGAAAACTGCCCTAATTTTCTTATCTTAAGAATACTAAGCAAGGTTTATTATATATGCCACAGTACTTATGGAAAGAGAAAGTGGTTAGAGCAGATATAAATAAAAATTAATGACCACGGAATAAATTATATAACACACTACAATCATACTTGGCCAATCAACATTGCAAGGTCACCAGGCGAGAGATGATCATATCTCCCAGCAAAGATGGGAACAGCTATAGCCACGTAACTCAAAATGCTTCCTAAGTAGTCTGCAGCATTTACACAAACTGAAAAGTAGGCCAAAAAATGAAAAAAAAATACGCTTTAGAATCCTAGATCAAATTTAAGAACATTTAAAACTTGGAAAAATAATTGATGGTTCCCCGTTTATATAGTCAGGTACATTTACGTGGCACTTTTTTTTTTCTCAAACCAGAAATATCTTTCCGAATGCGTATTTTCAGCACTTGAAAATGTGTAACATAAATAAATTAAATTTTTAAACCTATAGCAAGTGTCTTTGTTGGACAAAAAGATGTTGATAAAGACTCGCTGTTGTTTTGCATACAATTGCTAATGGTAAAGGAGTGCACAAAAATCACTCACTTTCCTAAAGTGACAAACGGATCAATTTAATCTCAAGAAAAGAAAATAACGTTGAGTTCTTTACTCTATTTATGACTAAATGATAAAGCCTAAAAATGTCAAGATGATGGGGATATGATAAAATTCTTTACGGAAAAATGGTCAATTATCTTAAGGAAGGTTGCATTGAGTTTACAATGACAAATAGCTAATAGAAGATTACCTTAATAAAGATCTTAAAACTGGAGTGATCAACATATCAGTCACATAATTAGGTGCTTTAATTCACAAATTTTTTTTTTCTATAAAGAATTCTGCTACAAATAAAAACTCACAGTTCAAAGCATACTCTCTGCGTATAAGTCTCCCTTGAGTTTTTAGTAGGTTATGTAGTTTTTTGTTTGCCTTTCCTTTCTCCACTGCTCCAGAACGATAGAAAGCTGCAGATTCCGAGTTTGTTCTGATTTGCATATGATTGTACCTAAACACAAACAATGTTAGTTTTATGGATAGGTGACTTCAGGGAGTACATTTGTTCATATTTCCCTCTGTAACAAACAGTTTGGGAGCTCAAAGAAATATATATATAAATATTCTAAAAAACAAGTTTTATTCAATATTCTGAAAAACATGTTTTATTTAGTATTCTGAAACCTACAATATGCAAGACTAAAATTTGAAGAAGAAAAAAAAAAATGGAAAACTGCTGTGTGGGTCTTCATAGAGTAAAAAATCCCATGTTACCTGCTTTTGAAACGCCTAAAAAATCAAAATGCCGCATAACATTAAAGAATCAATAAAATATGACCAAGTCTCAATAGAGAAAAACTGTGTATATAAAATGTAAAAATCTTTACTATCTTGGAGGTCTGAAAGACTAGATTGTCTGTCTAAATGTACTCTTTAATAATTTCCATGTTTAATACACAGAACCAAACTCAGTCTTATCTGACTAGAAAAATATAGTAAAAACAACAACGGTTTAATTTTACCTAAAATCTCCCTCACGCTGCTCCTGCTTGTAGAAGTGTTTCACTACGGGAGACATGAGGAGCTTGTTGAAGACAGTGAACACAGTGAAAAATATTACGTTGCTCACCGGGCCGAGATAGCTTGTCCTGTAGATAGAGAAATCCAAAACGCAGCAAAGTAAGGTTTCCATTTGTAAAACTCTGCATGAGATATGTAATTATGAGTTACAAATATGTGTAGCTGCCAGGGAAAAACAGGGAATTGTCAGAATTTGTTGTTGTTCGATATTTAGAAAAAAAAAAGTTGTTTTTCTCAGCTGCTATTGTCTATAAAGATGAACTTTTTACTAACTTCATTTTTTTTAATGATAGACATTTTTTCAATTTAAAAAAAAACACCATAAAACAACATAAATTTATGATTAACAACAAAGGGGAAAGTCAAATTTCTGACTTTTCCTCCATTTTCCAAGGCCTTTAACATTTTCTTCATAGGCAGAATTTTTAGTTGAATGATTGTTTTGTGGAAACTAAATTCCTGAATCCATTTGTAATCTCATTAGTTTTGGTCACATAAGTTTGCTTTAATTTTCTTTTTTAAAGGAAGAAAGAAATATTGCCGGGGAAAGATGATAAGGGGAAATGATTGGTGTGTTTTGAAACTCTAAAAGTACTTATTTGATACTTTTTGACACTCCTGAAAATATCAAAGTATGAAGATAAACATTCCAATTTAGGATTTTTTAAATCATGTGCATTTAGCCTATTTTGTTTGAGTATTTATCCCAGTGTTAGGAAAATAATCTTTCAAGTAACAGCACTAAAAAAAATATTAATCCTACTTAGAACAAAGGCAAAGCATATGCCATGTACGTGTAAATTTAAATTATACCAGGAAAAGATATTTGGATCATTGAGAGAGTCTGCCTCTATCACAATATTTAAGAAACATCTTAAAACTTACCTTTTTAAAAAAGCATTTGGCATGGAACTACCATAATTCTCACGATTATTGATCTGCATTATTATTCTTTGATCTTGGTGTGCATGTGTGTGTCTGTCTGGGTGTGTGTAGGTGTATGCTACTTGTGAATGTATGCGTATGGGTGTGTGAGTGTGTGTGTGTGTGTCTGTGAGTGTATGTTTATGTGCATGTGTGTGTATGTGTGATTGAATATATCATTTGCATGTTTGTGCCATTACCTCTGTGATGTTTACACATTTATGTATGTTTATTTCATGTACATGATTTCTTTTAATGTACTGCGCATTGAGCAAAACTTAAATTTTGGAAATGCGCAATATAAATGCAATAAATTATTATTATTATTATTATTATTATTATTATTATTATTATTATTATTATTATTATTATTATTATTATTATTATCAATGGGAGCCAGTTATTAGGTGTTTTGGCATTTCATTTGAAATTTTGAATGAAATAAGGTGCACATAAACATGCCCAAGATTATCCAAAGCATGAAAGATTTTAACATAGAAGAAAAAATCTAAACGTTGAAAAGAAAAAAAATGTACTCACACTCCCCAGCATTTGTAGATATAGTAACCAGTGGTAAAAGGAAGGATAGCAATAGGCACCAACACTTGACTGAACGTATTGCACATACGATCCACATCTTGAGTCATCCTCTGGTCTCTGTAAAGATAAAGATATTTCATGATACAATACAAAGGAACTCTGAAATCAAACTGGAAGGAAATGTGGCTTTTTAATATTAGTTTTAACACAGCAAATGAAAGAATGCATAAAATCTATGTAATGGAGTCAAAGATGTTGTTGAGTTGGTTTAACGTACAGCATAAGCACTATATAGGCTATATTGTGGATGCGTCCCGAGACTGATATCTGACTATTGTATGTGTTGCCAAACACATGACAGGGATACCATGACTCCTGTCTCAGCCGTTCAAATTAAACTGACACTGACCCAACCAGTAGGGAGCGAAATCGCCAAGACTCTAACTACGAACATTTTGCGTTGGAAGCTGATGTTCTACCCCAGGGCCACCTCACCCCCCAGTCAAAGGTGTAGTATCCTTACCCCCACACCTCCTTCAAAAAAAAAAGAAAATATAACAGAGTTTTAGATAGTTTTTCTGCCTATGACCAAAACTAATACAAATTTTTGGATATATATTAATACATAAAACATGTACTTACGGGTTATCGATGCTTTTGTCTACCACATTAAGCTGGTAATATAGAATGTCTTTGAAGTAAATGTCATGAAGGGCATGGCACAAATTTCCTCGCCATGTGATGTATAGGACGGACCCGATATAAGTTTTTGTGCTTAATATCTGCAGGATGAAAAAAAAAAGTTCAAGTCATTTTCTAAAGTCTAATTATAAACAGAGCTGGTCAAATTACGGAAACATCTCACAAAAAAAGTGAAACGTACAGTCAAAAGTGAAAAAAAGGGGGAGGGGAGAGTATAGAAGCTATAATAGACTATGGTAAAATGTGTCAAAATGTTTTTTGCCAATGTACCATTACATGAGTTAATTGATCACTATTCTTCCAGTTTGAATATACATCAGTACAATTAAATCATTATACTTTAACTATTTATCCTCCAAATTTGCATGCAGCATATTATAATCTAAAATTATTGCTGCTCAAAAGAAAGTCTTATATTATGTTATTCTTGTTGATTATTTTCTTCTTAAACATTTCAAGTTAAAAATCCCCAATACAGCCATTAAACTTTTCTATGTATAAACACATGCTATCTTACAAACTTATGTATGTGTACTTACAAAAACTTCTGCTAATATAACTCCTACTGCATAGAGAGTGTGTTCCAAAAATTGGGATTCATCTCGATCTAGGAATATTTTACTATATTTGCTTCCAATAAGCCCCACATAGTAGATCACCACTTGCTCTGTGGACAAAGTGAAAAAAGTTGAACAGATCATATAATCATTAAGTGTATCTTTAAATGTAAACTTCAATATTGTTACACGTTTTGCAAGGGGTTGGCATGTATGGAGAAAACATAAATCATTAACTAAATTATAAATGCATGAAGATGTAAGACGGTCTACATAAACCTTCATGATGTAAAAACATTTTTTTTTTTAAACCAAACGCAAAATATCAATATAGCATGATCACAATTTAAGATGTTAATATTAACAAGGTCATGAATTATTAAAATGTATGCAATTGCAATTGAAAAAAAATATATATTTCATTACAATGTAAGTAATACTTACCGAGAAGGCATAAAAGTACCAAGAAAATTGTCAACCAAACAGATGGACTGTTGAAGGATGGAAACAGAATACTGCAGATTCTCCAAAACCTTTTAAAAAATTTGAAGTCAAATTTGGCTCTGAAGAGAAAATAGAACATCATGAATATTTGATGTGAATTGGAGATCTCAATAATTAGAATTCAACACATTGTAGATTCACATTTGAACAATTGGGAAATTGAGTTATTTTCCAAACTTCCTTTAATATCTGGTAGTTTATACATAGCCTTAGCAGATAGTGCCTAGTTCTTTTTTAAATAATCTTTTTTCATTTTCTTCATCTCCTCTACAAACACTAAATGTAGAGAATTATAATTGACTTAACTTTCAAGTGTCCATATAAGCCTCAAATGTGATTTTTTTTTTTAATTAAATTAAATTTAAAAGAGAGAGAGAGAGAGAGAGAGAGAGAGAGAGAGAGAGAGAGAGAAAGAGAGAGAGAGAGAGAGAGATAAGAAACAAAAATGTACGGAATTTAAATTAAGAAATGACAAATATGAAAATATGCAAGGAAAAAAAATGTTAGGTCCACAAATTTAACATTAGTTGAGAAGAAAGGGCTAACCATGAGGCTCAATGTTTATCTTGATGACTAATGGAATAATGCCATATCTTGATACAACATCTAGTGTAAATGGAAATCCCATTGAAGAAACTTAAATAAACCACATAAAAATAACAAAGAGCAACCTCCTTAGAGACAGAAGCATTAACAGGCTGTGTTCTCCAGACAAAAGCATGTAGTTTCTACAACTTTACATCAAATTATGACAAAAGGTTTACATTTTTAAACACAATGAGAAAAGGTATGTTGGTTTCTTACCATCCACAGCAGCAACTAGGCTACATTGCAAATTGGGACAAAATGGGACTAGGATTTGGAGTAGTTATTGAAAGAAAAAAGTTCTTTCAATTTGCTCTTTTACTACAATAACCCTAATTTCTTTATCAATGTATACTTTTGATTCACTTTTTTTTTTAACAAAATAAGACTTTTTTTCTTAGTTGTGGCTATGTTACTTCCATCTTACAAAGAGATAAAGTAAACATATTACAAAACTTTTTTTTTAAATTATCCACTGGCAAAGAAAGTCACTTGCAATAGCCCGAAACCATTTAAAAATAACATTTAAACAGCACAATCATACTGTACGCCACCACCTTGAGCGGTGCACTGAACCCACTACTAAAGTCAGAATAGAAACGTTGCACCCTGCCCCTCTCCAAACCGGTCACCTGTGCTGTATATCCGAGGCCCATTTTGCTACCCATTAGTGATAGTGTTACAAATGTGCATGGTAACAAAAAGCAGACAATATCATTTCTTCACCTATATATATATCACAATATTACAATAGAACAGTTGAACAAATAAATTATAGGTATAATTTATATTAAAAGTACATACTGGAAACCATTATGTCACACTCCTCGAAAAAGCTAAAACTTGCCACAGTAATTATGCTGTCTTTTAAAAATTGTGCAAAAAAGCAACAAAAATGCAGGCTGGACAAGTCTCGTTTATGTTGGTACGCTTGATAACAACAGCTATCCAACAGTTTGTAAATTTGAGGATGTGTCACATTCAAAAAGTAATTAAGTTTGTGGCAGTCAGTGCACACCTTTTTGTTTTGGCTTTTAAGAAGACAAAAATCTAGAATATAAGGTGCACGTATATGTTGGATAGAAAAACTGTATTAAGTGTTGAAAAAGATGTAGCAAGATTTTGACAGAAACTTGTATCAGACACTATAGCAATATTGTGGCAGAAACACTATATATCCTCACATTGCTAACAGTAACATGATGGTCTATATCAAAATCAGTGTCAAATTAATTGTTGACGAAGACCGAACAGCTCAGTAAGAATTCCTTTGGTTAATACATGTAGTTATGTACCAACATAAACGAAAGAGGCCCCTTGGGAGTCACCCCTATAGATCATATTTGTCCATATCGCCTTACCACATACGTTTTTTTTTTAAAGAAAATTTACCATTTTTGGCCATCTTAGTAGCAATTTTTGCCATTTGGGGCAATATTCGTGGCAAATTATAGCATTTCATGCTGCAAAATTTGGGGTTTCAGATTACAAAAAAAAAAAAAAAACACTGTGTGTTTACATTTCTATCTAGCAGTAGGCTAGTGTTTAAAACGTACTCATCAGAAGCGGGATGGGCACGCAAGAATCCTCCTGATTGTTCCATTGTGCTGTTGAGTGTTCAGTTCTTGTTGAATTCAACAAGTAGATCTAGAATCTAGATCATATGTATCAGTCTTCATAGATAGCTCTAGATCTTGTTTATAGAATGATGTATTCAGAGTTTTCAGACTTTATCTGTGCTATCAAACTACTAATCAAGGACAGGCTTATATCTCTATTTATAAATTATCTGGATGTTCATTATTATCTTGACAAGACACAGTTCAGTAATGCAGACAAAATGCAGGTTTGGTAGCATGTATGCATCAGACAGCACATTGTTTTGGTAAAGCAACCAGGGTCATAGGTGGGCCTGTCTGGGGTCAAGTAGAAACCAAGTCCAAAGGCTGAAGCGCTTTCACCGGTGACAACGACCTAAAACGAACTTCGCCGAGTGCAACTCGCTTTTTATACGCGTAGAGGCAGTGTCGGAAAAAAAATAAATGAAGCGAGTGCTTAGACCGCAAACGCGGCGGAGCTCCAATGACATTTCCATATCCCGACACAGCTTGTGTCTCTCAATGAGACTCATCATTAAATTAATGATTGTGTCTATCATCACCATCATCATGTAGTGCCGCGCCGGTTGACGCTGCCTCTCACATCTCTCTACCCTCGCATAGCCCTAACAGTCTGATCGCTTTGCTTCCTTTAATCCATCTTCCTAGCCCGTCCCAGATCTTTTCTCTCTGTCTTCCTCTCGCTCTCTTTCAGTTCATTTTACTAGTTGTAATAACATGTTCTAAACTATCTGCGCATGACATGGCCAACGAATTTTGCTTGTTGTGCCCTGATTTAATTGAGGAGATTTAATCCGGTGCCTGCTTCACTTTTGTTTGTTTTTTTCTGGTCGTCCATGAGACTTTGAGCATTCTTCGGAGGAACCACATCTCACTTACTGTGAAACGTCTCTCCAGCTGTGTGTTAAATGTCCAAATCAAAGACTGGATGTACATAGCACCTTAGCATTCTCTGCTACGTTAAAACCCGTATACAGAGAACAACTTTGCACTCGTTGTCTCACCTTAATTTGCTATTAGTAAGAATAATTATGTTTAATTTACTGAAACGTTTGTTTGGCTTTTCCTATTCGTGTATTTATTTCGGTTTCGCATTTACCGTTTTCTGTTATCATTGCGTAACTCATATGTCCCTACTTTTATATTTGCATGTAGAAATAAAACAGAAATTAGCTTGGACGCCACCATTGTCTCTGTCCTCTTTTTGTTTAAGCTTAGTCCGATCTCCTCGCTTTCTGTCAGTCACGATGGTATTTAATAAAGACTGTGGATCGTTTTCATTCTCTGCTATGAGAACAGTATCGTCAGCGTATCTGATGTTATTGACAATTATGATCTCCCACTTGTAATTCTGCTTTATTTTTAATTGGTCGTATAATGTATTCACTGTATGGAAGAGATCTAATGGTTTTCAGTCGAAGATGACGTTTTGCCACAAGCTTCCTCCTTCATCTGTTTGTGCATATCTTTAGGATTATTATCAAGAGGACTGCTTTCAATTTCTGAACATTGTTCTTCTAGTCAGGTCTCTTTAGCTGCTTTGCTCTCAATTGTTATTCTCCCGCACATGTCCGTATAGTCTCTGTCCTTAAGCTTCATATTCCCCCTCTCTCCCGTTAAAAGTAAAATGTCACCTGTCATCCATTTCTTTCTTTACACATTCTTTTTTTTTTAATCCCTTATTGTTGCAGGCATTAATTCTTGTTTCCGATTCCAAAATATATTTTTTCAATGCCTTCCACTGTTTTTCTATTGCATCATAGTTTGATAGGACTCAAATTTATTAGAAACATTGTTTGCAAAATTTTCAGGGCTGTCTTCAGCATCGCCCTCTCTCTCTCTCTCTCTCTCTCTCTCTCTCTCTCTCTCTCTCTCTCTCTCTCTCTCTCTCTCTTTTTTTTTTTTTATCTATGAGACCGCGATCCATGGAAAATACGACTTTTGTGTACCGTAAGATGGCTTCATTAGTGGGCAGTTCAGATAAATTTAGTAAACAATGTAAGACACAATCAATATTCTTGATTAAATCCTCATGATAACATTCTATTTGATGTTCATATAATTGGGATACTTATTTATTTTTCATATTATATTCTTACATCAATATTAATTCTGAATTAAATTGAAAGATTTTGAAAAGCTGTAATTCATTACTGTTAAAATTTGTATCGATACGCTCTTTCTATGTATTATTCGCCATAACAAATCTCCTTGGCATTCCTGAGCGTCAAAATGGATGACGACGATCTTGGTTTTGGTTTGCCTGCCACTCAGAAAAAGGTTTGTTTGTAGATCTATCCTTAACTATATGTTAAATTAATGATTGGGATTATAATCCAGTTTCTATTGTTCTTATTATATGTACACATTTATTATTTTTTATTGGTAACCATTTTGGTAGAATAAAGTAAGTTTTACTATCTAGGCCTAGAATCTAGAGAATCTCTAGATCTTATATCTACATAGCTCCAGGTCCTGTATTGTGACATTAACTAACGATGTTTAAATCTAGTATGCTCATTATTTTTAAAAAGAAAAGAAAATGTAGATTCTATTGTGCTAAGTATGTGAGCGTTAATTTAAATCACCAACCTTAAATAACCAATCTGTTTTATTGTTATCATTACTGTGCTTGGCCAAAACGGGTTGTTGACCAGTTTGTTTTGTTGTTTGTTTGTTTTTGTTGTGTGTTTGTTTGTTGTTGTGTTTTTTTTTTGGGGGGGGGGTTACATTGTGTAAAAAATTATATTACACTTGATAGGCTAATGAAAGTGTAATAAAATTTGACGAGAGTTCAAGTTTTTTAGCAACAAAAAGGTTAGCTATTTATAAATATAAATCCTTATATTCAAGGTACAATCTATTTACTGCCCATTTTCTATCGATGGCTTTTGCAGTTTTCAATGACTGAGACAATAGAAAAGTGACTTGAATTTCCAAATTGGAAGGTAATTGATGTGTGGTAACTCATACTGTGCACAGATTGGTATTATTCGGAAGAACAAACGATGTAGATCAGATAAACTAAAGGTTGATATAGGTAACACGCATGAGGTCATTTGCAGTGCCGATACCAATAAAACATTATAATGCAAATTAAACAATGATAAGATGTAGCATGTTGATAAGCGTTGTTCTTTGCTTTTCTCTTCCATACTCGCAAACTTGAGTTAATTTCTTTTTCTACTCAGGTTTTGGTTGTGCAACTTACCGTAGTTGTATGATAATCAGAAACAACATTGTTTTGCTATAAGAGGCGGAGTAGTTAAGAAGGGTACATTTTCAGAATAAAGGCGTATAATTTTCAATTTTTAAAAATATGCCGAAATATGTGAGGTGTCACCTCGGAAATAGCGGGTTTACTGCTTGTTGAGTTTTGACGTTAAATCTCATAGACCAGTTGAAAAAGAAAACAATTGTGTTCGTGACTGTGGATCTAGGCTTTGTGCAAGCAATTAGGGCTGAGAGGCACATAGTAACAGGGATTTTTTTTTTTCAGAAAAAAAATAAAATAAAGCGGTATCGCCAACTTTCAGGATTTTGCGGGGGGAATGTGTTCCAGGTATCAGACTCGAGAGTTAGATTATTCTTTTTCTGGAATTCCGGAAAATTCCGGATAAAGTTTCATCCCTGTGTGCAGTCCTAAATAATGAGAACATGTCGCTACTGAAGTCGTTATATAGTTTTCAATCATCACAAAATTTTTTTTTACAGGCCAAGACAGGCCGAAGAGCTGCCCAAGTCCCTTCAACACCAGCTGCAGGATTAGATGAGGAAGAGTTAGCTGTCACAGCACCCACCAAGAAAAATACTGTGAGAGAATCAATAAGTGATTTATTTTTAATCTGTCTATCGTTTCCCTAGAATATTGATTTTTTCTGGTTGCTTTGAATGTTACTGATTATTTATGCTAGCTTTTTCTGACGTACATGACCATCTTTGATCTCAAATGCTTTACATTTTCATAAGAAATGATCTTATTTTCATATAATGCATTCTAAGTCTCTAAACTGACACACTAATGGCTCCTCAAGATTCCTGGAAAAATTAAATGAATCAAATGTCTGTTAAGTTGATATATTAAAAATCGTAATGTAAATAATGAAGAAATAAACCAAAAAAAATAAAACGTTTTCTTATTTCAAAATTTATAATTACAATAATGTTCATAAAAATAAGAATTTGTTGAATTCTGGTAGTTTTCTAAGAACTGGTAATATAAATCTTTTACTTCTGTAAACTACTCCTTGCATACATCTCAGAGATTATTGGAGGAAGGGGAAAGTATGAAATTATCTATGTAAAAAAAAACAACAACCTTTGTTTCAAAAGGATGGACCCCCGGGCAGACCAAACAAAGCAGTGTCTGGGTGGGGAGAGGATGCCCCAGCAAGGAAACCTCGGTGAGTATTGAATGGAATTTTTTTTTTAAATAAACATGCGATTTTCTTATTTTATTTGAATTGATTGTGGTTTGGAAATAGCATTTGTAATAAAATTGTAATTTTGTCATGGGTTTTGCGTCAAAAGTGTATTATTTTCATTGAAGTATGTTGTTTTATTTTTTTCTTCCTCTCTTTTTTTTTTAAATATGTTTTCAATGTCAGAAAGGTTTTGGTACAATTTTCTATTCGCTTTTGATATTGTTTGTGTTGGAATTAAAATGATCTGCTTCTTAATATATACAGACTTAGTGAAAGTAGCAATAATAGCAATTATATACAATGCTCATCGTTATACATTTTAAAATAATTGTAGTATTTAATTTCAGTTTAAAAAAAAAATATAATGAAAATGAAACAATGTTGATTAGCATAGTTTACAAGGCATTTTGTTATAGGCTGTTTTGAAAAAGTCTAAACAGTTTATGTAGAGTCATGCACCCATGAAAGCCATCTTTCTGTTTTTGGAAAACTCATCTGCTATGCGTTTCTACTGTTCTGTTGTTGTCTACTCTTCTATTATTGTCTACTGTTCTATTGTTGTCTACTGTTCTATTTTTGTCTACTGTTGAACTGTTCTATTGTTGATACTGTTCTAATGTTGTCTACTGTTTTACTGCTATCTACTGTTCTATTTTTGTCTACTGTTCTATTGCTGTCTACTGTTGAACTGTTCTATTGTTGATACTGTTCTATTTTGTCTGCTGTTCTGTTGTTGATACTGTCAGGGTTTTTGTTTTTAATATTTGTCGTTCCCTTTTTGAAGAGGCAAAAAAGTTGAACTGGAGTGAGTATGAAGCATGTTTTAACAAAATATGTAGAGAGTCAATCTCTTTGCTAGACCGTCATGTATAAGCAGGCGTAATCTCACAAAAACGTTTTCTTCTCACCTAAAACTGTCACGTGACTGCATGGACAATGAAAAATGCCCTTTGAAAATGTCATAATAGTGTTAGTCAATTGCTAAACCATTTACAGTGAAAACCTCACTAAAGGAAGTCTGATAATTCGAATTTCTCATGAGCCGATTTTTCTAAGGCCTCTTCCATATTCGTTCATGGACAGACAACACATCCCCCGGTATCCCAGACATATCCATGAAAGGTTGAATAAGTTTGTAACGCCTATTGCTGCCCAAGACATGCCTTTAATTATTTAAAAGAAATGGGGTTGGGAGAAGGTTTCTATGAAAAGATAAACAATACAAAACTATGTAAATGCAGTTTTTCAAACAATGTAACTGTCTACTAAAGTAAACATTTTTTACATATGTCCCATTCTGTAATTTGAATCCACTTAATTCGAAGTTTAGATCAAATCCCAAGCAATTTGAATTATGAGGTTTCCACTGTGGTTCTGCTAATTATGACTGTGCCTTTTAATCTACAGTCAAAGAAGCTCTTAGATCAGAAAGACAGACAATAAAAAGTTGTAGAACAAGGATAGAAATGCAAAGCCATATGATTTCATTTCTTAACTCACAAAAAGATTAAAACAGCTTAAAACTGATGCCTCCAAGCAATACAAATATCGCTGTCAATAATTTAAAAAAGAATTCTTTTTTTTTTTTTTTTTATTGTAAAGCCAGTCTCTAATTTTCTTGCATGGATGAGCTTTGCTAGGTGATAATTTTGTGCAGATATAGTTATGGTTATCTTTAGATGTATAGTCACTGCACCTTATTTTTACATCTTGTTGGTAAGTGACTGCTCTATATATGTTGCATGCACTTCTGAGTCGCACTTTAAATGTTTTATGCTTATTGTCATACTCGTTTTGCCAATGGGTGGAAAATAATTTCAGAACGAGACAACTGGGTGAAGGATTTGAAACTCTTGAGGAGTAAGTTTGGTTGCAGTTGTTATTTTCTTACTAATTGATTTTTCACTTCATACTTATAATGAAGTCTCCTGTAGATTTTAGCTGCTGACACTGATTTTCATCACTAACATAACTGGTTTAACCCAAAAAATTTTTTTACGCATACGTTTGATTTTTATCTCATTAAATCATGTTCAAATAGTTCATTGAATAATTGTTATAATTATTTTGTGCTGTTTGTGCTGTTGTTCAAAAGCACACGATTTCTTTCGCTGTTTATCGTTAAAGCTGCACATCGCAATGTTTATCTCCGTCAGTGACTTAATCCACAGCCAGTTTTCAAAGAATTAATAACCGTAAGTTTCTAACAAACGATATTGGGTCACATTTTTGTTTTCCCTTTACAAAATCTTATATTAATTAGTTCTTTTTAAAAAAAAAAGAGATAAATATATGTGAATAAAAATCACACACATAGCTGTTTAGCTTGATAAGCTCAGTCTCTAATGGTTTAAAAAGTGGCAGTAATGTATTTTCTTTCTATCAAACAAACTTTTCTTTGATTGTACAATATTGTAACAACTGCTTCGTTTAGTATGGTATACAGTGATGTAAGGCTACCATTTGTGATCGCTCTGATGACCTTAAACAGTTTTCTTTTTCCTTCTTCATAATATTTACCCGCTTAATGCTTGTGTTCTTTTTGAAAATTTGACAATTGATGTGTAGTAATTACACTCTTTTAGTTTTGTTTGTTTTCTTCTGTTTCCACCGGCTGGCAGTGGAACCGTGAGAAATGAATAGAGGATTCGTGGTTCTGTTGTTTGAGGAGTTTTGTTGTTGTTGTTCGGGGAAGGGGGGAGGGTTAAGAAAAGTGATGATGTAATTTCTATAATTTCTTTCGTTGTTTTTATCAAACAGTTTTCTGTTTATTTCAAATGGCAGTGCCCTCTGCTTTATGGGTCTGAATACAATTGGGTGTTTATCTCCATACTCTTTTCTTCATAATTTACATATCACACACTCATTTTTATCTTCAAGGGCTTCAGGGAAAAGGAGCAAAAAATTGGTTATCAGCAATTTAATCCTCTTTAAGTTTTAAGTGGAGCTTACAAAGACCTGATACAACTATTGAATCTTGACTTGCTAGATTGATTGGGTTCTGCTTCGTACTGAAACAGTTTTGACATGAGCTGTTCGATGACAGGACTTGTTGTCTGTCTCCCTGAGCGCACCTGTAATTGTTGTTTTGACGTGAGATTGGCATGAGCATCCTTCACTCTACTGTGGTGCAAAACTTACTCTTAAGTTAACAGTTGGTACTCTACCTGTGCTTTAAACTAACATTTTCTCTAACATGTGTAAGAATGCGGCTTCTAATGCCCGTAGAAATAAAATAAAATTAAACAAGTTACTGATTTTTGGTATGTATGTACTTATAAGTTATATATAAAAAAATACACTAGAAAGAAAGTCAAAAGTAAGTTTATTCTTCTTCCTCTGCCTTATAATCTCTCTCACCATCTCTCCCTCCTCCCCTCTATCCCCTCCCCAGAGAGAGAGAGAGAGAGAGAGTCTCTCTCTCTCTCTCTCTCTCTCTTTGTATGCCGATAACCAAAGCTATCCAATTACTTTCTACTTCTTAAATTGTTGAGTTGCTTATTAACAAAATAAGACTTGCTTCAGTATACTTCAAATTCACATTCATAATTTACCTTGTATATCTTGGGCTAAATTATGTGGTCTGTTCATTTGAAACATATATGTGTGTGTGTGTGTGATTGCACGAACGCACTTTAGTTTAGTAATTATAATATTAATAACTCGTGTTATGGCTGTACCGTCTTTTATTTTTGTTTGGTATTCCTGGGTTACCAACTTTCTTTGGTATATTTTTTAGAAGTGAGATCAGTTTTAAAAAGGCCTCTTCCATATTCGTTCATGGACAGACAACACATCCCCCGGTATCCCAGACATATCCATGAAAGGTTGAATAAGTTTGTAACCACTAGACTTAGTGCATTGTACATGTACCGGTATGGGTGAAAGCAGCATGGCTCACATCTGTTCCGTTACGAACATTTAAACGGTACATTTATTTATATATTTATAAATCTTCGGATGGAGAAATCGAGGGTGTCTCCTGGGTCTTGCGAAATATCCTATAGACGTGATCTCAAAACCAACCCAACCCCAACCCCCAACCCCTGGTCACATTATTAACACCGGCCCAAACATAAGGGGGCGAGGTGGCTCGCGTGGGATTGGAACCCCGGACCTCCTGCATCGGAGGCGGACGTTTTTAAACAAATTAATAGCGCTCCCCAAACACTTTAAAACTGACGCCGTCTGTTTTATACAAAGAATCCCTGAGTTCCAAAACATGTACCGTGCAATCTAAGTCAGTCCAGCTACACAGATACAGAGCCACGATGCTTTGACCGTGTTCATAAAGAGCTTTTTTAAACGCCTCTTAGCTAGATATAAACAAGCCCTCAATTTTATTTGCGCAAATCCTAGAGATCCTGTGTTCGGGTCATCCAAGCCGCAGGGTCAGCAACAAAGGAAGCCAAAGCCGCGGCAGACCATGGCCCTCTTTGACGAAGATGTTGACGAGGAAGATCGCATGTTTCGGTACATGGACACCACAATCGGATCTTGAAATCTGGAGTGCTTTGCTGCAGTTAGACCTAGAACTACATGTAGCATTTTGTGTTTACCCTGCACATTGATTACCCCGCACTGACTCTATAGCCAGGTTTCCAGTGTGGTTGTGAGTGGCGGTTCTTGCTAGTGTGATACACGAGCACCATGTACTCTCTCTTTGGTCAAGGCAAAATTTCCTCTCGGTCTACCTCAGGGATCTCCCCGCACTGTCTCGTGTGTGGTAGCACATAAAGTTGTCAGTTACTGAGTTAGTCTGTGGACACGTCCACTATATAGTCTATATTGTGCTGAATTTGAACTTTAAGCAACAAAACAAACGTCTACAGGGAGCACGGCTATTGCTAAACCCCCAATAAAAATCCATCTCCAGTAGCTATCAAGTTATGATACCGACTTAGACGCGAGTCGTGGTATACGCTCACTGTCTTTGTGTGGCAGCACGTAAACTTGTCAGACGTTAGTCTTGTGGCCCGTCCAAATTATAGCCTACGTTGAACTCTAGGCAACAACACGAAGCCTTCTGGGAGCAGGCACACAACCAGGAAGTCTCACTAACATGTATTTTGGGCACTTACAATTCTGACGAAAACTTTTATTTTAAAGCTCTTTTTTTCTCCAGTCATAGAGTTCAATCAACCCATAGTCTATATGTGAGACTCCATCGATCGTCTATCACGGGCGTGTAATTTCATTACAAATCTCTCGCAATTGAAATAGCACCATCCAATTCAACCTCAGTCAAGACTGAGGGAATTTAGGGTTGTTTTAAAAGAAAGACAATCAAACACGTATCAATTATCCACGCGTGCGCTTTTGTATAGAACCATGAATACGATAAACTATTACTGTTCCGTGTAAGGCCTAGTGCTAAGTTACACTCTGGTGTGGGGATGCATTGAAAGATCATATCTAGTTAAAGTCATATTCAGTCGCGGTTTCATGCACGTGCACATCTTTTTTTCTTTTTTTAAAGAATGATAAAACTTGTCTTCGTCATTCATAGTAAATGATCAGTTAAACATAGAATGACTGACATTTCCAAATATATGTGAAGGTGGCGTGTATACGTGTCATCGTTCCATCACTGATCAGGTGTGACGAACAATGCACTCCTATTGTTCCATTGTTTTTACTTTGTGTGTGTATGGTTAGCCTGCTTTCCTGTATCATTGTATGGGTGTATTTCTCACTTCAATTGCTATATCTATTCGCCGCTGATTTTTAATGGAAAACCTAATGTGTCTATTCACAATGAGCATCGTGGGGACAAGTCTGGAAAAAAAAACAGTTGAGTTGACTTTCAGCTGGCCGTTTGCACTTTGGTTCACATTTAAAAATAGTTTTTTTAATCTGCTTTTTTTTAAAGTTTGTATTTACAAGATGCATGTATGTATCCATTGCACTTCTCAGAGATTTATGCGGTATAATATTCTTTTAGGATTAGCACCCCCCCCCCCCCTTCCCTTGCTCACAGGCAGATTAAATTATGTTTGCATAGTGGCAACATATCTTCTCTATCGAAACAATGTAGTCTATAACTACATGTCTTTTCAATCTTACACACTGTTTTAAATCAATATTTGGACAAAAAATATAGTATCGGTTGTGATTGAAATGATCGGTATGCAACACAATAGTCGTTTGATTTCAATGGGGAACAAATAATAGGAAATGTATGTTATATTTCGTGGTTACAAACTTAATAATACTCAATAATGAATGAGGTATAAGACGCTCCGTGTGGTTTTTTGTTTCCGGTAGTACATGAGAAGAGCGCGTGCGTAGCCTAGTACAAGTACATGTAATACTTATTTATATACGTATTTTATTTCCAGTAAATGGAATGATACCGTATCGAATTCCCATACAGACGACGCCTTGTAGCAGCAGTAGCAGCAGCATCTGGTCTGTTCCACTTACTTAATTATCATTCGAATTCGATTCCTTTTTTTTTTAGTGGTCTGTCCAAAGTGTGGCACACGTTCTGCTTGTGGTTATTTGGTCCCACCTGTAACTTCGTTACTGTAAATAAGCCGATACGCCAGAAATTCCGCACGGGCGGGCGGCATGGCTGAAGTTTGCACAACTTGTTACGTAAACGTGATAAGTCTTAGATTTAAAAAAAAAAAAAAAGAAACCAAGAGAGGCATTGCAATAACGAACGCGATCGGTAAAGGAACCTGCATTGGCTTCCAATCATAGCCATATCCAAGATCGACGGAGCCAATGAGCGATGAGAAAATCACACGCCTAAAGGATTTGTGAACGTCATCCGTGATCGTGCTGTGGGTCGCAAACCCTTTAATGCAGGTCACGTTTCATTAGATCTAGAGCCAGCTGTGTGCCATTCAAGTTCACTCCCTTTTTTCCGCCATCTGGTGTACACATGGCTGTAATGATTTAACAGTACTTGTTGTCCTTCTGATGTAATGGTTTCACATCGACTCAGGCATGACTGAATCAAACACCCACGATTTCATGGAACGTGAAAAAGTGTGACGCGTCCCAGGGTCGCATGTAATGTTCGTCGTGATCACGTGGTAGTCACCGGAGTCTCATTATAGTTCCATATATCAGACATTATATGGCTATTTCATAGCTTAAGCTAAAGCCATTTTTAGACAAGTTAGATGCGCCCGCCAGAGCCGTCGGACCCGTTGGACATTCACAACTTCTAGTTATTTACCCCGCCCCTTTCCCCTTTACATGTTCTTTGCCAGACCATCAGATATAAGCTGTCTTAACTGCTCATAATACTTTTACTTTAAAGTACATGAAGAAACGTTTCAAAGCCCGTTAATAGCGTTTGAAATTAAATTATACATTTATTTCCCAATACCTGTACTTAGAAACAGAAATACATGTACTCTCCCTCACTCCGAGTTAAGCGTCTCCTAGGTTCCCCTGGAGGTTCCTATACGGCAACGAGCCCCAAGACTGATATCTGACAATTGTATGTGCTGTCACACACAAGATAGGGCTGGGATACCATAACTTTTGTCTCAGCCGGTCACATTATACTGACACCGATCCAACCAGTTAATCGTGCGAAAATGAAACATTGTCTTTCAGTTATATCACTGATTACTGAGATAGGACACTTGCACCTGTGTGGTTGATTTTAAGATAAAAATACCACCGAGTTATCTTGGTGTGCAGCTGAATTCTCAGACGGATCACATTTTAACACACTTAAAAAACTAAAGATAAAGCCATTGCATTGCCCTGTCGTTCTGTCCCATTTGGATATAAATGTACAAAGTATAATGTCAGTTAACCTTTTCACGACGCAACACTAGACAGCCTCTACAGTTTTCATTCAGCATCGCTATATTGTTTGACTTTGTTTGTCAAAGTGATTAGGTAGTTCTTCTCCACTTCTTACTTAATTGTCCCTTTAAAACACACACACACACACACAATATGCCTTTGAAGTGTATCAATGTCAAACGCAGTAATCATAAAAAGTAGAGAATGTCCTGAAAGTGCGGGGATTTGATCCTGAACGATATATTTTGATACAATTTTGTGTTTTGTACTGCTGTTGATGATGCATTTGTCGCTTGACTGTAAGTCAGTCTCTGTGTGTGTGTGTGTGTCTCTCTCTCTCTCTCTCTCTCTCTCTCTCTCTCTCTCTCTCTCTCTCTCTCTCTCTCTCTCTCTCTCTCTCTCCCTCTCCCTTTCTGTCTATTTTCTTTCAAACGGATTAGCCTTTATAGTTTCATTTCTCTTCTCTCATTATTCCTCTTCCGTTTTCTTGTGTGAATATGAATTTTTCTTTGGCGTTCGTGGTGAAAAAAAACCAATACATTGTTGGTAGCCAAAAATATTCATATCCCGTGCATTAGCAAGAGTTTTTTTCTATCACCTCATATAACACTTTAGATTCTTGGAGTTATAATTGAACTGCTCATTTGGGGCAGGTGGAACAGTCAAATTGTCTGACAGTCAATCCCTATACATATATCCATAAAATCAAGAACAATACCTGTTGTTTTTTTTACAAATCGCCTTTTTTCTGTCCATGTTTCAGTTAAATTGACAAATTGTCCTTGTCAGTTTTCCCATTTACCGATGCCTTAAGGGAGTAGTATGTCATTTTAATTCAAAGTTTGTTATTACGTGTCATTAATGTTTTGTTTCTGTTAAGACTGTTTATACCTCATGCTTTATTTGAAAATAGCTCAAAATGCCCACTTCTTTCATGGACATCATATTGTGATCTCTGAGCTGAAAATTTACAGTTTCCAAGTTCTCGAACATCTTCTCCAAAGAATGAGGGCGAGAGTTCTCTCCCTCACTCCGAGTTAAGCGTCTCCTAGGTTCCCCTGGAGGTTCCTATACGGCGATGAGCCCCAAGACTGATATCTGACAATTGTATGTACTGTCACACACAAGATAGGGCGGGGATACCATGCCTTTTGTCTCAGCCAGTCACATTATACTGACACCGCTCCAACCAGTTAATCGTGCGAAAATGAAACATTGTGTTTTAGTTATATCACTGATTACTGAGATAGGACACTTGCACCTGTGTGGTTGATTTTAAGATAAAAATACCACCGAGTTATCCTGATGTGCAGCTGAATTCTCAAACGGGTCACATTTTAACACACACAAAAAGCTAAAGATAAAGCCATTGCATTGCCCTGTCGTTCTGTCCCATTTGGATATAGATGCACATAGTATAATGTCAGTTAACCTTTCCACGACGCAGCACTAGACAGCCCCGCGTCCATCAGCAGTCTAAGGTCGACTGGACTTCCCACTGGAGACACGGCACGAGATTGTCTAGGGTCAAACTTCACCAACTTTCCCCCTCAGAATTGAGAGTGTTCAAATGGAAGAATCTTGTAATATGTTACTAGATTCTAATATTTTCAAAACACCCAAAACACAACGTCACAGTGTACTGAAAGACTTATTATAAGCACGTTATTGTAAAAAAAAAAAGGAGGGGGGGGGGGGGGGGGGGGGGGTGACAGGGCTAGCTCCAACTGACCAACGCCTTGAAAAGGTTAATGGCTTCGGTGTCGCAACCAGTTCAAGAACATGATTTGGTTCCATGGGATCTCCGCACATGCAGAGTTTTCATTCAGCATCGTTTTATTGTTTGACTTTGTTTGTCAAAGTGATTGGTAGTTCTTCTCCACTTCTTACGTAATTGTCTCTTTGAAAAAACACACACACACAACATGCCTTTGAAGTGTATCAATGTCAAACGTAGTAATCAGAAAAAGTAGAGAATGTCCTGAAAGTGCGAATTGGATCCTGAACTTTATATTTTGATACAATTTTGTGTTTTGTACATGCTGTTGATGGTGCATTTGTCGGTTAAGTTTTGTCTCCTTGCGTGGCTGTGTGTGTAACAGTAAGTCAGTCTCTCTGTCTCTCTGTCTCTCTCTCTCTCTATCTCTCTCTCTCTCTCTCTCTCTCTCTCTCTCTCTCTCTGTGTGTGTCTCTCTCTTTCTCTCCCTCTCCCTCTCCCTCTTTATCTCCCTTTCTGTCTATTTTCTTTCAAACGCATTAGTCTTTATAGTTTTATTTCTCTTCTCTCATTATTCCTCTTCCGTTTTCTTGTGTGAATATGAATTTTTCTTTGGCGTTCGTGGTGAAAAAAAACCAATACATTGTTGGTAGCCAAAAATATTCATATCCCGTGCATTAGCAAGAGTTTTTTTCTATCACCTCATATAACACTTTAGATTCTTGGAGTTATAATTGAACTGCTCATTATTGTATATATACTGATATACTTTATTGTATGTAACATCACTAACTTGGGATGTATTTATATTCATTTTTGCTGTGAGGTTTAAACTGACTTTTTTTTTTACATACTAACTGTTTATTGGCACAATAATTTGTGCATGGATATTATGCACTGGTATTAAGTTTAAACATAGACAAAAAATATCTCTTGTGCTGTTATGTCAAATCAGTTTGGTGTGTAACATATGTTAATGCTAGGTTTATGATTGTGTTTTTAAAGGGAACTGCGCTCAATTTTAGTTTTTATATGGTCTACTAAATTGAATTTGTTTTTTTATATAATTACGCATATTATCCCTTTTATCCCCATTCAGAGGTATAACGTGTAACATATATGTTGAAAACCTTTCAGTTAAGGAATTATGTTTACTTAAAAATAAAAAGGAATGGTTCTATTAAACTTCTGTTTTTGTGTATAAACTTTTGATTTTTCTTAATCAATAATTTATTATGACTTTATAGAATCTAATAATGCTATCATGAAAACAGATTTTTGAGGATAAAGCACATATTTCAAGCATGTTTTAAATGATAACGGTACTTGCCAGTTTTGTATCAGTAGAACAATGTTTGATCACAATGGGAAGTAAGTGGTAGCTTTTTTTTTAAATTTCATTTGTTATTAACTGTTTTCCTTTTTTTTTTAACGGTTTTAACCAAAATGTAGATATTGATTTTGAGTTGAGCTGATTCATAAAGTGCATCAAACTTCTTTTTCTTTTTTTTTTTCAATTGAAATAGTGTGAAACTATGTTCAGTGAAACCTTTTAAACATCAACTCAAATAAAATTCAGAACATAAATACTGTTTTTGGTCAGCATTGGTCGAAAAATGACTTTAAGATAATGAGGATGATTATGTTTTTCTTCTTGATCTCCCAGTGATCGGCTAAAACAAGGCAGCCCTGACAAGGAAGAGTCTGACGATGGTAAGACTTTGAACATTTGTATAATGTTCAGGCTGTTTGCAGTTGTTTCTATAACGCTCATAGTGCTTTACATGTAAAATAAATGTGAGAATAAAGTACTTTTTTTAAATACTTGTGATTTTTCTCTGAAAAATATAGAAAATTTCTTATAAATTCATATACGATTATGAATATTTAGACTTTTATAAATAAAATTAAATTATTTGACAAAGTTAATATCAGATGAATTTTTTTTTAAATTACATATATAATAACCTTGGAAATGCACTACCAAACTACTTGAGAGATAATTTTCAACAAAGGGTCGACTGAGCAGAGTTTGACATCAGTTTGACACATTATGAGATATATCTCTAAATTTTGTTTTGTCGTCTTATGTCAAACAGTTCAATTACAGTATGACATTGTGCCTAAAGTAGGATTTGTTCTGCGACATCAAAAGGTTCTAGTTCTGACTTAGTTGTTATGATTTGTCCTCGCCCACACCCACTACAGACATTGTGCCTAAAGTAGGATTTGTTCTGCGACATCATAAGGCACTAACTTTGTTATGATTTCTCCTCGCCCAAACCCACTACAGACATTCCTGTGATTCCCGAGCTGGAGGAGCAACAAGAGGAGGACATGACCACAAAAGTTGCATCAGCACCAAAGTAATTTCCTTCGTTTTGTGCGGTTGGTTGGTTGGTTGGTTGGTTTTTTGTTGTTGTTTTTTTTTTGTAGGGTTTTTTTTTTTTTTTTTTTTTTTTTTTTTTTTTTTTTTTTTTTTGGGGGGGGGGTTATACAATGAACTACTTCCTCTACTTCTACTACTACAGCAGCATATTTATGGTTAAAAACAAAAACTGTACCAGTAAAACAATTACAATTTCACTGGTTTTAACATGGATGGTGCAATTTCACTGGTTTAAACATGGACAGTGTTGAATTTCGATTAGTTATGTGAGGGAAATGGAACAGGAACATAAATTAGGTCTTTGTGATATGGATGAAAGGATGCCTCTCGATTGATACATTTTTTACATAAAAATATACAGACATTTTACCTAAACATAATATGAATAAGACTTTTAATAATTTTTTTCGCTTTGTTTCTATCAACTTGTCAGCGGAAATTATGTTTCCATTATGTGTTCAAAATAAACAAAGTCACAGCCATTCTTTCCAATTTTTTGTCTAAGTAGCAGTAAGCCTTCAACATGTTCTAACCCAACAACATCCTTCCTCAGTGTCGCAATCAACCGAGTAGCAACGTACAGAGAGCTTGACAATGATCTGCTCAGACAGGCAGCTTTCCTCACCCTGGTTCGCATCAATTTTCCATCTTGTTATTTGAAGTTTTGTTGATTATAACAGCTTCGTCTGTTTAAATGCTTTGGGTACAATAGAAAAGTGTGTATCAGGTTCCCAATAGGGATTCTTTAATATGGCATAGGGTCCCAAGAATAAAGTCTGACAATTTTACGTGCTGTCACACATAGACAGTTTTGGGATACTACTATCTCAGTCGGTCATGTCGTATTAAAACATACCCAATCAATAGGGCACGAAATACAACAAATAAATTTGCCTAATCATGCATTCGAATCAAGTTCCTCCCAATTGGGAGTCCAAAGCAATGCTCCTTTTCATAGTAGGGCTAGCTTCATTGACTGAATCTATTACAACAATTAGGCATATTTTTAGGAGAAAAAATGAGAATCAGTTTTATTTTGAAAGGTATGTTGCTTAATACATCTGTAATTAATCACTTTTTATTAGCGTTTTTATTGAGTAGTATTGCCAAATATTGTATGGCTTCAATTCAAATAGCCATCAAGCTCTAATGGCGAGATCCTCCCATAATCCGTAGCTTTTTTCACAAACGTCTCTACTATATCGGATGTGACATTTTCCCTTTAGCAGCGTAGTTGTTCATAGTTTTAACTTTATGCAGCATGAAAACTCTGTAGCTGCAACTTTCACTTGTGATTTTTTGACTGTTTTCATTTTTTTTTCTTCCTCAGGACAATGATATTGATCTTAAACTACTCACGAAAGGTTTGTCACCTGCTGAGGATATTATAGAGGTGAGTGGAATGTGTAAGAGGCAAATTCGCGGTGGCCTTGGGGTAGAACATCAGCTTCTGACGCAGGAGGTCCATGGTTCGAGCCCTGGTGATTTTGCTCCCTACTGGTTGGGTCTGTGTCAGTTTAATAAGACCGTCTGAGACAGGAGTCATGGTATCTCCGCCCTGTCACGTGTGTGGCAGCACATAACATTGTCAGACGTTAGTCTTGGGGTCCGTCCACAATATAGCCTATATAGTGATGATGTTGGATGTTAAACCAACTCGAATACAACTACTCAAGGTGTTAACTTACACTATATGATTGTGTCATAAGAACGCTACTAACTCTCAGGGGTAGTAAGTACAAGGCTGTCTTTAACTTAGACCACAGACTAAAGGTATTTTTTACATTAGAACCTGCCTTTATTCCTCTCTAAGTTTATAGCACTTTGCTATTTCCTTCTCCTTAAGAGAAACAGACAGTGAGTGTGAAAAAGTGTCTTGCAATACATCATACCTAGAATTAATACTGGGGTTTAATAGGGTCACAAACAAAATAAATTCTAAAGAAAATAATGTGGATACATAACCAATTTAGCATTTAAACACAGAGTCATATATTAACGTTGTAGTCATTTCCAAAGTGTGCTCTTGTTAATTTTAAAATTAAAGCTTGACATATATATTTATAATTATTATGAATTAATGTCTCAAATGAAAGCAACAAGCATCTCATCACCTTGGTTGTAAAATGACATACATGTATATCATTTCTTAAACACTCTATTTAGTATTTTAGAAATAAGATAAGGCATTATACAGATGAAGTGACAATCTGTTTTCCCTTTGGAAAAAGAGGGGCGGAATGGATGTTAGGGCAGAAATCGAGACATGGAGAACAGAGCTAATGTTCTTTTTGTGTGTGTGTATAGTATAGAGTAGGTATTTGGCAGTGATCAACTCTAATGGATCAGCACATTGAGTGGAATGTATTAGAGGCAAATTCTCACTGGCTTTGGGGTAGAACATCAGCTTCTGATACAGGTGTGTGTGTGTGCGTGCGTGCGTGCGTGTGTGTGTGTGTGTATAGTGTAGAGTAGGTATTTGGCAGTGATCAATTCCAATGGATCAGCACATCAGGAAAAATTAAGTTGTTGTTCCATCTCCTCCCAAGCCCTCCAGTTTATAAAAGTGTAGCCTTTACCTGCTTCACTTACACAAACAGCTGCTGGTTCTCACTTTACCAGTGAGCTGCATAATTTTGTCTGCCTTTTTATGGGGCAGTCTTAACACACATACGTTCATGTGTTGTGGACTGGTAAACTGAGGGTTTTGCTATGGGTATCAAATTTCAGAATCCAATTTTTGTCCATTGGACTCCTACACACCCAATTGGGTGTTATAAAGCTGTACATTTTTTTAATCACTATAATATAATACACACACTCTGTGTCTGTGTCTCTGTCTGTCTGTCTCTCTCTCTCTCTCTCTCTCTCTCTCTCTCTCTCTCTCTCTCTCTCTCTCTCTCTCTCTCCTACCTAGGATCTTATTTTTACTTTTTTATTTTTTTTTTATAATAATATACTCTCACTATCTGCTTACATGAATCAATTCATTAAACATACAGACATGAAACAATTTTTCAGCTATTTCTTTTTTTCTTTTTCATCCCACACCATAGGATGACAAACCATGGGACTGGGACCGCTTATTCACAGAGGTTTCCTCTGAACTGAGAACTGAATGGGAAAAGTCAAATATGGAAGACCATGATGAAAAAGCAGAGGCAGAGCAGTGAAAACAAATATGTCGAGATGTTCTCGTTCTCGTTAATTGCAGATTTAAGTACATTGCAACACATTTATGATACTGTTCCTTTTAAAATTGTATTATTTTTCTTTTAGGCATGATACCTATTAAAAGCTTGGCTGTGATTCATAATGTTTAGGCACATAGTAACAGTGAAGGGTAGACAAGCTCATGCTTACAGAAAATAACAAGCATGAGAGTATTTTCTGTATCAAAAGTAAACCTTAATATATATGAGGGAATAATTTGTATCACTATCCTTTTCTTACTTTGAGTGAATGTTAATTTGACATGTCTGTAAAAATGTTATGCCTTCAAAAATATTGTGTCCATTCAATGGTTCATTTCACATTTGTCTTTTTGAAACATACATAAGTGCATATTATTTTGTACAAAGACCATAATGATAATATTTATCTAAATGAATGTTTTTAATTCGAATTCCGTCCCCAGCAATGTTGTCATTTCCTTTTTGTCAAATAAAGCTGTTTTGAAAAAAAGGATTTTTTTTATAGTGAATACAAGTGTTTTTATAACTGCACTACTAAAATGCCATCTGCTTTTATTCATAAAAAGTAGCTTTGCGTGTAAAAAGTGTTTATGTTACTCAAAGTATTGAACCTCTGCATTTTTATCAATACTGAATACTATTTGATCAAATTGCTAAAAACTAGTAGAAAGTGTTTATAGAGAATATGTCCAATTATCTCTGAGCACGTTTTTCATAGAAATAGGTTTTGAAAACTGATCTGTTTAAAGTGAAACAATTTTATGGAAACTCATTCATTTAAAGAAAAATAATTGTATGAAAACTCATTCATGAAAATAACTTCATGAAACTTATGACAGGACCTTTGTTAGCTGCTTAAGTAAATTATGATAACTGACAATAAGTTGATTTATTGCTCTGCTCTAAGGCACCCACTGTCAGTTAGGAGGTATCATTTTCTTTACATATGGTGTGAATTGTTATATCTAGTAAATTACATGGCAGACCAGAGCCTTAAAATATCATGGAAACGATTTAATTAAACCTTGCACTGATTAGTGCACAAAAAAGTTACATCTGAATAGTTATAATTTTCTGACCTTTTACTTGTACTTTTTATTAAGGTGCTAGGTATTTTGTTAATTTGTTCCTTTAAAATACATCAAATAAATGTTTTACCTAAATCAAGAACAAAAACAAAAAGTATGAGTCGCATGTATAGATATTTTAAGGTCAAAGCACACACAAAAAATTGTACAAATGTGTCATTTGGAAGTTAGATTTATTCATTTTCCAGAAGGTCTTTGTACAATTACACAACAGTTGGTTTTTTTTAGCTCTACTCATTCCAGGCATTTATTATAAGAGCTAAAAGGTCCAGAATTGGAAAAGTATGTGATGTACAAAAATGTACATCTCAGCTAGTAGATTTGACTATAGAAATATTTAAATAGCATACTTTTTTTAATAGAGGCGTGTAAAATTTACACTACACAAAAGTATACTAGTAAAAATATTCTGGACTGTTACAAAACAAAAATTGAAAAATAAAGAAACAAAATACAAAAAAGCATGAAATGAGTCATATGTGATGACTTGTTTCAGTGCCATTATCAGAATCTATGATTAAAAAAAAAATTAATCAATCAACTTTAAAAGGAGTATGTAGCAAATTCTTTTTAAAATTTTCTAAAAGTTTTCAGACAAATCCCATTGTTCAAAGGGCAGTATCCATTTTTCTGATTGTATTTACTTTTTGTACTATACAAGGATAATTGGTTTACAAAGCAATTGTGGTGATAAAAAGATACTAGAAAAAAAAGCTGTATGAAGCACATAAAATAACTAAACTTGACCTTGGGAGTAGGTATCATTGAGTTTGTCAAAAATAGGAATAGGGGGAACCAAAGTTTTGAAGTTCTGAAAAAAAAGAAAAAAGACCAATGTAAGAGAAAATCAGTAATATGATTTTATACTAAGCATACACTTAACTATACTCAACTTCAAATTAACTAAAAATGTTCGGCACAAACTTCGCTTCTCATGTGATACGGGAGTTTTCTTCTCTGAAGACTGTTATCTAGCTCCCCTGTGAGTTTCTGCACACTATCTAAAAATTAAACAAAGTTTACTAATGGCACAAACTTTGCTTCTAGAGCTGATGGCCATGATTTTAATGAGTACGCATTTTAAATTATTCTTTGTATTAATCTTTTGAATGTTTAGCTTAACATTTTCCAGAGCACTGATGTGTCATAAAGGAAATTGCAATTTGCTACAAAGATTGGAAGTATTGTTTATCATCTCAGCCCTACTTAATTGTAAAAAGGCATGGCTGTGTAAAATGAATCTTGTCTTACAAAAATGATTTTAAGAGACAAATTATAATTTACCTGCGGCACAACATGCCTGTCAATGTATTCATGTCTGAAGAACTTTGTGCCATAGGGAAGGTGCCCAAATTTAGATGTAGTGTGAAGTAGAGGCTCGTATGGTACTGAGCGGTGGGTAAAAGGTTGTAATCTGGGAAGCGAAAAAATCCAAGAGCATAAAAATGTATGTATTATTTCATTCAAAGATGTAGTTTCATCTTCTCTTGAAATAGTGACATTAGTTTCTTTATTTATTATCTTAGAGATCTTTTCACAACTCATTTCAAGGGGATGAATTATAAGGCATTTACACTGAATATAACAAAAAAATCGAGAACAGCTGTGCTAGTAAAATAGTAGTGTCAACATTTGTAAACTTTAAGTGTCTCCGTGCAGTATACTCCTATGAGACTAAGGTGAGAGACACTGAGTTGTTTTAGTAGGGGCTTATGCTTTGTTTCTCACATAAAATTGAGCTTTTGTTGAAATTTAAAGTAAATGATGTTGAACAAGAAATCTAAATAGACAGTTAATGGTTTGAGAAACCAAATTTAAGTAATGATATATCACCCAAGGGGGGGAGAGGGGTTATAATTACACCTTTTAATTTTTTATTTATTGTCAGTATTCAGGAATACACAGTATGAGCTATACATCTTGGCAATATTTACAGTTTCTTATTTAAATCTTGAACAAACAGCAAAAGAAAAGAAAACAAAACAAAAAATAATTGAAAAATCAGTGTGTAAAGGTCGACGTCTCTCACAAAACATACACAAGACGACACAAGAACCAATTTGTTTTTTTCTTCATCAGCCAGAGGGCAGTGAAAGTTATCTCCATAGTACAGGTAAAATTCATAAAAATAGGTGCTGAAGGCAATGGTAAAAGATGTTTGTTTTGTGTGTTACGGTAGAAACATACTCTGCTTGTGATTTGTTCACAATATACCTATCATGAGCTGTGCTTACCTTGCTAGTTTGTAGTTAACTGTAACCAAACAAAATTTATCATGTGGCTATTAAGATATTATTAGAGACTTTAGTTGTAGTGAAACGTTACACAAAAAGAGCTCACAGTGCTATTTGTACAGAGAACCAGCAAGAAGCTTGCTCACTCTATTTGTCCATTGAAATAACTGTCATGCAGAGTTTATACTAAGATTTAAAGAAGGAAGCAACCACCTTTATTATCCTGATCCTCTTACGCAAAATCTTCCCTGTGGAACCTCTCACTATTTCATACTTTCATGTCTTACCTTCTTTGCCAAACAAACACCATCTCTTATTCAAATTAAATGTCAATTTGCTTGGACTATTGGCCATAAACATCAAAGTGATAACAACATACAGATTGTTTACTGTCAGAAAAATGAAATGCAGTAAGTCTTGTCAACAAAAAGTTAAGTAGCAGCACCAGGTAGACCTAGTTTCATCCAACATAACACTGGATAGATCCTGAACGAGTCAAGCATACCAAAGCATTGCCGTGCCTCTCTTGGCCCTATTCAAACAATGATGGCGAAGCCCAACACTTGAAGCAGAAGCTGAAAGTGAGAGTTAATAGTTTCCTGACAACAGTGATGAAAATAATTTGGCATGTCTTAAAATTGGTATTCTAGCAGATGAGAACTAAATATAATAATGACAACCACTAGTCATGCTGTGCCGCAAAACTCACATGTTATCATTAATCCTTGTGATCCACTCAGCATCCTTGAGCTGCTGTCTGGCTTTCTCAAGAGAGAGAAAGTCTGTAGCCACACGAAGACTGGGCTGAAATGGTTTATAGCGCTGCTTCTGCACATCTGCAGGCTCACGGAATGGACCCTGAGCAACAATTAAAAAAAAACAAAAAACACTTAGTTTAATACACATGTGAAAAAAATGCTTTTACAGCATTATGTACATTTAAATTAAAATTTTAAAACAATCATGTTCATATTAGTTTGTAAGTACAAAGAAGGTAACTTTATATATATATATATATATATATACATATATTATACATTCTTTAGTGTATATATAATTATATATTAAACACCTTTTCTGGAGTATTCAAAACAATAAGATATAGTATGAGTTGTAGGTAGCTCTTTTGACCTTTTTCGCAGATTAAATGCTATATCTATTAAATTGTCTACTCTAAAAGTATGCCCTTAACCAAAACAAAAACAAAAAAAAACAATAAAAAATACTGAGTTACTGTTTCCAGGTGGCTTCAACTTATTTGATAAATTCACTCAAAATTTGCATAAAAGCTTCAAATACTAGGCCTATCTATTAAATCAGTATAAATTTTGGTTGATGGTAAATCCTAAATTAACTTCTGATCGTGCAAAAGTCTTACCTGAGGTTTCTGTGGGATTGGAGGAAGTACAGTAGGAGGCTTAGGGTTGTAGCTGGCACAGACAGGATCAAACTTTGGCTCCTTATCTGGAGTCTTCTTCCTGATCAAGGGCTTCACACTCCGCAATAAGTATTCCACTTCAGAAGGATAACTGAAAAAAGGAGATTCACAAGTGTAGATTGTAATTACTAAAACCACTTATTTCGGTTGTGAATGAAAGCTGTTTTTAAGTTTTAAAAATGCTTTTAGCATAATTAAATGATAAAAATTATTCTCAACTTTTGCAAGTTGCTTAGATGAGTGGGTTTGTTTTTACGGCATGTCAGCACAGTAACAGTTATATTGTTGGATAGGTGAGAATACAAGGAAAATTGAAAAGGTAACACGAAACCACATTAAAAATTAGATATTTGTTAATGACCGTTGTACATTTCACAGATATACTGAGCAAGCACACTTAAAGAGAATTATGAATAAAAGATTTTATTTAAGTTCTAACTTTAAGATAAGGAGTTAAGTCATAAGTCATGTTACTTTTAAAGTCTTTTTTTTCCAATATAAAGAATAGAACTAAAGGCTGTGCTATCCATTCTAGTTTTGTAATAACTCTCTTTCAGTTTTCAATTTAAATTGTTCATATATGTTTCACAATTTTAATATATTTTTTTTTAAATGGTGGCGGATCTCATATCCATGGAAAAATTTATTTCAACTTACGGTAAGAAAGGCGAGTTGTAGATGCCAGGCATAACTTCAGTGCTGACCAGATGGTGCATCTTTCTTGCCTTATACTCCTGGCGTTTCTTTTCATTCTTTTCCTCCTCACGCTTCCTTGCTGCATCCTGCTGTTCTGCAAACTCAGCAAGCTCAGCTCTAAGTGGGATCAAAACACCTTTTGATTATACCTTATCTCTAATGAGTTTGATGAATTTGCACCATATTTTACTTCTCACTAATATAAATAAGGACATAGAAATTGAAAGACAGAAAGTACAAAAAAGGCTTCAATTAGACTTTTAAAGCAAAACTTATCCACAGAGAGAAAAAATTATTACAGGGGTGTAAAATAACATACCTTAATAGATTGTAGATTTTGTGCAGTTAGTGATGGCGGTATAAAAACTTACTCTCAAAACTAAAGACCCCACTGAGGTCAAATTGTACAATATATTTCAGGGCACACAGCATGGACAAATAATGCAAACAGTTTGTATGAAAACAGACTACTCATGTTGAAATACCTTATTGTTTCATTCTTGACTTGAAGAGCCTCTAGATATCTTCTCCTGCTGTAGTAATTGAAGATGTACTTCCTAACATAATATCCTCTCCAAATTTTTTGAATCTGAGAAATTAAAACCAGATAATTTTTACAGAATTGTCTATAAGTGAATATAAGTTTTTACTCCAAGTTCTAATAATGAGGGGTTTTTTTATAGCTAAAGCATAGAATTCTAAAATTTTATTAAGACAATTAAAGAAAATTATAATTTTGAAAGCAGTATTCTTGCAAAGTTGTGCTGAATCCATAAAATAATCTAAACAGAATATATAAATACATAAAAAGATATTTGGTTTTAAAATTTAACATGTCAGAATATCTTAATCAAACAGTTTCATTCTATTTTAAAATTAGAATAAATAAAGCAGAGAAAATGTTAAACATTAACAACAACAACAAAATAAATAAAATTGATTATTTCAAAGAAAAAAACACACTCTCAATCAACTAAATATACTAAAATAATGGTTACCAACATTGATTGATTGATTTGTTACCTTGCAGGACATTTTGTTGTAATGGTTAAGCTTCATGATAAAGAGCGTGTTCTGTGGAGAAAAAAAGAGCAAATGAAGAAAACATGACTATGTCACTAATTTGACCAAGGATCATGTTGCCCTCCTATGAAGCAAGTGATTAAGGCATCTTTGATGCCTTTAAAAAACCTAAGCTATGAGTACTTCTTTTTACAAAAATAATCAAATCAGATAATTCTATGTGTTTTTGCAGGAAAGAATGTAGCATCTTACACAATGTGACTAGTCTTGGTTCAGATTTAGACATAAAAAAGTCAAAGCCTATATCAAGACAATTTGAGCCAAATTGGTAAAATTATTTGATTATGTCAATGTAAATTTAACAATAATTTTTTTTTCCTAATCATTTCAGCATTGAAGTAAGTCTGAACCGCAAGTAGGCACATTTTATTAAAATCTCTACACAACTATAGGTTAAAATTTGGTTATTTAAATAATTTTATGTTATTTTCTATGCACCAATATGTAACATACCTTTAGTAACACGCGGAAATATCTCCTTCCTAAAAATCCACGCCATGCTCTTTGAACTTTTGTTGCACTCTCATTGGCATGTCTGAAATTTAAACAGTAGGCCTAGTTAAATAGTGGTAACGACAAATAATAGAAAATATTACTTAACTATAGATATTTACAACTTGCCAAAGGTTAAGGGCAACCATGATGATACTGATACAAGTCAAGAACATTCTAACAAAAGATACATTCAAAGAAAAAAAATTGAGAAAATTGTATTGGTCTATTTTTTGTTTTAACTAAAGCAGGTGTAAAATATCAGAATTTCATAGTCCTTAAAGTTTAAAGAGTCAATCCAATTTGAAAAAGAAGGGTTCCTGGATTGATAAGATTAGTTTTATCATTTTTTGAAACAATATTCCATCTTGAAGAATTAAGATAATTGTGTGCGATTGTAGTTGTTTACTCAACAACATGCATCATTATTAAAATCAGGATGATTGAAAGTGAAAGTGCAATATCTCTATTATTTTGACTGGGAAATTGAGGTCACTTAATTCTTACCGATCAGCTTAAAATCTCTACTTACTTGAGATAACTCCTGACACGAGAAGCTCTGAACCAAGCTTGAACTCTGACTGCTGATTTATATTCTAAAAGACGTTCTTCTTCCGCTTGGCTTAAATACAATAAAAAACATATTGCATTGATGCAAATTTCCTTAAACCTTTTAAAATTTGAATCTTGTTTAGGCCTACTGATTTTCCATAAGGTATATGTCTTGCATTTGGTCATCTTTATCTTTGTGCAAGGTTGAAGACCTGTTAATTAAAGGGTCCTAAATTATACTCTGAACAGTAAAATAATGTAATTTGTATAGATCTTGTATATTTCTATTTGTACACTTTTATGTCTACAAATCTCGTAAAACCTATGGGCAAACATAAAAACTAAAAAAATCTTAATATACCCTACTTATATAGACTCTAGACCTAGGTCTAGTGACCTAGGCTATATATTTGGGTGATTCTAAGCATAGATATAAATCTAAATTTAGATCTAGATGTCGAGTCTAGATTTAGATCCATAACTTAATTAGCACTTTTACTGTTTGTTCATTTGTCGATTAACGAATCCATGATTATAACTATATATTTTTCTTGCTTTAAGTGTAATTTTTAGATAGCTCACTTTTTTCGATCATATATATTATTAATAATATCATCCATCTGTTCCGTTAGGCGGACAAGCGCCGCCATCTTGTTTGGACGTCGCCAGGCACTCTAACGTATCTTCCGGCTTGTTTCATAGCAACAAATGTATAAGACTGTCATGGCGGATTTTAGTTTTCTTTTTCCAGGAAAAGACAAGTGGATTTTTTAATAATCAATATATACAAATTTACTTAAATAACACGTTCTTAAACTTAGAAGACGAAAGTTGTAAACATGACGTTGTTCATGCCTCCAATTCAACGGAAAAAGAAAGTTGACGAAAAGTATAAGTGAGTTGTCTGATGTTTTTTTTTCATTTGCTGATGTTCCAAAGTTGTTGTTTTTTTTCAGTTTACATTTTGAGTGAATTCAACCACAAAAGTTATAAATCTAGATCTATACCAAAGAAATCGCCAACCAGTATAGATAAGTGTTTAACCACAAACTATAATTTCCTCTAGGCCTAAAGACTTTTTTTTTCTTAAATTTTGATAACGCCCCTATTTGTTAACTTTTTCAACTGTGCTTTTTTTCCAATTTACTTAGGAGCCCTTTAACTATCTTAATACGGAACAAAAGGATGCCATTTGAATTCTAGTTTCATTTCAAATCACAAAAATGTGTCCTATCAGTTTTGCAATTTTCATTTTTACATGTTTTTCAGCCCTGATACCTTTCGGGTGATGAGCGAAGATGCTGTGTCAGATCATCCCAAATATAGACCCCTTCCTTACCGAGCATCCTTCGAACCAAGAACACCCACTCCAAAAGCTGCAAAAGTAGACAAGGTCCCATTTCCTGATACACTTCCTATTGACTCACTACGTCCATTAAAGACAACGCGAGTATTGCCGCAGTCTTTACTTGATTATCGGGCACATAGGCCACAGGGCAAGGCATGTGGCTTTCTAGACAGGAATGTACGCTTTTTAAATGAACCAATTTGTAATGTAAGTATTCAAGCTTCAAGTTGTCATGTTCATCATCAGTATTCAAAATTCAATTTGTTATCCTTATTATCCTCTCCATCAGTATTATTATTGTTTTTTAAATTATTTCCATTAATATTATTATTGTTGTTGTTGTTGTTGTTGTTGTTGTTGTTGTTGTTGTTGTTGTTGTTGTTGTTGGTATAAAATGAATATCAGCATTAAATTTTTCTAGGAAATTAAAAACAAGTTAACCAATTTTAGAACTCAATAATATAATAAGTGTATAATTTTACTGACACACTTGGTGTATTTTCTATTATAAACATCCTTTTTTTTGGGCTGCTCAGGTAAATATCCCACCTAAATGATTATGTACTGCATTTTAGTTATTAAAGCTTTATGAGCTTAATGAAGAGAAGACAGAAATCATGTTCGTTGGAACACCTGCTAAATTACACAAAGTAAATATCGACGAAGTAAAAATTTGTAATCAAAAGGTAACACCCGCTTTGTCTGTAAAAAATCTCGGCGTTTTACTTGATTCAAATCTCACGATGGACCCACATATTTCAAATCTACGTAAACTATGCTATCTAGAATTAAGAAAAATTTCTCAAATAAGGCCCTACCTAACGATGGACGCCACTAACAAACTTGTATGTTCACTAGTACTTTCCAGGATCGACTACTGTAATTCATTGCTGGCAGGGCTTCCCGATTATAAATTGAATAAAATCCAACAGATTCAAAACAATGCAGCTAGACTTGTCAAGAAGGTAACAAAAAAAGAACACATCACACCCTTACTTAAAAATCTTCATTGGCTTCCTGTCAGCTCTAGGATAAATTATAAGCTAGCTTCTATTCTTTTCAGTGCCAATATGTGTCTGACTTTCCAGAATACCTAAAAGATTTAGTTATACCCTACACACCATCTAGAGACCTACGCTCAGCTGGCAAGAACCTCCTAGTCAAACCTAGATACAACTTAAAAACTTTCGGTCTAAGAACCTTCACTTTCCAAAGTGCAAACCTTTGGAACAACCTTCCGGACGAATTGAAAAATGTTAATTCATTAACACTATTCAAGTCTAAACTAAAGACGCATCTTTTTAAAGTCTCATTTTAATATTAAAATTCCTCGAATTGACTATTTGGTTTTATCTCGTACGCTCATCATCCTTTTTTCTCCACTCTCTTTCTTATCCGAGGATCAGTACTTGATTTTTTTAAAACAATTTCTGACTCTGTGATATATCTATAGAAATGTTTAATAATATCAATGTGTTTTAAATATCATTGTTTTTCTAAGTTTTAATAACATGTATTTATAACAACTATTTGTGTATAACCTTAAGAGCCTTTTATTATATTTCTATGCAATCTTTTGCTTTAAAAAAAAAAAGTCATTTAGGGAATTGTGTGTGTAAATGTTTCTTTTTAACACTTTTGTGAGTATGTTTAAAATTGCTGTTAAGCGCTTTGAGCTTTTTATAGGGAAAGCGCTCTATAAATAATTATTATTATTATTATTATTATTATTATTATTACTACTACTACTGCTGCTGCTGCTGTTGCTGCTGCTACACTTCATAGAATAGGGCCAATATCTTTTTGATCGGAATTGTCATTGCCTTTAAAAAAAGCCACCAACCTTTTCCACTTCAAATCAGATCAAATTATTGTGGTATGAACGTTTACATGTCAATACATTTGCGTTGCAAGTTTCCATGAGATGCTATTAAAGGTACTGATGTATTTCTTCGGAGGAGGAGCCCTCCTCATAGCAACTGTTTTTCTTACACCCCAAGGAGGCCCGGATTACACCTAAATCAAGACTCCTAGGTATTTACCGCATGTATACGATAATTTGTTGTTTTATCGTTTGGAATGTGAACCCACAAGACCGTGGATTTAATCAGTGCTCTTACCACTTAATTAAGTTAATTGAGATTCTTACGAAGTGACTAATAATTTCTTCAGCTCTCTAGTATTTGAGGAGCATCATATTTTGTTGTTGCGATTGGAGAATTCTCCCAGGAGATCAGAGCTTACACCTTTACAAATAATAGTGTGCCATCCATTTAATTATCTGTCTGAGGAATCCAAAAGGATCATTTTTCATTTAGGTCTCCATTTTATGAATTCTGCTTGAATCGGACTGACCGTTCAATGAAGGAAGGTCTATCGATACTTCCCAATCATCATAAATATTTAAACACGGTTTCCTTTAAATTCTTGCTGTGACGTGACGACTCATGTCAAAACTAAATACCAATACACTTGTCACAACCCCACACCTGGATGTCCTAATTAAGAACGATGCAAAACCATAAAGTACTCGTGCTGCTTCGGGTATTGCCGTTGTATTTAGACACCGATAGCTATGTAAAGATTGTGCAGTGGTTGGATGAGGAAGGTTATGAGAAAGTGATCCACGAAGTTAGATGGCATTCCTTGTTGAGGATCTTTCTAGCGCGTTCTTCAAATCCGCCATCCTTGCCGAAGCTTTTGTTTGTCAAATAACCGTTTTTCCACGATTCAGTTCTCCTTCTTTCGACTTATACTATGCTGGTAGACTGCTTTTTGGATGATCTTTCGTTCTGAGGAATTCTGTAATATTTTCTGTTAATTCCAAGGCGCTGAATTGCCTTTCGGTACTGTTTCACTCACAAGTCAACCTAAGCACACAAAATATACTTCAGCGAATCTTGTACTCCTGACTTCCCGAAGGAAGCGAACTGGCTCAAGTGTTAGAGCGTTGGTCTCCAGATGGGAAGGTTTGCGATTCTAATCCCACGATTGGTCAAAATGAATTTGTTCGATTTCGTTCCAACTGGTTGGGTCAGTATCAGTATAATGTGAGCGGCTGATGTCAGTTGGTTCAATGCCAGTATAACGTGACAGGAGTCCAGGCCTCCGCCATGCCTCGTGTGTGGCAGCACATGAAATTGTAAGACGCTAGTCTTGGGGCCCGTCCACAATTTAGCATATAAAGTGCTGACGTTGGGCGTTGAGCAACCAAAATCAACACTGGCTCCGTGATACCTTTTGATGGCAGTTGTAGCTGCAAATTGAAAAAAAAAAACCACAATCGGCGCAAAGTAATATATTTTTCTTTAGTGTTTAATTATTGTGTCTACAAACTTTTACTTTCTATTGCCTATCTTCACTATACCATTGCTATACCGCTGGCGTCATTTACTGAATACTTTTGTAGGCGACGTCCATTAATTGAGTAAAAACTCCAGGAACAAGTAATATAGCAATTTAAAAAATCAGTTACTTAAAGGTTAATACCATCAATAATTATAATGGGGTGAAGCCGTAGTGTAGTTGAGAGATTGTTTGGCGCATTGTCTGTTTAATGAGCTTGGTACAGATATAGACATCATCTGCCAAGAGCAATTCACATTTTCTGGTGAAATAAAGCTTTAAATGATGAATAATTCTACTATGTAGCGCCAGAGCTAGGTTTGCTATGAAATAGAAAGTAATGTAATAATAATTATAGTTATACACGCATATCGCTAATTATATAATTGTTTATACAGATTCCGTCATAGTGCGATTAATATATAATTTTGTGTCTACGTAAGTCCAAATTAGGGTAAGGGTTCACAACACCAAACCGAAGACCGTGACTGTCTTCAATATTATTGTAAAGTCTGTCGCAAACCTAGTCTAATCCAAGTTTGACATAACCAACCTTGAATTTACCAACGAACTGTTGCATTTTTCATGTACTGACTCGGCACTGGACCTGGTAATAGTTTACTGAACTGGAAGAGGTCCTGAGCCTCAGATCAAAACAACTTGATTGTCTTTCTAGTTCCTTCTCGGAATCGAGAATCGGGAATCCCATCTGTAATAAGCGTAAATTATAAATGTGCAATCGGCAGCTGCTATGGAATTGGCAATTAATTATGTGTGAGGCCTCGGCACCGGGCCAGTCTGCAGCTGGCAGGCGCCCAGATTGGTCAAGCGATACCAGGACGTCATGGGAAATCTACGGGTTATGGATGTCACGGTATGTACGCCATTATCCACTGAGAAATCATTGTGTGCGAGAAATTAGAGCAATTGGGGTCCTACAGGTGCCTCCTCGGGGATTATGGGATGGAATTGATATGGAGGAGTAGCATTTAGCCAGGCATGGAATTGCTTGTGCTTCCGAGCTGATTTGCTTTCGCACTTGTTCCAGTGGTCCACCCATTGACCTTGGCCCTACTGCTTATTGGGATTGCTTGACTTTAACTGAATGATTCAGCGAGAGGTTGATGAGTTCTTCATTAAAAATCAATCGGTCACTGGCATTTGGGTATTTGCTAAAAAAAATAATTCTATTATTACAAGACATTTGCAAGCTTACATATTCAGACTTAATGTTTTCTTTTCAAAAAGTTTGTATCTCAAATGTGAGAATAATAATTATTTTCTTTGTTGGAATTACATTTTGCATTCAAAAGTTTGATTAAAACTCCTTCAATATTCGCTCAATATGTGTTTCTGCCATTACCACATAGACAAATAAGAGCCTTGTAAGCTTATGGATTAACATTAGTTTTAACAAAATGTTGTCATGTAGCTTTAATTACAACACAACAACCCTGCCAGACTTATTCCTCACCATCACTATAATTTTTTTTTTACATTAGGCCCTTTGCATTTCCATCAATATTTAAATAATTATTTAACTTCCTTTCGTCTTACATTTCTCAAACTCTTTTACAGAGATTTTAATGACAAGACAAATTAAAACTGCGTATAAAAATAAAATCTACCCTTCGGTCTGAGAAAACAAAGCTCTCTCCAATTTCAATGTCTGCTAGATTTCCACGGAGATTCGAATGCGGCTAAGGGTCTTAAGACTTATATAAAGTCAGAGAATTTTAAGTGCGGCCACACACGAGACAGAATTCTGTCTTAGTCTGTCCTATATTGGCATCGACTCAATAAATAGCATAAAACAGAGATAGAGATAGATAGATAGATAGATAGATAGATAGATAGATAGATAGATAGATAGATAGATAGATAGATAGATAGATAGATAGATAGATAGATAGATAGATAAAGATAGATAGAGAGAGAGAGAGAGAGAGAGAGAGAGAGAGAGAGAGAGAGAGAGAGAGAGAGAGAGAGAGAGAGACACGTTTTTATGTTTGCTGAGACATCTGATAATTCAACCTTTGCGGTATTTTAATGTATTTCCCTATAATTGCGGTCTTCATCACCACTTAATCGACGTTTTCGAATCTGCGGTACTGCTTTATAAAGCAAAACTCATGACATCCAGCTTGGCCACATGGCTCTTTGGGAAATTGCATTCTCTATACCTCTAAGAGACTTCGCCGTGCCAACTTCCGTAGCCTACTCGTATGCTACAGTCTCCCACTAGTGAAGGTACAGATAGTGGTGATTGTTGGGCTGCCCGTACATGACAGAGATATCAATCCTTTTGACGGGGGTTGGTGCATCAGAGCCTATAGATGGCGCGATCCCCGTAACCCGTGCAGCCTGAGGCCCTCGCCTCTCGGCCGCCGCGCTGTCAGCTGCGCCTCTACTCAAATATTAATAATCAGTGGTACCAGAAAGTATTTGCGCCCATACTGGACAAACACCAGGGCGGTTATTATTGTAGACGCTATCGCACATTAATCGGTGCCAACACCGCGTGACTGATCGTGTGGTAATAGTCAGTTGGAGATCACTTTCGTTTTGTATGCTTGCTGTTTGCTTTTTATATCACGTTACAATTTCAGTTTCGTGCCTTTTTGTGAAATGTTTGAGCACGATTAAAGGAGACAGAATGTAAAATTAAATTAATTTTTTAAAATCTCAGTGACAGCATAATACGATTCATTTTACGTCGAACAGTGATAGTTGAATAATGTTACAAAGGAAAAGTATTCATGTTTTTCATTTTTTTTTTTTATAAATTACAACCGGCAAAGAGGAAGCAACTTTTACTCGAGCTCATAGTCAGTTTTCGCTGCCCAACATTTTGCCTGTGCCCGATCGCTCTTTTCTCCTAATAGTCCTATCCAGCTATATTTGCTTTCAGTGAAAAGGATTTTAGCTTCTTTTTCTTCTTTAGATTATTGTGTCGAATTTTTTTTTCGTGAACACAGAAAACCCCAATTTTCTTTTTACAAAGAATACAAAGGCAAAAGTGATGTTTTTGTTAGTTTTTGTGTTTGTTTTTTAACCACTTACCACATTATTAATTTAACCGCATCCCACACCCATTTTTTACCACCCCAATATTGCCGTGGGGAAAAAAAACAAGAGAGTCTGCGAATCAAATGCAAGTAAAAATGGTTTAATCTCAATATCGCAATAAACATTTTTTACACATAACCCTTACCAGACACACACACGCACGCGCGCGCACACACACACACACACACACACACACACACACATTCAAAGAATCGTGCTTCTCCTTGCTACACAGAACGGAACAAAGTTAACCGTTAAATTCCATTTACTTTATGATCAGGACAAGAATTAAAGTTGTTTAGTTGGCTGTATCGTTTTACTGCGTTTGTTATGAGCAAAGCCCTAAAAAAGCATTCATAACACTTTGCATTGTTAACCTTTTGGATAAAGTCTGACATGTACACTTTGATAAGGATATTTCACGTATATATTTTCCAAATTACAGTTGCTTATTCAAAAGGGAAACATTTGGCCTGACTCATGGGACCTCAGACCCCAACACTGGACAAATCTCCAGAGATCTATGAAAAAGAGTTGCTAGATTAGTTTATTTCTCTCGCCGTTGTAGTTCATTTCCTTTACCGTGGCCATGCAAATACTTGATTGCCCTGTCCAAAACATACGAGAGGTTGTTCCAAGTTCCCTGTGAGAAACGTCAACGGCTGGGGTGCTGAGGGGCCAACACGAGATAGATCCAGATCCAAAGTTTGCCCGTGACTCATCTTACGATGTTGCAGTAAAAAAAACAAGCGTCAATCGATGGAAAGCGGGAGTGCTTCATACTTACACTTAATATCTGGAACATCCTTTTGCTCTCTGATCACTTCTTTGTCTCCCCCCCCCTCTCTCTCTCTCTCTCTCTCTCTCTCTCTCTCTCTCTCTCTCTCTCCTATCTATCTATATTTATCTCTCCCTGACATTTACCCAAGCGAAGGCGAGTAAGATCATACATAAAAAAGGTTAATGTTTGGAAAAAGACATTTCCTTATATATTTTATGACAGCAATCCTTTTAAGCGTTAGAATTTATGAAAAAATATCACACGGAAGTCGTATTTACACCATACATATATATTTATACATCGTTTTAATTGTGGGGCCAAGCAACAAGCAATATCAGCTTTTATTTTTTTAATGATCTAGACTAGCATCGGGCTCCAGCGGGCTGAAAGATGCAAGAACGGTGTCACAAAACACCCAGTTTCCCGACAAAGCTTTCAGACACTCTGCCGCATGAAATAAAGCCCAGAGGCGCTAAGGAACATTTAGAGTCTACAGCAGTCTATAATTAAAAATCAACTGCTGTAGATCTATAATGGCTTATGTTGTGCCAGTGTCATACGTGTACATATGAAGGGTAGTAAGACAGAACAGCTACAACAAAAATGATTTGTTCAGCCTATACCTTACTCATGTATAAAATGCACTTGTTTGTCACTGCAAAATAAAATTTCATAGTTGAGATTTTTAGTGTTTTAAACACAGCAATTCCTTTTTATGTGTTGTTATTTGCATGCACATTCCTTTTTCCTACTACGTATGTATATACATTTAGTGTCTCAAACAAGCGCGTTTGTATTGAGGACTGACTACTGCAAGAGTAGTATAATATAAGCAGAGTATACTTTATTATTATGTGCGCAGAATATCAGCTATTTTGTGTAATTATCCACGATGTTTTATAATAATGTCCATAATGACAATGTTCATAGCCTACAACAGCCCCGACCTGGGAGAAAGGTGTAACTTCAAAATGTGAAGTGATAGAATGACAATAACATCATAACCGTACTTAAAGAGACGTCAAGCAGCTGGACGCACTGCTGCAAATATAATCTCTGATCTGTTTTAATATCACCTGAAGAGCTCCTCGCGCAGACTTAGCACCAGCTGAGATTTGAACCGGCAACTTTCTGCTTTAATATAGGTTCCTTATTAAAACAGGACTGGTGGGACCCCCTTTTAATTTAAGTTTCAAAACGTTTATTAACAAACCATTACCCCCCCCCCCCCTTTCCTGCCGCCCACAACAATCACACACACACCAATATAGCCTTTACTTTGCTGACGTGCCGTAAAAACAACTCACACACATACACACATACACACACAAAGAATTCTAAGAAAAGTTTGAATTGCTATGTTGGAATAATTATTTCATAAAATTAGAAGCATAACTTTAGTAAATGTCCAATACAGTAAAAAAAAGTTAAAGACTCAAAATAGCTGTACACTTCTACATTAATTTTGTCTGTCAATACAAGATGTTAGCTTGCAAGTGGCAGTCTGAACTGTGTCATATCCTCCTTCAAGTTTTGAAACAAGGCAGTGGAGGATTACATGGTCAGTTGTCTCAGGAATTCTGTATATCGAATACACATGGGTGATTCCCTGACTTTCTAGTAATTTTCAATCTCAATAAAACTGCTCGTCTTTCCGTATACTTCTGTGCTATTTCTTCTGGTCCATTCCTTGGTGTTGTATATGTATCATGCTTTAGGACTTCCACTACTCCTCCTTCCCTCGATCTTACCCTGTAGAACATCTTTCATTAGCGTTAATTTATTATTGCAGGCATGTCCAAAGAAAGATACTTTTATTTTTTTGATGGCGCTTAGAAGAAGTCTTAGAACATTCAGTTTTTTGAGAATGCTGTCGTTCTGATCTATTGGGCGTTATTTTTCTCCGACACGGATGTTGAGTGTCTTGCTTTTCCTGGTGGTAGTTTAGGTGAAACACTGTTGTGTTCATTAAAGACTAAAAAAACGACCTAATTATTGTACCATTTAGTAACGTCTTTAATTTGTTTCAATTATTTGAAAAAGTTATAAAGTGAAGTTCAATATTCGAAGAAGAGTTGCTAAATAATAACTGGGAGAAAACGCACGCCCTGAATATTTGCATCTCCATAATCGAGCATTCCTTTCCTGAGTGCACAGTCGGCTCAGTTCGTTAGTGCTGTCAACCATCCAGCACGAAGTCCACGGTTCCAATATCAGCTGGTGGTCCTGTCTCCATAAAGGATTCTTTGGGAAACCCATGTGACATTAAAAAAGACAGCAACATCCTCTCATGTCCTTTTTAGCCTACATGATTCGTGAGTTTTATTAAACTAATGTTAATAATAAACAATAAGTTCTTATAGACATTGGTCCATAATTTCATATCACTTGTTCAAACTTTGCTACATATTCCAATGACATAAGGGCTCGTGGTAGCGCTCGGGTGTCGGCTTCCGATGCAGAAGGTCCGGAGTTTGAGCCCCGCTCTAGTCATGCCTTTTCAGCTGTTGATTGGTTCGGTGTGAGTATAATGTGACAGACCAAGTCCGGGTATCCCGCTCTAGGTTCCGGGTCGCCACAGAACAGGCTTTGCGATCTCCGTGGCGATAACGCATGACTTAATCACGCCCCTTATGTATGGGCCTTTCCCACAGCTCACTGGCTCTGCAAGTGTAAGATAGAGCTTTGATTGCAAGCTGGTTTCAATTCCCTTACCCATGGTCTTCGTTTTTACTAGCGGCCCCGTTCTCGCAAGGCTTGTATTGCTCACATGCTGAGATCGAACATTAATGAACCAACCTTTACCATTACCTTTCACATATTGTACATGTGACACGTATGTTTGCACTCCGCAGGCTTGCTGTCCAGCTCTCTGGGCGTGGTGCTGAGGAGTTCCGAGCCCAACAAGCCCGGCTACTGGGACCTGCAGCGGCCGGTGGACGCCTACCCCGACACCGGCGCCCTCGGCGAGTTACCCGCCCCCCGCGCCAAGCGGCACTGGTGCTACAAGGGCATGACCTACAGCAACCTGCTGGGAAAGTGCATCATGTCCTTTTCGGTGAGAGTAAAGAGTAGGCCTGGCTACACCGCGGTACAATTTCGATGCTAATGTATCATGATTGCCTTATTCTAATAATAATAATAATAACAATAATAATAATAATAATAATAATAGTAGTAGTAGTAGTAGTAGTAGTAGTAGTAGTAGTAGTA